>CATOHG010000002.1:1200000-1622000 GCA_951800055.1 Cenopis cana | reverse complement strand
CTGATCGCCAGTCTAACATCACTCGTACTGAACTGTCTGATGTCGACACGTCGGGCGTCAGCTGGGGGACTCATACTGGCTATCTGTGGGTTCAAAGTTGGTTCGTCTGGTAGAAAGACCGAAGCGAAATGCGTTGCAAATGCCGCAGCGGCATCAGCACCAGAGTGTACAACATCTTCATGCGTGACCTTCGGTTCAACCCCCCCTTTACAGCGAAGCGAACTGACATGAGACCAGAACTGAGTCGGGTTTTTTGTTAAACCGGAAGAAATATGCCGCATAAAGGCATTATATGCGTCGTTAATGTCTAACTTAATTTTGGTACGAAGCTTGCTGTAGTCCTCATATACTGATTTATTGCCAGTTCGCTTCCACTGACGGTGAGTATGAGCTTTCCTTTCAATGTCACTGATGATACCTTTCGTGTAGAAGACTGGGTAAGTACGACTACGCGAATGCCTCCGATTTTTTTTTGGGATACAGCGGTTAAAAATGTCATAAAGCGTATTATAAAAGAATTCAATAGCGTCGTCGGTATGTTTATTGTTATACATAAACTCCCAATCAGCGTCTCTAATTTCATAATATAGTTGGTAGAAATCGGATTTAGAAAAATTCCAATCGTTGTGGCTACTAACATTAGAGGGTTCCATAAGCACTGGCCCTGATACGAAGCTATAATCGATACGAGCTATTATCGGTGGATGATGGGGGTCAATTTTGGACATTACCTCCTGTGGGTCAGCCGGCCGCACAAGCACCGCTTCACTCATCTCCGCGCTCGTCAGCACCACATCCAACACTCTTTCATTCATATTAATCACGCTATTATACTGATAAACATTACAAACATTGGTAAAGCAGTGGAAACACTTTTCAACATTAGCACTGGCACTATATAGATTTAAATCACCGACGATAAGCACCTTGGAGCTGCCATGCTGTAAACACACCCTCTCCACACTGTCGAACCACTGAAGATATTGTTCATCGGGGGTTCGGGGAGGTATATAAATGACGCAAACATATACATATTGACCAAAAATTTCGAATCTCGCCCAAAGATCTTCACCGCCAGTAGTCTCGTAGTGGGCTAACCGTTCGAGGCGGAGCGGCGCACGTGCTGCTAATAAGACCCCGCCGCCACATCGCTCGCCGCGGTCACGCCGCAGCACGCTCCACTCGCCAGCATCTCCGCACACCTCTGCATCGTAGACTGACTCGTCGAGGTTTGATTCTGTGACCGCGACCAGATTCAGATCATCAGATGTTATTAGATTATTTCTCCACACGTCTAGTTTGCCCTTCAACCAGCGGACGTTTTGATAGTAGATATTCATTGAAAACGTCTTAGCCACTTGTTTTGTTCTTCGATTCCTGACTCCGCTGTACCCTCCGAAAAAACCACTCTTTGACACGAGCATTTTCAGGCCAGCATTCTGCGGATAGACATTTATCATAGAACTCCGGGGGAACTCCGATTTTAAACGACTTATAATCACCCCTAGGTTTCAATTCATTCACTGTACATGGTCTTCCCGAGCATAAGACCTGCAGGTAGGCAAGTATTTCGTCTGCGCCGGATAACATATTCCAGAGATGAATGTACTTACGCTGCTCGACTGCCCTCAATGACGTGACGTCAGGGCCAGCAGTGCACCGGATAGAGGTAGTACGTCTTTGTTTTCGACTACCTACTGTCTGCCATTCACTCCCAGACAGTTCCACTTCATCCTCGGTAGCTGCCGAGTTACCACTGGGTAGTGCCATAACATCAGCCAGCACCGCAGATTCATTTGGAGCTCCATCCGCCGACCTAACGTTCATACTTTCCGACTCCGTGGTCACCGGCAAGGATGACCGTAACTCCCCCACTCCGTGCTTAGGATTCCGTTTCTTCTTATGTTTGGACTTGGATGGGATGTTTTTTTTCTGCGTGGTAGTTATAGACGATACAGGTTCAGTAGCTCGGCCACAATGACAGGTTGATGCCAGCTCCATATCACTCAGCTTCTCTGTAACCGCTTCGAATTTTTCTTTGATATCCTTGAGCTCTGTTTGATACCGTACTATACTGGAGACGGCATTCGCCAGCTGTTCTGTTAACTGAGTAATCTGGCACCGCAGCAGTTGCATCTCCGATGGCATTTGTGGCGTGACCGCCGATGACTGCTGTATCGTTTGCAATGCCTTGCCTTTGCTCCTACTCACGATATTCTCAGTTGTTGCAGCTGTTGCAGCAGCACCAGGCTTGTTCGGTAATTGCGGCAGGTTGTCTGATGGTGACTGTAATGGGGCAGGCGGCGCAAAGCTCTGCATAGATGGCGCCACTAGAGTTTGTCACATCTCGATTGATGCACATTTAACTTTAAAAAATATTGTACGTTTAAAATACCGTTATAAATAATAATAAGTATTAAACTTTGTATCTTAGGTCGAGACACTGTCGGTTAATGTTTCAAAGCCATTTAAATACAAAAGGTTTTGTTTAGACAGGAGCGTGTAAGTTATATTTTCGTAAACATATACTCGTCCGTTTAGCGCGATAAAAAGGATCCAAATTAAAAATACGGACGTCTGACTCTGGCACAGCTAAAAGCACTTTTACGGCAACGCGAGCAATCAGTAAAAGGAGCGCAAAATTAAGGTGGATGTAATGGGAATAATGAGGAAATTTCTGAAAAAAAAATCTAATTATTAATGTATTAGTATGTGTTCCGTAAAATATACGTAATAATAAACATATCAAGCTCATAGGTCTCATCCCAAAGAGAATAATAATCACGAACGAATGTCTTGGCACAAACTCAGTGGCGCCACCTAGTGGCAAAGTTTGGCAGCCGCCAACCCCATTATTCTCTTTGGGCTGAGACCTATGAACTTGATATTTGGTGATAATGTTTATTATTACGTATATTTTACGAAACACATACTAATATATTAATAATTAGTTTTTTTTTTCAGAAATTTCCTCATTTTTCCCATTACATCCACCTTAATTTTGCGGTCCGTTTACTGATTGCTCGCGTTGCCGTAAAAGTGCTCTTAGCTGTGCCAGAGTCAGACGTCCGTATTTTTCATTTGGATCCATTTTATCGCGCTAAACGGCCGAGTATATGTTTACGAAAATATAACAGACACCCTTCTGTCTAAACAAAACCTTTTGTATTTAAATGGCTTTGAAATATTAACCGACAGTGTCTCAGCCTAAGATACAAAGTTTAATAATAATTATTATTTATAACGGCATTTTAAACGTACAATATTTTTTAAAGTTAAATGTGCATCAATCGAGATGTGGCATACTCTAGTGGCGCCACCTAGTGGCCATGTTTGCAGCAGCATGCCCCATTGCTGAGATGCCTCACTTTTGTACCTACTAGCGATGTTCTTTGTGATAACAGGCGTGCCCACAGGAGTCTCGCAGTTACGCCCGGCTTTTTTACGCTGGAGGCAGCATTCTGGGCAGACCCACGTATCTCTTTCCTCGAGTGTGAGGTTTTTATTCATACATAGATAGTGATATAGCCTATGGCATGCCTCGACCTGGCACTGCAGGTACTGCTCACCAACATTGATGTCCGCCTTGCACGCGTCGCATATCAGTTCAGCACTATCAGTCCTCTCCATAGTAACGGTGCCGTCGTTCCAAGGGAACAACACACTAGAGATACGTACGGCGCAATCAATACGTCCGACGAACGGTGACGTCACAAGCTACGGCCCTCACGCCGTGCGCTACCAGGATACCAGAGACGCCAGGCGCTGAGGCAACAGTTCAACGACGCGTAGCCGATGGGGCGCATTGACTACGGCGTAGCAGATGACGTATGGTTGGCGTAGCACTCACCGCAGCGATCCACAGTGCCGATGTACCAGGACGACAGGAGGTCGCACGGTGTCGATGGGTGCAGCGCGCTCGCGTGCAGTTATAAGTGAAATAACCGCGCGGATTTATGCTCTCCTATTATATCTCGCGAATTAAATGTGCTTTTAAATTTAAATTAAATTAACAAAATTAGAAAAATAATTGACACGGACATTAATACGTCTAAACCTTGTGGCTGTCCGGGGGGAAGGATATGATAGGTACACAACGGTTTTTACAGCAATTTGGCGTAAGTAACTAATGTACCAGCTATTTAAATTCATTATTGTTATATCTACTCAGTTACATTCCACGAATTAATGGTTACATGATTGTATGGAGTGCCTGCTTACTGCTACTTTAATATTTTTATGTCACACCTGGCCATAAAGCGGCCATTATCGCACGCTCCGCGCGCGAAAAAACCCACTTCCTGGCCAGGGGGTGACATAAAATTTTGTACTTAACACGGGCGGTAATAAAGAAAGCCTCAGATCGCATATTTATCGCCCTTGCCTTCGGCTCGGGCGTCAAATACCTGCGATCTGAGACATTCTTTGTTTTACCGCCCTTGTTAAGTAATGTACTATTTCGTCATTTCACATCACTTTTACGTAGCAGTTCATACGAGTAGAACACACCTTCTTGCTAAATGTTTTAATTGTATTTGTAGTGCTTATAGTCTCCGAGTACATCGGCTGTCACATACAGACGTAAAAAACGGACGGACGGGTTCCGTTTTCACCATTTTGGCTACGGAACCTTAAAAGTACTATTCGTAATTGTATTGAAAACAACACTACTAATAATAAAGTACATATATTAAAATAGGTTCTCGCTGGTGGTAACCCTAGCGCTGAGGGCGGGGCCTCGAAAGAGCGCGTTGCGTGCGATAGAAAGAGATGGCCACGTTTAGGCACGTTTGGCATACCTAATCGGGGAATTTGTTAGCAGAGAAACTTCTGTACTTGTACTATTACTTATTCTGTGCTACTGTCGCCGTTGTTGTATAAAAAACTTGGTACCTATTATTAAATATTAATTATTAATATGGAGAACCAAGAGCTTTTATGACACGACAACACTTTAACGTATAAACAGGTAGCCGACCTTTTAGTAAGATATAGAAATATAATATTGTATAAAATTTACAGGTGAAGATCTCCGTGCGCTTCTTCCATTACCAGTACCACACCCCGAAGCAGTCACGACCGTATCGGAAGAGACAGGTATGCGTTTACAAGTAGTTTCTTAATTACACTATACTGTATCTGATTACACTAGTAACTATCTGATTATTTCAATATAGTGGCCTCGGTAAGAGGACTTATACGGCATTTCGTGAACAAAAGATTTCCTGTATCAGGGTAGGTCCTTTAGGACCCAGAGATGGATTTTCGAAGTAGAGCCCTCGAAATTTTTTATGTCAAATTTTTGAGGGGGGGGGGGGGGGTGAGTCCAGGTTAATCTTGATATCTGCGCCAGTTAAGCTACTGGGTCAAGTTGGGTGTCAATTTCGAGTAAATCAAGGATGCTAAATTCCATAGATATATAAATACAGGAGATAGGCCGTCGCCGTACTAATTATTCCAGTCCCAGTGTCGCCAGTGTTTGACTTATGTGTGTTACAACCACATATGTAGTCTTGTAAACACTAGGTTCACGCACACATTGCTCATGCTCCCTACTTGGATTCTAATGCTGTGATTGGCGCGCACACACGCCGCAAAGGTTGTAAATACACACTACTACACGTAAACATCAACATCGGTGAACGTAATAGAGATGGGACAGCATTTTTTTTATTTTTGTCGATACTTAAATGATTAATATGGGAAATTACAAGGTAGGTAACATCAATGAAAAAAAAGTCGTAATAATCGAACATTTCTGAAGACCATCCCAACAAACAAGGCTATCAATCAAAAAACCGCACTCAAATCGGTTCATCTGTTTGGGAGATACGATGTCTATAAATGTCTATACATGTAAACTTGTATCCTTTTTTGCATTGGAGGTGGACCTAACCTAGGACTATGAAATTCGGCAAGTTATTTCGTTTTACTACGGTCATAATTGTATAGGTGACCATATATTTTTTATAGCCACAACTTAGTAAAACGCAACTGAATTTCTGAAAATTGTATTTCGAGAAAAACTGGGAAAAAACTCTGAGACTATTCTTGAAGTAGGTATTTATAATTTTGAGGCGGACTCGTATGCTGCACGGCATCTCTAGTTGCCGCCATGTCGCAGCACTCCGCGAATCTACGAGCGACGCGCGCGGTCTACCGCCTCGCCATCGTCACTATCTCCAGTGCGAGCCAGACAGTCTTAGAGCACGGTCACGTCACTCGCCCCTAGATCCGATGCTCTCGCGAGCTCCAGGGTAAACACCGCGATCATTGTTTACATATTGTGTATTCTCATAATAAATAACTGTATAAGTGACTTTCAATAATGATCACCTGTAGCAAGTAGAGACCCCACAATACGTTACTAAAAATTTGTATGGAACCCTCGGTGGGCGAGTTCGACTGCAATTGTTCATTTTTTATATGATGTATACAGCATAAATGTGTATTTATATACTTTACTTTTATAAACTTATTGTAGAAACTCTAACTTAAGTGAAAGAAAAATATAGTATAGTAATAGTGTAATAAATACATAAACATAAGTCGGGAGCCGCCTACGTCCAGCAGTGGACAAGCTACGCGAGACTTAGACCTCAATATCCCGAAACGGGAACTGCGAGAAATAAATTACAAACCACTAAAACTATCGATAGAATGATCGCTTATGTAACGCACTAGTGCGCCCCCACCTACCATCGTAAATCGTGCCACTAACAAAGACACTGCGACAACATTGTGTCGATCGGCAAACTTGCTGCCCATTGCGCGTTAGTTACGTGAACGTCTAAGGTGGCAATATACAAAACGGGCAATGAATAACATTATAATAGAAATATCAGTTTTATTGCCACACTTAATTATTTACACGTTTTTAGTTAAAAAGTATTAAAAACAGGCTTACTTGTGATAAGTGACTCCGCTATTACTTGAATTAACAATATTGCTTCGATTTCTGCACGGTATAACTGCACAAAGCGGCATTTTACCCACAAAAACCGAGTTGTTTACTGCGCAATCGATGTCCGGCGACTGACACAACGAATCAAGTCTCCGAACAAATCGTGATCACACGATCAGGAAATGGCGACATGTGCCACGCCCACAGCTCCCATCTTTTGTATTTATATATCTATGCTAAATTCATTTCTGGAATTATTTTTGGACCATTCCATACAAAATTTTCGAAAATTTACAAAAAATAGGTATTTTTTCATTCATACTGAAAACAGAAAAATGGCCATAACTTTAAAAAACACCTGCACATTTTGGAAAAAAATAGGTCTTCAGAAAACCCTGTTAATATCATATTTAAAAATATATATTTCAAAAATATACCTACTGTGGAAGTATTAAAAAAATTAAAAATTAAAAGATAGAACAAAAAATCAAATTAATTAAAAAACATAGTTTGTGATCTTGAAATGGTAGTGGTGGGTTTATTAACTCAATAAAAACATATTTCATGCCAATTCACGTCTTAAAATATTAAAAAAAAGCAATGAAATATATCAATTTCGCCCTAAAATTTCACGTAAAAATTTATCAAATTTTAGAGAGCCGCCCTGCTTCGTACGAGTTAACGATTTACAAAAAGTCTTCGCTTATTTTATTAAGGACTAAGGTAGGTTTCTATTACAGAAAGAATTTTTAAAATCGTTTGATTACTTCTAAAGATAGGACCCTACAAACGATAGTACAAATTCGAACTCCATGAATTATATGGATAACGGCTAAATTTAAAACAAATGCCAACTAACATTAACGGATCCTGTCCAAAATAATATTGGATCACCCTAAAAGTACAGCCTTATTAATAATAAAAAAAAAATGATATTGGTCCACCTTGTAAGTAATAATTTTTTTTTTTTTTTTTTTTTATGTATGCCTGAACAGCGATTGACCTTATTAGCATTCATATACCGCGGAGATACCTTTGTAAGAGTGTCCATTTTCTCATGGATCCCATTATCAGATCTTGACCAACTTTAAAAGAAACCATCATCGAGACAGCCCCTTCCAAACCAAACAAAAAAAAACGCGAAATCGGTCTCAAACTAGCAAAGATATTAGTGAACATATCTAAAAAATATTTGCAGTCGAACACAGGACCTCCTCTTTTTTGAAGTTAGTTATGTTTTTTTAAACCCAGGACCAGTATAAACTGATAAAGATGTTGTACTCTCCTTCTTCGGCCTCCTCGACGTCATCTTTGCTGAAACCCCTGGTCCACACTGGACACACATTCAGTTCAGCATTTGCGACTACCCACAGGCCTTGAAGCAGCGTGCATGGCATTCATTCTCGCTTTCAAGGACAGTGGCCTCTGCAGCTGTTCTTGCAGCTAAGTTCTCGTGCCGCATTCCAGATTCTGGTTGGGTTGTCCATACGGGCTGCCACTGTTCCTCCTTTTCAATCCACTCGTCTGTTAGGAAGGGTATATATTGTGTGTCATTTAAAATTTGTCCCCACAAGTGACCTGCTTGATAGGCTGCCCTAAGCGCATGCATATTAGATATGAGCGCCGCGCCGCCGCGCCGCCGCCGCCGGCCAAAAACCCCACGCCGCCGCCGCCGACACATGGCGATCGGCGCGCCGGTCTCTGTCTCGCGCGCCTTTCAGATACTGTGTAGCTTATCTTTTACACACTTATATCATCGATCGGCAAACTAGTTTGGAATTTGATATTTTACGGTTATATAGCGTTATTTATTTTAGTATTCAGTACCAAAAATGCACAAATTGGGTTCTTAATGAGCGATTCTAAACAAAATCCGACAGACTGGCAACTTTGTGCCGATGTTCTAGTTTACTTACTTACTTTACTTATATATTTGCCAAAGTTGTGAGTCAAAAACAATGTTACGCCGAAAAGCCGGTAATCGGCACGATTACATGTCGGAAAGTTAGGGGTCTCTTTTGCTTCTTTTTGGCGGAAATTAGACACGCCTGAGTTTTGTGGCATTGAACCTAACCAGACTGGACTGGCATCGCTCTAATCGAAGAGAGAAAGGTTCACAGGCATAACCTAACTTCCCATTAGGCCGAATTCTGGTCATACTGGTTCGTGCAGTGGATATGTAGCTCTCAACAGTACTGAAGTCTGCATACCCAAAGATACCAGGCGCACAGCAGAAAGAGTCGCAGAGAGCACTGACCCATGGGGGACAACGGCATTAATAGCCATCGGATCAGACGAGCAGCCATCAATAACCACTCCAATAGATTCTATACCTCAGGAAATCCGATATCCAATCCAAGCACAACAACCAGCGGGTAGACCGTACGAACAAAGTTTGATCAGACACCGTTGTGCCAAACCCTGTCAAAGCAATAACACACCTGGAGTGAGGCCATTGTGAAATCGAGAGAAACCGCTAGGGAGTAGGGCTTCTTCGTATTTTATCTCTATGGCCTTATTCCAGGTGTGTGTGGTGTACGCTAGAAGATCCCCAGTGGACCGATTGTAACGAAAGCCTCATTGTCGGTTACTGAGGAGATCATTTGATTCTAGGTACGCCAAAGAGCCTGCTGTTCAGTCAGGACACTCCATATATGCTCCTCTTGCAGTGAATGGATGTAACCGAAATGGGCCTGTAGTTAGCAGAGTCGACGCGACTACTGCGTATCAAATAATCTTCAATGCCGTTGAAATTAGCTTAGCTTAGTGAATAACTTGCTTTTATTTTACTAAATGGTTAAAACTCACGTCGTTTAGTAAAATAAAATTATAACAAGTCTCACGAAAGTTTCTATTCAAGAACTTGCTTGTTTCTGATACGTTTCGATGTATTCGAGGTTCACCAAAAGATGGGCATAATGCCGCTCCTAGTATTTGTGATAAATCCTAGAAGTATTTAATATGCGAGTGTGTTTGCGTTAGATACACCACGTTTCGGAGGCATCCAAGAGTTTGAGCAGAATTGTCATGTTTATATACAAAGATCATAGTTTAGAGCTTTGTCATGTGACTGGACCACCTTGACGCGAAGTTTCCCGCAGGCAGCAATAGACTTGCTGTTTTCATTGCCACTTAGATGTTACATATACAGCAGAGCATACCTAGTCTTAATACATAATGTGTAAACCACCATGTGTAATCGACTAGGACGGGATAAAACCTAGAACATCGATATCAATAGGCGTGTTTGTCATCCTGACAGTAAAAACGACGTTGACAGGCGTGTACGGCATCAAATAAGGAAAAAAAACGTATTTTTGTTTTAAACCTGAGGTTTTTCCAAGGTCACGCCGCCGACGCCGCCGCCGCCGATCAATTTTGATCGGCGCGCCGCCGCCGGCCAATTGCCCATCGGCGCTCATATCTAATGCATATACTGAAACTAAAATCCAATATTACAGTGTAATTTTTATCATAGTAATCGTTTTAAAACCTGAAAATAACTTAGACGAACAATCATTGTTATTAGTCAGACACGTCGGTATAGTCAGGTAAGATTCTTTATTAGTTATTTTTACTCTAAAAAGTGGAAAAAATTTCAATTCGGTGACTGTACGCAGTAGCTAGTAACGTATTTCGGTACTTACCGATCCGCCCGCGCAGCCGTCTTACGACCCATGATATTTTTTTCTGTCATAATTTTGTAGGCAGTGCTATATTGATATTTATATATTTAGAATCCGCATAAAACCAGCTTTCTTATAGTATTTATTTCATTATTTAAGTTAACATTTTACATCCAATATCATAGCGCTGAATGAAAATGTAAAAATTAAAAATGTATAAATTTGCGATTTTATTCAGACAATTATTCCAAAATAGTAAAATGTACGATCATAAATGATGTCGGTGTATTCCTTTTATACAAAAATGATACTAAACTTGCCATAGTAGATATAAGAAAGGAGTCAGCTTAGTTTGAAATGTACAGGTCGGCTGCTATGTTTGGAGCCCCCCCATTTCTCACCACGTGAAAAATCCGGGGGGCTCTACTTCGTAAATGCATCTTTGGACTATAGATATCAATCCTGCCAAAGGAAATCTTTTGTTCATTAAACGCCGTATTTTCCCTTTTCTTGTTCCGTACAGATGCCACTAATAGGCAGCCCACCAAAAATACATATTTATTTACACAAAAATAAGGGTAAGTACTTAAGACCTAAATAAATTTCATTTCTCACTAAGGTTTAGTTTTCCCTCTCATTGGGTGCCATAGCAGACCGATCAGGAAAATGCTAAGAGGATGATAAATATGAAAATCCTATCAATAACATTACATGATGCAAATCTCGTAGCACAGTTCTTGTACAACAAAAAGTTTTGATATGTAATGTTAAACCAAGTCGGTTATATTTTAGTCAGTAGTACCGGCAGGGTGTCCACAGAACTGGATTTCCACCGACTAGCATAGGTATTACTTTATTTTTTAGGGTTCCGTAGTAAACAAGGAATCCTTATATTTTCGCCATGTCCGTCCGTCCGTCCGTCCGTCTGTCCCCCGTTTATCTCAGTAACCGTTAGTACTAGAAAGCTGAAATTTGTCATGAGTATACATATCAATGATCAAATTTTCATCAGCTGATACGAATTAATTTATTTTGTTAGTTTATTTGTAGTTATATCTATTATTTATCATATTAAATAAGTGTGACAGTGCCAAAGAACAATTAATAGTGTTCGTGCGAAATACTACTGAGCTACATCGAGTTTAATTTGAACTAGAAGCACTACTCAACCTCAACGGACAACGATTTGAATCCGGACTTAAACCAGGGGAGTAAATAGTTTCTTTTTTTTTACTATTACACACTCACAAAGCTCACTAAAGTCGTGAGCATCGTCCACAACATTACATTGGCACAGCGCCAGTTCTCTTTGCTTGACGATCAGTGGAAGCAGAGTTGAGACCAGCTGCTCTCGCCGCATACACTACTTCATACTTGTACACTGCGCACATCATTTTATACATTTGTGTCCCCGAGTATTCACCTTGAAACACTTCTTTTTGACGTAAATCACTCAGTTTGTCTTGTATCTTTCAGTGTTTGTGGAGCTACCGAGCAAAATGAATAGCGCCGCTAACATGACATCCCGCAAGATCACTGCACGCCAACGCGACATGCAACTGAAGGCGACCCTGAAGGAACTGCAAGACTCCAAGGCCTTAGTCGAGCAGTTGCTACAGGAAAGAGAAGACGGTGAAGTGGAATTGCAGAAGATACTCAGGAAGAACTCGGCAATGAAAAATGAACTTGCCGAATATGAAATAAAACTGACTGAAGCTGAAGACCTAGTGGATTACTTGGAGAAACAAGTGAACTCCTTCACACAATGTGCCTCAACCCATGAAGTAGCGCTGAAACAGATTGAGACCCTGAAATTAGAACTTGGCGCCGCCGATGAAGAGCTGGCATTATTCAGAAAAGAGCGGGAACGCTATGATGCAAGAATTCTGCAGAACTTGTACCAAGAGCTGGTAGGCAGTGAACCAAATGACTCTAATAAACTAGTATTCTTTGATAGTAGTAGAAAGTTAAAAAAGTATATTAGGATAAACAGGTATATTCGGCGTACACAAAAGCTTATTAATAGCAAAGCATGCATTAAAAATTATTCCAAATTAAAGTTAGAGTTATCTGTGATGAAAAATAGGGTCAAAGAATGTAACTTGGAATTAGAAAGCAAGGACTTACAGTCTAAGAAAATGCATGATGAATTAAATAGGTTAAAAGACAAGCTTGAAGCTACCACATTATTGTATGCATCGACACAAAAAGAGTGCAAGGAGCATGTCCAGGCATTCACAAAGTTGTTGGAGGAATGCAAAGAAAATGAAGAGCGCTTTAACTCTCTTATAAATAGTAATTTTTGTAATTGTGGCCATATTCCACCAACAGCTGTCGTGCAACAGGACATGGCCCTTGGCACCCCGGCTACTGTAACGCCTGTCATTAAAGAACAGCCCCTCAGGTTAACATGTACCAATAAAACTATTATTTATTCGGATCAGATTGGATCAGGGCTGGGTTCCATGCTTAGTAAAAAATTAAATCAAAATGTAATAAATTACTGTTATCACAATTCAAGTATCGATCAAATATGTGAGTCAATGTTAAAAGGGCATTGTGATGACAGTACTAACTTAGTAGTTTTATTAGGAAATAGTGTAAGTATTGACAAGTCTGCAATAGATAGGTTAATGTTAACATTAAATATTATTGAAAAATCTGGCATTGGTAAAATTATATTATGTGCGTTGCCATACTCACAGAGTATGACATATCAGTATAACAATAAAATAGCTTATTTAAATTCCTTAATGTACCATGCCACTTGCTTCAATAACAAATATCATTTCTTTGATACAAATAAATTCATAAAGCGCTTCTCGCTGACATCAGAGAAAATATATTTGCCAAAGAAATATTTAATGACTTTGGTGGACCTGCTAGCGTTTAATTTAGAACCAAACCAATTTAATAGCTCACCTAGCAGACTCCACTATGTTGATAGCGCCATAAATAGCATGCCTTTAAACTAAATTGTAAGACAGCGGAAAAGCCATTGAATATTAATATTTTCCATCAAAATATTCAGGGTTTTTCCAGCAAAGAACTACAAATAGGTTTATTTTTAGATAATAGTGACATTCAAGTTTTGTGTATTACTGAACATTGGCTTAGACAAGAACAGATGATATTTGACTTTGTAAATTTTAAATTAGTGAGTTTCTATGCCAGAAAATCCGCCATTCATGGCGGTTCTCTCATAATTGTAAAAAGCTCTTTTAAATGCAAAGAACGGAAGGATATAGTAAAGTTATCAATTGAGAGGATTGTAGAAATTGCTTGTACAGAACTAGAAAGCTATATAATCATATGTGTATACAGGCCTCCTGCATCTGACTTCTGCACATTTGAATCCACTATGGAAAATGTGTTGAGGTTAGTAACTAAGAGCCAAAAAAATGTTATAGTTTGTGGTGATTTCAATGTTAATTTACTTGAACCATCTAATAATACTGTCAAGTTGTTAAGTTTATTTAAATCTTTTAATTTGATAAATTTGTTCCTTGAGCCTACCCGGGTAGGTGCTACTAGTGCGACCTGTTTAGATAATATTTTTTGTAACTGTGAATGTTTGGATAAGAAAATTTTAAATCGTTTTAACTCTGACCACAGTGGTCAAATGGCATCTTTCTCTATGATTAATCAAGAAGAACAACCCCAAACTATAACATACCGACCCATAACTAGTTCTCGTTTGGAATTATTTAAAAATGAAATTAACCATAATATTTGTATGTTATCACTTTCACAAAGTAATTCGAATAGCATGTATAAAGATTTATTCGGCTTAATTATTAATTGCTTCAATGAAAATTTTTCATTAAAAACTATTTCTGGGTCAAAAAATAAAAATAATAAGATAAAATTTAGTGATTGGGCTACCGTAGGTATACATAGAAGTAGAAATAGGCTTTATGAACTTTATGGTGAGAGGGAGGTGAACAAGAACAGTGATTTCCTGGACTATGTCAAGAGTTACTCAAACATCTTCAAGAGAGTGTGTTTTGCTGCTAAAGCAAATTATATTAGTTCTAAACTTAAAGTATCTGACAACAAGGTGAAAACTGTTTGGAATATTATAAATAGAGAATCTGGTAAATTTAAAACTCGCGATTATCAAGTCAACATTCTCACGGAAGACCAACAGGTCATGTCAAATAACGATGTTGCCTTGGCATTCGAGAACTATTTTTCAAATATAGCAAGTAGTACTACAAAATGTCTGCAGTCATCTAAAACCCAAGCTAAAGCTTTGCTTTGTGCTAACATTAGTAAATGTGATGTAACGTTTAATTTTAGTCAAGTAGATTCAATCAAGGTTGTTAAAACATTTAAATCGCTCAATTTAAAGAAAACCGAGGATTTATGGGGAACATCAGTAAAAGTTATTAATCATATCATAGATGTCATTGCGCCCCAATTAGCTTTGATTTACAATAACTGCATATCAGAGGGTATTTTTCCTGATCTTATGAAGTTTAGTAAAGTCATACCTCTATTTAAATCGGGTGATTTAAACGACCTAACCAACTTCCGTCCCATATCGATACTACCTGTATTAAGTAAGGTTTTTGAAAAATTAATGTTAAACGATATGCTAATGCACTTTAATAGAAATAAACTGCTTACAAGTAAACAGTTCGGTTTCACAAGAGGGCGCTCCACGACTGACGCTGCATCTGTGCTTATTAAACATATTTACGATATTTGGGAGAATTCCTGTGATGCGATAGGTATTTTTTGTGACCTTTCTAAAGCTTTCGATTGCGTGGATCATGGGACGCTCGTTTTGAAACTTAAACATTATGGTTTGTCTGCTAATGCGTTAAGTCTTATGTCTTCATATCTCAGCAATAGAACTCAAGCAGTTGTTGTAAATGGAACCCAGTCTAGTGGGGCAATAGTAACGTTAGGAGTGCCTCAGGGCTCTATCTTAGGTCCATTTTTATTTTTGGTTTATATAAATGACTTGCCGTCTATAGTAAGTAATCTTTGTGATATAGTTTTATTCGCGGATGATACATCTTTAATCTTTAAGGTTGACCGAAAATCAGTTGACTATAGTAGAGTTAATGGCACACTGGACAAAGTACTTGACTGGTTTACCGTTAACAATCTGTTACTTAATGCTAAGAAAACTAAATGTGTCAGATTTTCTTTGCCTAATGTTAGACCGGTGGAAACTAGTATACTCTTAAATAACGAGTGCTTAGAAATAGTAGATAAAGCAACATTCTTAGGTATAACATTAGACAAAAATCTACAATGGAGTCCCCACATAGCCGTTATGGCGCGTAAATTAAGTTCAGCCGCATATGCTATCAGAAAAATCAGGCAACTTACCAATGTAGAAACAGCTCGCCTAGTTTATCATAGCTATTTTCATAGTGTTATGTCGTATGGTATCCTGGTTTGGGGTAAAGCAGCTGACATACAGACAATTTTTGTGTTACAAAAAAGAGCCATTCGCTCCATATATAACCTAGGCTCACGTGAATCTTTAAGAGAACTCTTTAAAGAAATCAACATTTTAACTGTAGCGTCCCAGTACATCTATGAGAATATTGTTTATGTCCTTAAGAACATAGACTCCTTCTGTAAAAATTCTGATATACATAATTTTAATACTAGAAATAAAAATAAAATTGCCACTAAAAAATTTCGTGTCCGTAAAGTATACAAATCTTTTGTAGGTCAATGTGTCCGTTTTTATAATAAGTTACCTGATGAAGTTTTGAATTTACCTTTTCCAGCTCTTAAAAAGTACTTGAAAAAATCATTGATGTCGAAGGCTTATTACAAGGTTGAGGACTATCTAACAGACAGAAAAGCATGGCCCAAACCAGATACTTAAATAGAGTAAAGATTCATATATTGTGTATTTTTTTAATTTTATCTAGTTGACGCAGTTCTTGCAAGAAAACATATCAAAAGATTTATAACTAAATTTATAGTCTAAAGGATTCAATTTTTTTTTCCTAAATAGAATTTGATAATGCTAAGGTATACAGTTTCGAAATGTTTTCTTGCAGAATTACACACTGTCATAACTGGTTTTTTTTCCTCATTTTATTCTTTGTTTTTGTGTTGCTTTATATAGATACTTAGATTTCTTGATCTTAAGTAGGTTAAGTATTATCATTTATCATTGTAATAAGCATATTTTTGTGAGAAAATGGCTGACTGTCGAGTTTCTTTCGGCGTTTCTTCTCGGCAGTGGCCTCTGTGAAACGCTAGTAGGGTTTGACTTGTAAAAGTGCCATTGCGGCCTACTTACAGAATAAAGTTCATTTTATTCATTTTTTTATTTTAATGACGCCGACAAAACGGTAGAATAATAGTACATTACTTACCAAGGGCGATAAAACAAAGAATGTCTCAGATCGCAGGTATTTTACGCCCGAGCCGAAGGCAAGGGCGATAAATATGCGATCTGAGGCTTTCTTTATTATCGCCCGTGGTAAGTACAAAATTTTATGTCACCCCCTGGCCAGGAAGTGGGTTTTTTCGCGCGCGGAGCGTGCAATAATGGCCACTTTATGGCCAGGTGTGACATAAAATCTTTAAAAAAATTTTTTTTGGGGTACCTCCCCTACATGTAAAGTGGTGATGCAATTTTTTTTCTTCCAAACCCCATCGTGTTGGGTATCGTTGGATAGCTCTTTCAAAAATATTTTCTAAAAGCATTTTTTGATTAAAGAATTGGTTGGCGTGATATTAAGCTTTGAAGTGATAATTTTTGTTATGGTCAAGTGTCCCCCCCCGCCAGCTAAACGGTGGCTACTAGGCATGTGAAAAATATCATGGTATATACGATGAATTTAAAAGGAAAACTATAACAGCTAAGTAGACATTACTAGTTAACGTGTAATAGTCGAACTTCAGAAATGTACTTTCGTACAATTTCCATTGATACCTTAAATAATGTTGTTAATTCTGTCAAAAACATAGTAAATATAAGTTTGCGAACTTCTTAGACCACATAATGTAATGGGTGGATGACTACGGAACCCTACCTTGCGCGTTGCCCGACACGCACTTGGCCGGTTTTTTTAAATATAAACAATGACTTGGCCATCGCATGGCTACATAATGAATGACATAAGAATAATCGTCAACTGTTTAAATTAATCAGCTTGAGCGAGTTCGAGCAATAAACAAATATGAGTAAAGAGTTGTGTGCAAAGAGGGAGGCGAATACGCATAGCGAAGTGTGGTAGCGCCATTATACTCAACACAAATATTAATCTTAAAAATTTCTCAATTTTCAGGCGAAGATTTCAATGAAGTTCCGTCTAGTTCTCATCCTCAAGCTGTCACTCTCCAAGCAGATAAAGGTATCTAATACTCAGAATATAAAAACTCGACTATAGTCTTGCTAATGAAAGCTGAGACTGAGATTTATTTACAACTTTACAAATGATATCTATAGTATGTACCTTTGTCAAATGTGTCAATGGCCATGTGTCATTGCCGTGTTAATGGAGACTGCTATTGCTTGATCCTTTACGGGTCAAAGAGAGGGTTTATCAAGTAGCATCATTAATAACATTACGTATATGTAAACATATATAATATATCATATATTCATAAGCTCTAGCGCTTGGCATGCCAATTTCCAATGATTGTTAGACGGCTGTCACTTTCATTGCTATGACTTATCAAAAGTGGCATACTGGGATAGTATCAAGGACAGGGGCGTGTACCTTAAGTAGGCAAGCTGTAAAAATGTAACAAAATCCATATTTAGATACCACTACCGCCATCTATTAGTGTCTTGTGACAACTCATGTCACCATAACGGTATATTTAAAAATAAATTAAATTAGTCTGTTTGCAACTGTCATACGTGTTTTATTAGGTTATGGCCCAGACCATATTTCCGTAAAGAAAAGTAGTGTTTCGATCAGATTAATCCAGTATATTGTTTTTTTTGTTGTGTTGTGCAAACAATGGCTTCGAATTTCATCGCAAATGTGCCGAAGTTGAAACGCCGAGAAAACTACGATGAGTGGGCGTTTGCGGCTGAGAATTTGCTCGTCTTGGAGGGAATGTTTCACATCATAAAGGAAGAAAAGGTGTCTTCCGATAGTACAGCGGCGGCGGCTGCAAGTACTGCGAGTGCGACAAGTCCAGATATGGACGCAAAAGCCAGAGCGAAGCTAGTTTTGACAATAGACCCAACCCTCTATGTTCATATTAAAACTACGAAGACGACAAAGGAGTTATGGGACAAGTTAAGATCAATGTTCGACGATCGAGGTTTTTCCAGAAAAATATCCCTTCTTCGTAATTTGATATCAATAAGGCTGGAGAATTGTGATTCAATGACATCATACGTAACTCAAGTCGTTGAAACAGCACAGCGGTTGAGCGGAACGGGTTTTGACATAAACGAACAATGGATTGGATCGTTACTGTTGGCAGGCTTGACGGACAAATTTTCGCCAATGATCATGGCGATTGAACACTCAGGTATTCCAATCGACGCAGATGTCATCAAGTCGAAACTGCTCGACATGGAATCGAGTGAAGGCGAGTGTATTGGGGCTTTAGCTGTAAAAGGTTTACAAAAATTTAAAACTGGCAACACCAAGGCTAGATCAAATGTCAGTGTCAAGTCGACAAACAAGAAAAACATAACCTGTTATCAGTGTAAGCAGCCGGGATACTACAGAAATCAGTGCACGATGATTGATAAATCGGAAAAACGAAAACAATCAAACGCATTTAGTGCAGTATTTTTGAGTGCGAAGTTTAGCAGTTCCGATTATTATATAGATTCAGGTGCAAGCCAGCATATGACTCCAAATAAACAATGGTTGACAAATGTGTCAAACAAACGACGATTTGACGACCTCCTTAGCTTAGTTGGTAGTGACCCTGCCTACGAAGCTGGAGGTCCCGGGTTCGAATCCCGGCCGGGGCATTTATTTGTGTGATGAGCACGAATATTTGTTCTTGGGTCTTGGATGTTTTCTATGTATTTAAGTATTTATTTATCTATATAAGTATGTATATCGTCACTTAGTACCCATAGTACAAGCTTTGCTTAGTTTGGGACTAGGTTGATTTGTGTAAGATTGTCCACAAATATTTATTTATTTATTATTTATTTATTTATTTAAACCTCGCGTAAGTGAAATAGTGGTTGCTAACAAAAGTAGTGTAGCGGACACAAGCAGGCGCAGGACAGGTAAGTACTTTGGTAAATTAAACTCCGATATCTAGTGGGTGCTAACACGAGCGTTGACATGCGTGTATCGATTGACGGTCAACGGCCAACTGATGCGGCGGGTCACGCACACATGTGAGCGCGTCGTGTAGGGGTAAGTTTCTTTATTACAGGTACACACACAGATATACATACAATCAGCGGCGGAGCAAGCCAGGTAATTAGGTACGTATGCATTTACTATTATGTGTATTTATTTATATAACTAATTAATGTTCTTGTTTTATGTTTCAGGTGCAGAGCCGTGCGCGTAGTCTACATCCTCCCCCCCATTGTCCTTTCAGGACAATTATCATCATTTGTAGTGGGGAGTAAGGCTATGCGCGCCACCGGTCTGGTAAATACCCCGGCCTTCGTCTTGACATCGACAATGCGCACGCGACCGTCGGCGCCGGGGTGGACCTTTTCTATTCGTCCTTTGGGCCAAGTGTTCCTTGGCAAATTCGGGTCTATTATGACGACTACGTCTCCTTCTTTCAGTTGGTGGCCTTCCACAAACCATTTTTGGCGCGGTAAGAGTGTTGGCAGGACTTCTCGCATCCAGCGCTTCCAAAACATGTCGGTAAGTCGTTCAGTGATTCGCCATCCCTTTCTACTGTAAAAGTCGTCGTCGTCAAATTCTCCCGGAGTTGGTACGTTTGAAGAGGATCCAATAAGGAAATGGTTCGGCGTTAGACTTTCAGGAAATTCGTGGTCTACGGAGACATGGCCGAGGGGACGTCCGTTCACAATGTTTTCTACTTCCGCCAGTAATGTTATAAGCACTTCTTCGCGCGGAGCTCTTTCTTTCAAAATTGCTTTCGCCGTGAATGGGGCCAGGAACCCAAAAACGTCAAATATTGACATGAACAGGCGCAAGAGTTCTCTTTTCGTAGGTCTTCTTTTAAGTTCAAGGATTTCTGTAGGTATGCGCTTAAGCGACAGATCGAACCCGAATGAGTCACTAGCGGGAAACCATAACAAACCAAGCGTTCTTTCTGGTAACTCGTCGCAGGCCATTTTGATCCTTACTGCCTTATCGCTTAGGGTTTGTTTTGGCATGTCGGATAAAACCTCTTGTTTATTACTTATCCAGTTTCTAATTTCAAATCCGCCTTGTTGATGGATATGCGATACGGATTTAATCATTTTTCTCGCTATGTCACAGTCGTCCAAACTTTCAATATAGTCGTCCATGTAGTGGGACTTCAGGATGGCTTCAGTGGCTTCAGGCATCTCGTCCCTAAATCTGGTCGCGTTCTTATTTTTTATATGCTGTGCGACAAAAGGTGAGCAGGTCGCGCCAAAAATAAGCCATGTCATCACATAGGTTTTTACTTTCTCTTTTGAGTTTTCGCGCCACAAAAATCTGAGGGCGTGTTGGTCTTCAGAATTTATTTTGATACGAAGAAACATGTCTTTGATGTCGCCCATGATAGCGACAGGCTTCTCACGAAATCTTAAGAGGATACCTATTAATGATTGGAGTAGGTCTGGACCTTGCAGCAAAAAATCATTCAGGGATTTCCCGTCGACTTTAGAGGCAAAATTATCCACTCCAAAAACTGGTAGGTACCATATACGCTTCCGCGGTGTTGACACTTCGTCGTCGGTTAACTCGCGGGCGTAATCGTTCTCCAATAGGTATTTGATTCTTTCGCGGTATCTTGAGGCGTAGTTTTCATTAAGGTTCATTTTTCTTTCCACTGTTAAAAATCTTTTTAAAGCAGCCGAGTAGGAGTCTGGCATTTTCAATTCATTTTTCCAGGGCAGGCCCACTACCCATCTTCCATTCTCAAGTTTCGCCGATTGTTCCACGATGTCGGTTGCGCGAATCTCGTCCTTATTTATACGAGGCTTAGAGCTCACTCCAATTGCTTCTAAAGCAAATGATCGCTGAACTAATTCATGCAGCGCCTTATCGCTGTGTGCGTCGTTACATTGTTGCATGTTTGAGTTGCCGGGCGTCGTATCTGCGGCCGCGCATGTGTGTGTGGCAGCGGGGATGCCGCCACGGGAGCCGCTGATAAGACTGGTTAGCGAATCGTGCGCTTCGAATAACGATGTAGTTAACGCATGTTCAGTGGTTAGAAGCAGGTCGCGCGTCGACGCGGGTACGATTCCGTGCAAGCACCACCCTAAGGGTGTAAGGGTAGCGCATGGTTCGTTTATGTTGCGATGAATCGTTTTTAGGGGCATAATTAAATGGAAATTATCTTGACCAATTAATAGTTCAGGCTTAATATCGTCACAGATCACATAGTCTTTCAGGTTTCGCAAATGTTCGTAGTCTTCGAGATTCACTTTAGATAACTTTTGTTTTGGTAAATCTAACTCGCTTATCTTCCGTGCACGCATTTCATACATTTGGTTTCTTGTGTTTGACAGTTTAAAGTTCACAATTTCACTGTTGCATATGATGTCAGAGTTCCACGCGCCTCTCATTCGTAATGTTTCAGGTTGACCTTGTAGGTTAATACTGTTCGCAAGGTCAGCGGACACTAAAGACACTGTTGCACCGTCATCAAGTAGGGCGTGCGTAGATATTACACCTGCAGGTCCATGTAAGTTCACGCGCACTATTTTTAACATAACTGAAGTGTTATTTCTTGCGGCTATTGTGTTTGTCACAGTTTCACTGTTGCTAGTGTTAAAACTTCAAAGATCTCTTGAATAATTTATTCACTTATACTGGAAGTTACAATCACTCGTACACGTTTATGGTCTAACTTAAACTAAACCACGTCTTCAAACTATACTCAACCACGTCTACACTTTAGCACGGTTAACCAAGGAGAGCCCAGAAAAACGTACCCTCCTTTTTAAGACCACCCGCCATCTTTTTTTTTAAGTCGTAATGGCGGTGAAGTACCCTCAAACTTAATTAAAAGTGCAACTTAAATTAAAATTAACTACACTAAACATGAAATCATTACACTAGGTTCGTTCTCACTAACTGTCATTAATTGAGGGACGGCGGAGTTTTCTTTGGGAGCGTTGTTGTTGGAAGTCGAAGATTCTTTGTGCGGCCAATGCAATAAGCGGTGGTGGGGTAGCCCACACTCGTCGATGTCGCACGGCGCGGCGGGACAGGTTTCTTTCCCGTGCCCCGATAACAAACACTTATGACATAATTTGTTTATCTTCACGAATCGCCATTTATCTTTACGAAGCGCGCGTTTAAATTTCGTGCAGCTTGAAATCGTGTGAACATATGTGCGACAAAACTTACACTTTGTGTCGCTATTATTATCGCTGTTCAAAACTGCGTGTGAATAAACTCTTCTTTCTTCGCTTTTTTTATATGTTTTGTTTTCAGGTGGCGTGTGAATATGACTTATCCCAGCTGTAGCTATTTTTGATGCTTCTTTATGCAGATACTCAGAGAAGATTTGTAGTTTCGCCTTGCTGCTGTCGTTATTCTCGTATATATAATCTGCCCACTTGTTGAGTAAAGTCGCCGGGCACTTAGATAACACAGTGTTTAGCAAGTCTGGACTTCGTAGGTAATCACTTTGATTTATTGATTGAGCGGCTGCGACATAATTTTTTATTTTAACCGCGAAGCTGACGATCTCATTGTGGTAATTTTGTGATAAGGTAGGCAGTTTTTTAAATTGCGAAGCTAATTTGTATATTATCAGTTCAGGACGCCCGAAACGTAGTTCAAGTGCCTCTAAAATGGTGCTCGGGGTAGTGTCACTCATGAGTAATGACGAAACTGCTTCTCTTGCTTCTCCACGGAGGCATCGATTGAGCCTTGCAAGGTTCTCGCTGTCACTATAATTACACAGCCTTGTTGATTCCTCGTAGCTTCTTTTGAATTGCAGCCACTCTAAAGGTTCGCCGAAAAACGGGGTTAGGTCTTTTGACGTGGCTAATCTTGACAGAAAATTAGCATTAGCCTTATGTGTTACCGTCGCGAGATTGGTGATAGCCTGCGTCAGCTGCAACATTTCGTTTGAGGCCGGTGGGGCGGCTGACGCTGAAGGGAGTTCATGATGTATAGGGTTGACGACTGGATCGTGTACACTGTTTTCGAGCCATTGCTCCACTTTTTGGGAAGGTCCAGCGATCGATTGTTCATCGCTGTAGCGGGATTTCCTCGAGGACTGGTTATCAAGTGCAGCGAAATCCGCTGCCAGTTTTTTATCGATCAGCTCCTTATCAATCCTCGCTTTGGCTTCGGCAGCCTCCAGTTCCAGTTGTTTTTTACGTGCTTCTATCGACGATCGACAGCTTTTCATCGAGGAACCTGAAGCGCGTCCACTGAACTCATTTTTTAAGCTACCCACTTTCTCTAAAGGTAACCCATCCTCTTTTTTCTCACTTTCTTCTTTTAAATCGTTGAGTTGGACCGCTAGAGGGCATGTCCGATTTGAGAGCACTTCACTAATATTTTCTGCGGCATTTTTCAGCTGTTCACGTCGGTGAGCGCGCTCACTGCGCGATTTAACATTTGTGCGCTGTGGCGGTGTGCTGGACATTCCGTGCGGCGTTGTTAATTTCCAGTTCCTTGGTGATCCTGGCTCGACGGACCAAGTGTAGCGGACACAAGCAGGCGCAGGACAGGTAAGTACTTTGGTAAATTAAACTCCGATATCTAGTGGGTGCTAACACGAGCGTTGACATGCGTGTATCGATTGACGGTCAAAGGCCAACTGATGCGTCGGGTCACGCACACATGTGAGCGCGTCGTGTAGGGGTAAGTTTCTTTATTACAGGTACACACACAGATATACATACAATCAGCGGCGGAGCAAGCCAGGTAATTAGGTACGTATGCATTTACTATTATGTGTATTTATTTATATAACTAATTAATGTTCTTGTTTTATGTTTCAGGTGCAGAGCCGTGCGCGTAGTCTACAAGTAGAATACCAGTTGAATGCAGTGGCGATTTGTGTATCACCACAGAAGCAGAGGGTACTGAATACGAGATTCCAGTCACGGAAGTGTTGTATATACCAAGTTTAGCAACGAATTTATTGTCGGTCAGCGAGTTGATACGCAATAAAGTTTCTTTCGAGGAAGAAAAATGTTGTATTTACAACAAGGACAGCGTGTTGGTCGCTACAGCAGATTTGATCGAAGGTGTCTACAAGTTAAATACAGTAGAATTTGACAGTTGTCTGTTGGCATCGGCGACGGGAAATATATGGCATCGCAGATTTGGTCATATCAACAGTGATGATCTTAACAAAATGAATGAAGGTGCAGTCACTGGAATGTCATTTCAAGAAAAATTTCACACAACCAAAGAAAATTGTGTGGTATGCTGTGAGGCCAAGCAAACTCGAGTACCATTTTCTCATGTGGGCACGAGAAGCACAGAAGTTCTTCAGAGAGTGCACGGGGATCTATGTGGCACTATGGAAGTAAAATCTATAGGTGGTTCAAGGTACTTTCTTCTCTTAGTAGACGACTACAGTAGTATGGCGTTTGTTTACTTCTTAAAAACAAAAGATGAAGCGTTCGAGCATTTTAAACAGTTTAAGATGTTGGTTGAAAATCAAACTGAGAAGAAAATTAGATGTTTCAGATCAGACAATGGTCTAGAATTCTGTAATAAGGTATTTGAAAAATACTTACAAGGTGCAGGTATCATACATCAGAGGACTAATCCATACACTGCCGAGCAGAACGGATTGTGTGAACGTCTCAACAGGACGGTTGTGGAGAAGGCTAAAAGCTTATTGTTCGATGCAGGTTTAAACAAGAGATTCTGGGCAGAGGCTGTGCATACAGCAGTATATCTGCGGAACAGATCTATAGCATCAGGTTTGAACAATAAAACACCGTATGAGATGTGGACAGGGCAGAAGCCAGACGTCAGCAACTTGCGGATCTTCGGCAGCAGGGTCATGGTGCATATACCCAAAGAACGTCGCCTGAAATGGGACAAGAAAGCGAAGCAATGTATCCTTGTAGGATATCCCGATAATGTTAAAGGCTACAGAGTGTATGACCCAAACAATAACACTACTATGACAAGTAGAGATGTAGTGGTTATAGAAGAGGGAATTAACAAGGACACTAGTGTGCAAATAGAAATAACAAGCCCTGAAATGAAGACAGTTTCAGTTAAAGACGAGGTGCAACTGGAACAAGCTGAAAAGCAGGAGTCGCAGATCGTAGACCATAGCGAAGACAGGCTGAATTCTTCAGTTGAGTCTGAAGAGGCAGAGTTTTTTGAACTTCCTCATATACCTGATGTCCAGGAGCCAACCAGCGAGGAAAATACCCTGGTTGATGAGGAACCGTCAGATCCAGCTACATCGACCACACCTACCAAGAGGATAAGGAAGAAGCCAGATAGGTATGAATTCTCAACTATGTGTGTGGAGTCAAATCAGAGTATGGCTGAGGGTGGTATTACTCTTGAAGATGCCCTGAATGGGCCGGAGTCTTCATTCTGGAAGGAGGCTATGCGAGAAGAGTTGAATTCTTTCGAAGAAAACAATGCGTGGGAATTAGTGGACTATCCTGAAAACAGCACAGTGGTTCAGTGTAAGTGGGTGTTCAAAAAGAAAATAGACTTGGAAAATAAAGTGAGATATCATGCTCGTTTAGTGGCAAAGGGCTTCACCCAGAAGGAAGGTGTCGACTTCCATGAGACATTTTCACCGGTGCTTAGATATTCTACTTTAAGACTTCTTTTTGCACTTGCTGTAAAACTAGACTTAGATGTAAGTCACCTGGATGTAACTACTGCATTTTTAAATGGTTACTTAAATGAAACAGTGTATATGAAACAGCCTGTTATACCTGACCACAGTAATAATAATAATAAAGGCCCACGAGGTAACCGCCATGTGGGATGTTGATTCAACGACCATTGTCCCGATAGTTGTTTCTGCGAACGGTCTAATAGCGAAGAGTCTCGACCAACACCTCAAGAGACTCTCGCTAGATGGCTGGGTCAAGGGTCAGATTCAGAAGGCGGTACTCCTGGACACGGCGCGCATTGTCAGGAGGTTCCTCTCTCTGTCGCCCTAACCGCCGGTAGCTTAGGCCCTGCCCCGCTGCCGGCGGCACCCTAGGTTAGGTTTTTATAATATTTTTATGTTTTGTAAATGTATTTTTATATTTTACTTTTTATAAAGCTATTATAACAACCTAGCCTAAGTTTCCAAATAAATAAAGAGATAATAAAGTTTTAAAATTAAAACGAGCCATTTATGGGCTCAAGCAATCTTCCAGGGCCTGGTATCAAAGAGTCGAAGAATACCTACAGAGTCTAGGCTATATAAAGTCTAAATTTGAACCATGTTTGTTCACAAAATTTAATTGTGATGTAAAAGTTATCATAGCTCTGTTTGTTGATGATTTCTTTGTTTTTTCCAATAGTAAATTAGCTACTGATCAGTTAGTAAATGAACTGAGTGCTAAATTTAAGATAAAAAACTTAGGTCAATTGAAACAATGTTTAGGCATGAGGGTCAAGGTCAAGCAAGGCATGATAACTGTAGATCAAGAGCAATATGTAACTGAATTACTTCATAGATTTAATATGATTGATGGCAAGTCGGCTGAAACTCCTATGGAAGTAAATTTACAATGTGTAAAGTCAGAACATGGCTGTGCGGGCAGAAAATACCCATACCAGCAGTTGCTGGGAAGTTTGTTGTACCTAGCAGTATTGAGTCGACCTGACATTGCCTATAGTGTAAGCTATTTAAGTCAATTCAATAATTGTCATAATGAGAGTCACTGGAAACATGCCAAAAGAATTTTAAGGTATTTGCATAAAACAAAAAAATTTGGCCTTGTGTATAAAAAAGATGACTCGTTTCTTGAATGTTTTGTTGATGCAGACTGGGGGTCAGATGTGAATGATCGTCGGTCCTACTCAGGATTTTGTTTTACCCTGTCGAATTGTGTCATATCATATGAATGTAGAAAACAGAGAACAGTCTCACTTTCTAGTACTGAATCTGAATTTGTAGCTATGTCTGAAGCGTGCAAGGAGGCTATGTATTTAAAAAATCTTATCACTGAGATATTAGGTAGCTGCAATACTATTGTCTTACATAATGATAACCAGAGCGCGCAGAAGTTAGCTGTAAATCCCATGTTTCACAGAAGGTCTAAACACATAGATATTCGAAATCAATTTGTCCGGGAAGCCGTAGCAAATAAATATGTAACAATTAATTACATGCCAACAGCTGAAATGCCAGCCGATATTTTCACAAAAAGCTTATGTCCTGCAAAACATTACAAGTTTGTTGCTCAACTTTGCATTTCACCTGTTTAGTTTAGTGTCAATTTGACCAAACAGGAATAAAGTTTAAGATTAGTCGATAGAATTTTAATGTTTAACCTGTTTATGAAACTATTCCAGTTTGGTAAAAATTAGTCCGTAGTAATAAATATTAGTTTATTTTTGTATTTTGTTAGGTGGTGGTGTAAAAATGTAACAAAATCCATATTTAGATACCACTACCGCCATCTATTAGTGTCTTGTGACAACTCATGTCACCATAACGGTATATTTAAAAAGAAATTAAATTAGTCTGTTTGCAACTGTCATACGTGTTTTATTACAAGCATTAGACATTACTAGTACATAGTAGCAGCATCATGTTTTTTTTTCAATTTCGTTAAATACGGTTCAAAGTATGTCATGTTATAGTAAAAAATAATTGCTTAAGTATCATTACTGTTTTGTCGCATTATACATGGTGTTGCAATACGCTGTTTTTTAGGGTTCCGTACCCAAAGGGTAAATCGGGACCCTATTACTAAGACTCTGCTGTCCGTCTGTCACCAGGCTGTATCTCAAAAACCGTGATAGTCAGACAGCTAAAATTTTCACAGTTGATGTATTTCGGTGGCCGCTATAACAACAAATACTGAAAAACGGAATACAGTAAATATTTAAGGGGGCTCCCATACAACAAACATGTTTTTTTTTGCTGTTTTTATAGTTAATGGTACGGAAGCCTTCGTGCGCGAGTCCGACTCGCACTTGGCCGGTTTGTCCCATATGAAATGAACGAATAAAGAACGTCAAAATGTAATTGAAACAAACCTTATCATTCACAAATACCAATATAGTATATATGAGTTCCATTTAAAATTAACGCATTATTTTTATTTCTACCTGTAATCTTATTAGCATTTAATGTTAAGAATGTATAATCCAAGTCATGTTAATGGTGACAGGCTATAATTTTTTGTCTAATTCTGTTCTAGTGCGAAACGCTCTGCGTGATCACAATTATTTTAAAGAACAAAATAACGAAGAAGACAAGACAGAAAGTGCAGGTATGTAGTTATTTAATTATAGGTATTGATAAATGAATGGGTGTGTTGTATACATGTATATACATAGGTTGATACTAGTGTCGGCACGAACCCCTTCATTGTGCTGACACGCACTTGGACGATAAAGATACTTTTTTTTTATTCGTATGGCAACTATATTGAACCGTGAGATCTTCGAGAAGACAGTACGGTTTGCCAGTTTTTGTTGCACCTTTTAGTACCACCCAGGGGTCACGTGTAGGGTAACGGTGGGTACTCCCTACGGACGCGGTGCAATTTAGACCCCCAAATAAATATACTTATATAGATAAATAGATACTTAAATACATAGAAAACATCAAGACCAAAAAACAAATATTCGTGCTCATCACACAAATAATTGCCCCGGCCGGGATTCGAACCCGGGACCTCCTGCTTCGTAGGCAGGGTCACTACGAACTAAGCTAAAGCGGTCGTCCATTTTCATCCATATTCACTCATGTGTGTTACAGGTTCTATAATGAAGAAATTAGGCTCCAAGAGGAGGAAATACGTGAAGAAAGTGCTGAACATAGCTACGGCAAGCTTAGGTCATACAAGCGATCAAAGACTTGCACAAGCTATATCCCATGGAAATAATGAGCAGTTGCTTAAGAATTTTAAACATCTTAACAAACAGGCGCAGACTTTTTTACTGATGCAATTAAAGCAGTGCCGTAACAACAAAATGGCTAGGAGGTTTACAATGGATGAAAAATTGATGGCATTAATTCTTATGAAGCAAAGCCCGAAATCATACAAACTTCTGGAAACGATGTTTGCTTTGCCCAATAAGAGGACTTTACATAGACTATCTGAAAAAGTTTCTATGAAACCAGGAGTGAATCCACAGGTTTTTAAACACATCCAAAATACTGTAAGACCTTGGAATCGTCAGCAAAAGTTATGCTCCATAGTATTCGATGAAATTGCGCTGACGCCCTACTTGACATTTAACGAAAAAAGTGACCAAATTCATGGATTTGTTGATGTGGCTGGAGAAAGGAAAATGAAATATTGTGATCATGCCCTTGTCTTCATGGTAAGAGGAATATGTTCTTCATGGCGACAATGTGTATCTTACTACTTCTGTGACACAAGTTGCTCAAACAGGACTAATACCTTTAGGGCTAGTTTGTGATCAAGGATCAACCTTTAGAACTGCAATGAAAAAGTTTCGAGAAGAGACAGTACGAGTATATAACAGCAATGATGGCAAAACTGAAATGGAAGATGGTAAGTTTATCTCTTACCTATATATTTATTTTTTCAAATAAACGAATTATTAGAGAATTTGATACTTTCAACGTATAACCGTGTGGCAAGTCTTCTCTAAAGGTTCCTCAATACTTATAGCATTCAATAATTTAAAACAATGATTTTTTCGAGGTCATCATTTATCATCTTCTGGAAGCTACTAATTAGCTAATAGCCTGATTTTTTCATACAAAAGAATAAATATAAAGAAATTGACATCTAGCCTATTGTCCAACAACATTTTATGCATGAGGTTTTTCATAAAACTTAAGTAAACGACATTATATTGTACCTAATTTCGTTTCAGATGGCACAATTGACGTTGCTGGGTATAAACTTAGCATATTTTTTGATCCGCCAGATCTTCTGAAGGGGCTGAGGAATAACTTTCTCAATAAGGATATAATTTGGGAAGGAAAAAGAGCCTCATGGAAAGATATCCAATATGTATACGACTTGGACAGCAAATTAGGACACACAAGGGCTCTACCTAAGATCACAGCACACCACGTTGATCCAAATAAAATAAGAAAAATGAAGGTCAGCGTCGCTGTTCAAGTTTTCAGTCATCGAATGGCAAGCATGCTGAGGTTCACTGCTGAAAATAGTAAGTAATTATAATATTATTTGATTTATAATATTGTCCTAAATTAACAGTTGCCTCTCGCTAAGCTGGCGTGAAAGTTATCTTGCTGGTCCGAATACTCGGGAAATAACAAGGTCATATGTCTATCTCACTTACTTTCGGGTTGGACGACGAACAACTGATCTGTGCCAACTTTTAATTTGCCGCCCTATAACGATTAATACTACAGACTGTACTTATTGTACAGATGTATTGCAAAATGATTTTCTTTCGGGAAAACTTGAATCTCAATCGGAATACGATGGCACCCGAACTGTCAATCAATGATTGTATATGGCAATGGCCGATTCGATAATTAACTATGGATTGTCCAGCTATGGCAGAAACTATAAAACACATCTGAGACAGATCTACAGTATTCAGATAAGACTCCTAAAAGTTATAGTTCCTTTAAAAATCAAGCTAAAATATAGACACGATTACACAAAACTATTTCAGTACTGTAGAGTCTTAAATGTGTTTGACAAAGTAAAATTGGATGTGATACTAGAATACAAGGACATGATAGGGAGGCTGGATAGCTATAATAGGTCATCCAACCTTAGACGCTTGCCAAATGAGCCATACTTTAAAATACCAAAAAAGACTAATGTATATGGTAAGCGAGAATGGACCAGTTATCTACCTTATATACTAAATAGCTTCCCTAGACAAGTCATCAATTAAATCTTAGAAAAACCTAAAGGCGTTAAAAATATCACTAAGAAGGCACTCACCAATATAATGTAAACATAACACATAATAATAAGTATAATAAGCTAACACATAATGTATAATTAAATACCTAACAAATAATTGTACCTATAACTAAAAGTGACGCAGAGGGCTCCTCCCTCCGCACTCCTTAGTTAAAATAAAATCTTAAAAATTAAAGATTATCATTAACTAAGTAATTGTAAAAATGTAATATGATTTGCTTCAGTGAAAATAAACAGTTTAAATTATTTTTTTTTTTTTAATTAAATGAGTGACGTTTTCATATCCATTATTATGGAACTTTATTGTTTAGTGTCAAATGTCAAAGTGAAAAATGACAAAGTGAAAGATGGGTACTGAAGCTAATTGAGAGAGCGAATTATGCGGTTCGGATATTTTGAGATAATTAAAATCACTTAGTTCTTGTATATGTATATATTTCTTCATAAAATGTTCACACAACAAAGTTCACTGGCAATTTTCACAAAGCTTTTAAAGTTAAACTTCACGGCCGATTTAATAAAGTTCTTATTAAAGTTCACAGTCAGTTTTTATAAAGCTCAAGGATAAACTTCGCGGCCAATTTAATAAAGTTCTTAATAAAGTTCTTGGTCAATTTATATAAAGCTTTCAAGGATAAGCTTCACGGCCAAAAGTTCCTAGTAGAATAAAGTTTAACCGTAATTTAAATACAATATTTGTTATGTGTCCGAACCGACTTAGTGAGTATTAGTAACTGAATAAAACTTAGGTCTAGGAATTGTACAGTGGGGCCTTCGCCGGGCGAGTTATCAAAAGGAATTCGCAACGTAGCGTCTGGGCAGCCGCCGGCTCGACGCCAGTGCACAAAGATAGATGCCTTATACTTAAGTACAAAATAAAATTGTGGGTTATGTGTTCTAACATATATAACACCTCCCCTATCAAACAGAGGTCTTTTTTTCAGTTTTCAACTGCAGAAAGACCGAACACGTTCCTCGTTTGTCTGATGCTGTTCCGCCATTTCTGTGGATCGTAGCCTTCGTGCCTTAATTTTGATGAATGCCATGTATGTTGCAGTAATGATTAAAATGACGGAAAGTGGTGTGGTCCAATAAATATGTTGTTGACGCTCGAAGTTCATTAGTTGTACTGGTTGTACGTGCTGTTGCTCCTTCTGTATATATCCAATTGTCTCGTATAAGCGGTTCATAGAGATCTTGGCAATTTGTAGCGGTTCTATAGGATTCTTAACGTGGATGTCTTCAGAGAGTACAGTTTTATGGGAGTTCCTCTGTAAATACTTTTCTCATTTGTAAATGAAGTGGTATCAGTACATGCGCTGCAGTTTTCTGGTAATTTTAGAAGGTAGGAGCCGTTGATAGTAGTATATTCTTCATTCTTGCGGCGAATGTGAAATTTGGTAGGTTTCACACAGAAAAGTAAGTAGTAATAGTCGTTAATTTTCAAAGATCTCTTCCATGATTTTAACATTGTGGAAGCTGCAGGACGTTGATACGATTTGTGATTTTATCAATTTATATAGGAAATCATCATGTTCCTTTGCACTGTAGAGTCTCATTTGCTTCTGGCATATTTCCGTAAATTGAGCACTCTTCTTCCAGATACTGGTACGCATTTTCGTTGGCAACCAGATAAGGTTTAGGAGGCACGAGGATATTAGAGTTTTGGGTAGGTATTGGGAACAAGTGGTAGTAATTCGTAAACGGGTTTATACTGTATTGGTACCTACATTAATAACAAACACTAACCTATTAATACTAAAATATGACGCTAATTCTAAGAAGTTATAAAATATACGAGACTCTTTGACATCGGAGGTTATCAGTTGTGAGGGATCATAATGTGTGCTTAGAAATTGGATGAAATACTGTAGATTTCCGAATGTGACTATATTATGATCCGCTATGCCTTTAACAGAGAATGAAAGAGCTGTTTCTATATTATCAAGGGGTTCATGAATGATTTGCAAATTAATTTCCACTAGTGTGAAAGAAGTTGTCTAGTGTGACTAATTGTAAATAACTGAACAGTTCTTGCCTAGTAACATTAATTTCTCGGAGCATCTCTGTTATTTTATAAGAGATTTGGTTTTGGTTTTTGGACAATTTTGATATAGTTTTGTTATAATTATCAAGAAAGTAATGATTCAGTGTAATGTCCCTGTTGAAGTGATTGGCTAGCTCAACTTGGTTAGTTTTCAGAATAGATATTGCCTCATCATATATTTTTCATCCGTTTGATCAAGGTTACCGCTAATGCTTCGAATTATAGATCCCAAACCGTCTATAAGAGCTCGTTTATATCTATATCTATTTTTCGCCAATGAGTTATATTTCTCTATAGCTTGGCTCAACTTATTACTAATGTGCTTAACTAAAACATTAACTTAAACTTGAATGCCCTATTGATACTATGGCAGAACGCTTGCAATGATTGAATTTGGTAACTTATTGTACGAATTTGTTCTCTAATTTCGTTTAAGTCGATGTAATGTAGAAATGTGTAATCCGATTGGCAGTTTTTACACGGGTTCTGCTTGAATGGCACTATGCTGGGACTTTTATTCAAAGGCGTCAGTGTCGCTTCTTCGGTTTGTACCAGCCTGCACGTAGTAGCGAGGTTTTTGTTTATGCTGAGTGGCAGCGGGGCTTTTAACGATTCATTTCGCTTTTTGTATTTATTTATCCTTTCTACCGGTATGTTATAAGGCTCACTGTTGTCTGGATGCCCATTGATGACTTCTACAGGTTTTTCTGAAATCGGGGTTTCAAGAATAGGATCCTCATAATTTGTGTGTACAATTTCGGCTTGATTTTGTTCGATGAGATTGTCTACTTGAGGAAATTCTGGGGCTTTCACAATTATGGATACATTGTCGTCGCTAAATGTCAATTCGTTTCTTGGTTCTTCAGTTCCTGCCGTCTCGTTGACGTTAATTTGCATTCTAGATAAACCATCAGTGTTGGTGTTAGCTTTTCCTTTTTTGTAGCAAATGGTGTACTCGAATTCTTCCAGTTTGAGTATCCACCTAGTTAGACGTGAATTTAGTTCTTCCAGAGACATCAGCCCCTGCAGCGGCTTGTGATCCGTGATTATGTTGAATTTACGGCCGTAAAGATATGGGCGGAAATACTTTGTGGCCCAAGTGATAGCAAGGAGCTCTTTTTCGATGACACTGTAATTTATCTCGCTGTCGTTCAAAGTTCGAGAAGCAAATGCTACGGGTTTGTCTGATCCAATTGGACCTTGTGAAAGAACTGCACCGATCGCAAAATTAGAAGCATTAGTAGTAAGGTTAAATTCTTTATCAAAATCAGGTTGCTGAAGTATGGGGTCATTCAAGAGGATTTCCTGACACGTTCTGAATGCATTTATGAATTTTGAGTTATTTGTGTTGATTTCTGCGCCTTTTTTCAAACAAGATGTTAAGGGCTTTGTTAGTTTGGAAAAGTTCGGTATAAATTTCCTGTAATATCCTACAAGTCCTAGGAAGGATTGAATTTGTTTCGGGGTCGTGGGTATTGGAAACTTTTTTATAGCCATGATTTGATCCGGATTTGGTTTGACGCCATCAGGGGTTACAATATGACCTAGATAGGCGGTTTCGTGTTTTAAAAACTCAGACTTGTCTAGTTGGACTTTAAAGTTTGCCTCTCTAAGGCGTTGAAAAACGGCTTGAACATTCTGAATGTGTTCCTGTAATGAGGTTGAAAATATGATGATATCATCCATATAGGCGACACAGATTGTATTGATAAGGCCTCTTAGGACATTCTCTATCTGGTGAAATCCGCTTGCGAGGTATAAAGTGGTGAAGTATTGGCAGCGACCCAGCTTATCTAGGATGTCATTAATATTGGGAACTGGGTAATTGTCACCAATGGTCTTTTCATTTAACTTGCGGTAGTCCACAACTAATCGCCAGTTTTGTTTTTCGTGTATGTCGTTTTTCTTTGGCACTAACCATATAGGAGAGGACCATGGCGATTCCGAGGGCTGGATTATTTTTTGTTGGAGCATCTTCTTTATTTGAGATTGAACTTCAGTTTTGTGTTTGTATGGGTATTTATAAGATTTTGTGTAAACCGGTACTTCATTGGCAGTCCGAATTCGATGTTTGATTTCGTTTGTAAAGGTGAGAGGTTGTCCTTCGCGATAAAATATGTCACTGTATTTATTGCATAACTGCAAAATGTTTTGTTTTTCCTCAGCGTTCATGTGGTCTGTTCTTATAAGGTCGTCAATGTCATCAGCTTTTGATAAAGGTGTTTCAAAATTGTAACAATGAAAGTTACCCTTTACACGTGCACAAGGTATTGGGGCTGTGAGACTAATGATAATATCATTGCATGTTGGGTTATTAATTTCAACGAAAGCATAGCCTTGATTTGCCATTGTAACCACCGAAGATAAGACACACTGGTTTATTTTCTTCTCGGGAATAAAGATTTCTCCGTTTTTTATAGTTACGGGCACTTTCAAAACGTTTGAGCTGTTGGCTTTTACAAGTGTTTCAAGCAGATTATGAATTCCCGACGTTAGCATTTGTATTTGGTTTGTCGCTTTTTGGGTAATGAGTTGTCCTTTAGACAGGTCCACAGATGCACCAAGTTTTTGTAGAAGATCCAGTCCGATTAATCCATCAAACACGTTGTGGAATTTGTAAATGTAAAACTTATACCAGCCGTCTTGTTTGAATTCGTCAAACAACGGTATCTGGATTGCATATTTATGGTGAGTAGTACAATGAACGTTAGTTACAGAAAATGGTTCGTAACTGACTTGAAGGTTTCTATAAAACCGCTTGATAATTTCAGGAGACAAAAAGGACTGATTAGAGCCTGTATCAATCAATAGTTTCATTGGTGGATTGTTTATTTGGATAAACGGAAGCTGTCGTTTGAGATGAGCGTTAATTTGTATTACGTTTCTCGTTTCATGTTGGTTTAGTTCCTCAAATCGATATTCGGGATAGTATCCAATATTTTCGAAAACATCGGGCCCGTTTACATTAGGCTGTCGGTATTCGTTACTATGAAAAGGATCTAATCTTGGTCGAGTATTAGGAATATTATTATTTTTAGGACGACGGAAGTTACTCGTTACTCCGCCATGAGATATACCACTCATAGGTGTTGGTCTAGGAGCTCTATATGTTCGTGGGTATTGGTAAAAAGCGTTTTGCCTATGTTCGGTCGTATTACCACGATATTGGTTAATTTGTGGCTGATTTTGCGTTAAAGTAGGGTTCGTGAACTGTAGTCTAGAACGATTCCAATCGGAAATAGGAAGCCTGTATACATTTGCGAACGCGTTTTGATTTTCGCGTTGTCCGAATTTATTTTGATCAAAAGAAGAAGACTGACCTTGGTTCCTTTTTTGTAAGTATACAATATTACTCTCTTCTTTTATAAATTGGAGCGCTTCTGGTAAAGTACTAGGGCGCATGGCTCGAATAGTTGGGCCTAAAGGTTCCTTTAGTCCAGCTAAAAATGTTTTCAAGGTCTGCGTTGTAAAAAAAATCTCTTTTACAATCTCTTACATTTTGGTCATTGTTGTGAATATTCACATAGTTAATTAAAGTATTAAGCAAATGTATGCAGCGATCGTAGAATTGTTGAGGTGTTTCATTACCCTGAGTTAAATTGATTAAATCACGGTTCAAAGAGTTTTCATCTCTCTGATCGGCAAAGTTTTCAATTAAAGCTGTCTTTATTTCACTCCAATTTCTAGCAGCATTTATATCAATCACTTCAGATGCTTTACCTACTAACTTACTAATTATACCATTCGTTACGATAACATTTTGGAAATTCTCTGGATTAGCTACATCATAATATTGTCCCACTATAGAGTCTATAGCTGAGATAAATCTGTACAAAGAATTTACTTTACCGTCGTAAGTCGGTACAACTTTAAGAGCAATCTCAAATAATTGCAACTGATTCATTTTTCTTTTATTTTATAAAACCTTTTTAATCTAACAATTTAATTTAGCTTTCCACACTAAAACACTCCAAACAACTTATATGTAACACTTTTACAATATTCGAGGAATTTAGGAAGTTTATCTGGTTGCAAACTATAAATTTCCAAACGTACTCACAGTATCGCGATGATCACAGGAGTTATCATTTTCTTAAATTTTCTTAACTGGTCCCGTCGAAAGAGATGTAGTCTTCCAGGGCGTCGCAGCTTCCTTAGGTATGAACAATTCACCACCGGGAGTTCGTAAGAGCACTAATTAACCGTTAAAACGGAGACCGGATACCGATTTTGTGAGTCCGGTTTAGTACGACTACTCGACTGCGCCAATTATGCGGTTCGGATATTTTGAGATAATTAAAATCACTTAGTTCTTGTATATGTATATATTTCTTCATAAAATGTTCACACAACAAAGTTCACTGGCAATTTTCACAAAGCTTTTAAAGTTAAACTTCACGGCCGATTTAATAAAGTTCTTATTAAAGTTCACAGTCAGTTTTTATAAAGCTCAAGGATAAACTTCGCGGCCAATTTAATAAAGTTCTTAATAAAGTTCTTGGTCAATTTATATAAAGCTTTCAAGGATAAGCTTCACGGCCAAAAGTTCCTAGTAGAATAAAGTTTAACCGTAATTTAAATACAATATTTGTTATGTGTCCGAACCGACTTAGTGAGTATTAGTAACTGAATAAAACTTAGGTCTAGGAATTGTACAGTGGGGCCTTCGCCGGGCGAGTTATCAAAAGGAATTCGCAACGTAGCGTCTGGGCAGCCGCCGGCTCGACGCCAGTGCACAAAGATAGATGCCTTATACTTAAGTACAAAATAAAATTGTGGGTTATGTGTTCTAACATATATAACAAGCGCGATAAATACGAACTTTTCCGATAAAGTACGAAGGAAAATCATTTTGTACTACATCTGTAGCCAATAAGCCTGATATCGTGCTGACAGATCGGTCGAAATTGCTACTACTAACGTATTTATTTACTTGTTTCAGACGAGCGTCATCGTCAAGCTGGCTCTACAGCTGTTACGTCACGCACAATGGAGGCAACAGCCGAAATAGTTGAATTTTTCGACACGTTGTTTGACAGCGTTAACGGCTCCATCGGTGGTTCGCAAAGGGGTAAACTGCGCAAAGCAGTTCGAAAAAATTCGGGCAATATACCGTTCTGGTTAAGAGCCATTACAAAATTAAAAAATATTAGATATATAGATACTATCAGTAGACTGGCTGTAAGGCAAGGAAATCCTCGAGTAGTAAGAGTACCGTCTGTCGAAGGCTGGATTACCACAATTGAGAGTTATATAAGACTATCAAAGTTATTAGAAAGTGAATATGGCGTGGAGTATTACTACCCTAGAAATATAAACCAAGACCCATTAGAAAACTTTTTTGGGAGAATTAGAGCTTTGAATGGTAGAAATGTGAAACCAAATTCTAACAGTTTTATATATTCATTCGAGTCGTTAGTTTTATCAAATTTGCTGAGTCCTCATTCCAAATTTGCAAACTGTGAAGTGGACAATGGAGAGAATTTACTAGATGTCAGTCTTTTATTCGAATCTGAAGAAGAAAACGAAAATCTAAACATAAATTCTCTCCCGTCCACTTCACAGGAAAATCCAAGGGAACTGTAACCGACAGAAGGCAGGGACAGTCCAGAGAAGCGGGTAAACACAAAAACAACCGAATAACTTTGTAAAGTGCCCGAGTGCATGTATATGCGCGCATTACACGGTAGCCATGAGGCAACTGATTCGGGAACAGTGTTGCCAGAGCACTTCCGTCAAAAAGCACGGTCGGGTGTCCAAAAAAGCACGTTTTTGGAATAAAAAGCACGTTTTTAGGGTTCCGTATCAGAAGGGTCGAAAATGACTCCTATTGCTGTCACTCACGCGTCCGTCCGCCCGTCCGTCAGTCGTCTGTCACAAAATTTTGTTTTCATAAGATTATTTTTTCTTCCCATTGACCCATAAACTTGAAATTTGGTGATACTATTCATTATTACGGGTATTTTACCAAGAAATGCTTATATTTTGATAAAACAGTTTATTTTTGATTGAAAATTTCCTTATTTTTCATGTTAAAACCAACATACTTTTGCGGTTGGTTCGGAAACCTAAATGTGCGAAGTCCAATATGCACTTGGCCGGTTTTCGTCACATACAGAGTATTGAGCCTTTACTACATCGTGTACACATTGCACGTCACGAACGATAGAGCTTGCAGTTGCAGGACAAGTTCTTTCCTGCAACCACAGGTAAAACATAACTTTTAACTTTAGGGTATCAAAGCGTAGGAGAGAAAGATTAACACATCGATTGTTAGAAAAAAAATTACAGTTTTAGAGAGTACCAAACCAATATTACCTCCCCATTTTTAGGGTTCCGTAGTAAACAAGGAACCTTATAGTTTCGCCATGTCCGTCCGTCCGTCCGACCCCCGTTTTTCTCAGTAACCGTTAGTGCTAGAAAGCTGTAATTTGGCATGAGTATACATATCAATGACGCCGACAAAACGGTAGAATAAAATCTTAAAAAAAATTTTTTTTTAGGGTACCTCCCCTACATGTTAAGTGGTGGTGCATTTTTTTTTTCTGCCAAACCCTATCGTGTGGGGTATCGTTGGATAGCTCTTTTAAAAATATTATAAGGTTTCTAAAAGCATTTTTTGATTAAAGAATTGGTTAGCGTGATATTAAGCTTTGAAGTGATAATTTTTGCTATGGTCAAGTGTCCCCCCCCCCCCCCCCCCTGCCAGCTAAACGGTGGCTACTAGGCATGTGAAAAAAAATCATAGCAGTAGTATATACGATGAATTTAAAAGGAAAACTATCACAGCTAAGTAGACATTACTAGTTAACGAGTAATAGTCGAACTTCAGAAATGTACTTTGCAAAAGCAAACTTTCGCACAATTTCCATTGATACCTTAGATAATGTTGTTAATTCATTCAAAAACATAGTAAATATAAGTTTTCGAACTTTTTAGTCCATATAATGTAACGAGTGGAGGACTACGGAACCCTACCTTGCGCGTGGCCCGACACGCACTTGGCCGGTTTTTTAGCAGTAAAATCATAAAGCACCATAGCACTTAAAAAAGCACGGTTTTAGCACGTTTTTGGGGAGCGCACGTAAAAAGCACGTTCGTATCCAAAAAAGCACGTAAAACCGTGCTAAAAAGCACGTTCTGGCAACACTGTTCGGGAACCGGGATTGGTCGGCCGGCACGCGCCGAGCGGCTTACGCACACATGCATGCCCCCGCGCACAGTACGTTTATTCAACATACATAGGGCAGTAGAGCGGTGAGCGGTAAGTACCTATATCTAATATTATTAAATTGAAGTAAGTATTAACTAATTATAATTAAGAGCGTATTCGCTGGAAACGCCGTGTTTCCGCGTTTTACCACGTATTCATTACAGAAAATCTCAAAAACGGTATAGTTTTTTGTAACACTGTTTACAGACCCGTGAAGAACAACTTATCGACTACGGGAGCTACAGTCAAAACATTTTTTACAAACATTTATTAAAGAAACTCGAGCACTTTTCTCACACTCGATTTCGAAATATTCGAAACCATGTCGTCATTCAAACCTGTTTATTCTGTAACCAATTGAAACTAAAATATGTAATACATACAGTTAGATGCACCGAAAGACGGTGTCTTTCGCCTACTGTCTGAAAATACACAATTTAAAATTTGGTTTAACTAAAAGAGCCACGGAAAACTCCATATTTTTGGCAAACTTCGTTGCATCATATTGTCACTTTAAAGCTAATAAAACGGTTTTTAACTATGCTATTAGGGTAAAATAACTTCTATTCTACGATATTAAATAATAAAAAGTAACAAATAGGATATAAAAATATTAATTTTAATCGATTTAAAACAGACCTTTTTCTCATAGACTCGCTTGCTGTGACTCAGTACCGGCCCAGCGGCCATCGGAGGAGGACGTATATATCTTTTTTTGTGGCTCTTCACAAAGCTACCGTAATTACTCTCAGGAAACCAATAAAACATGTGACCTCCGATTAGGCGTATTTATTAAGAACGACACAGTCAGATTATACTGGGGACTAATCGTGATCTAAATTGAGACAAGTTATGAATGGTACGCAACCGTCAATTGATTGTCAACTAACAACTTTGATACTTGGTTGATTTCATATATTTATTATTGTATTTGGACTAGAGTTTTTTGAACTATAATGCTTTATTTTGATAAGCAATTATGTATGAATATAGCCAGCTACCAGAACTAGTGGTACAACCTGGAAAGTAGCAATAGCAACTAGAAGTTAATAAAAGTATAATAACTATAATATGTAGTGACTCATGGTAAATACAAATACAAAGTACAAATACAAATGCGTTTAATTTTCATACATATGAAACAATGTTTTTATAAACATGGTATATTATTGTGTATAATATCCCTTTTAATACATGGTATTAATAGCAAATCTGGCGCAAATGAACAATGCTAGCTTGAAATTGAAATATGTGCTTGGAAATTCTTTTTTAACCTGGCTGTGCCCATTAAAGCGATAGGAGTGCGCTGTTTGAGGGTGTCCTGGGGAAAGAGCAGAGGAAATCTCCGATACTACCACGCGGGCGGCTTAAACATAGAAATACTCTGAGAGTTTGCGCTCCAGTTAGCTTGGTTGAGCGGTTTCAACCGAATCTGAAGTGTGGCTTGGAGAAACATAGTGTAGACCGGGAATGAGTTACCATTACAAATACAGATAGTTAAAGAACCGGCCAAGTCATTGTCGAAATACGCACATTTAGGACCACGCAATCACGAATTAGAAAATTCAGATAAAATATGTCGACGAGTATCCGTACTTGGGCCAATAAGCTTCTTTCAGCCAAAGACAGGACAAGGAAGTTGAAAGACGGATCCAAAATGCTTGGAAGAGCTATTGGGCTTTGAAAGATTTACTGAAGGGAGGCCTTCCGGTAGCTCTGAAGCGGAGGCTCGTCGACATGTGCATTCTGCCTGTTCTAACCTACGGTGCACAAACATGGTCACTCACCGAGACCAAATTGAAGGTTTACCAACGGGCAATAGAGTGCAGCATGCTGGGAGTCAAACTGATCGACCGTGTTCGGAACTCTGTGCTGCGCTTCAAAACTGGTATTGCAGATGTTAGAGCTGGAGGATGTTGGAGCAAGACTGCCAGGCTGCAATGGAACTGGGCCGGCCACGTCTGCCGTATGCATCCACGGAGGTGGGCAAAATTAGCAACACAGTGGGTTTCGCAATATGCTCGGAGACGACGTGGCAAGCCGAGGCAGAGGTGGCGGGATAACCTAGACACATTTCTAAACGACTGGCCCGAAACAGCTCAAAGCCGGAACGAGTGGAAGTCGAGGGGAGAGGCCTTTGCCCAATATTGGGACACCTTTATAGGCTTAGGAAAAAAAAGTAAACATTTCATCGCCAAATTTCAGGTTCATATGTGATTTATGTCCACAAAAATCACCTTTTTCCTTTGATGCAATTCTTAACTTCCTATTCTTCATATACTTCTTTTATTTTAATATACGATGTTTATCTACACAATAACGGTAGTTTTAATTATCCTTTACCGTGGACTTTCACGGCACTTAAGTCGAGGGTCTTATGTTTAGATTAAAGTTTCTCCGAATTGAAATCATCATCATCATCAGCCTATCTACGTCCCACAGCTGAGCACTGGCCACCTTTCATAGATGAGAGGGATTGGGCAGTAGTCCCCACGCTGGCCCAGAGCGGATTGGGGACTTCAAATACAACTTTGAATTTCTTCGCGGATGTATGCAGGTTTCCTCACGATGTTTTCCTTCACCGAAAAGCTAACGGTAAATATCAAATGATATTCCGTGCTCAAATTCCGTAAAAATCTCATTTGTACGAGCTGGGATTCGAACCCACGACCGCCGCTTGACAGCCGCATGCTTGAACCACTGGGCTACCGTAACTTGAACTAATAAATTGCTTGAAATTATAAAGCCGAATTGAAATACACACACAAGGGGCTCCTGCGGATGCTCTAAGGAAGCGTCCTTTTATATATTTGCTCCTGTTACTGGCTACACCTTGAATATCATTTCCGATTGCAGTTCTCTTGCTAACGGCAAGCATGCACTCGCGTAGGCATAACTTGGTAGCCAGGGTTACACACCTACCACTACGGACAGATCGATCAAAACGCTCGATGACATCATTATCCCCAATGGCGAGAACCTTGTAAAGGGCCGAGAAGGACATAGTTAGCAAGACTAAGATAGCCTTTCCACCAGAGCTATGCTATGCAGCTATGCTGCGAGGATGTTATAGTTTTCCGTTTAAACCAATGCTATGTTATGTGAACATTTGATTGGTGGATATCAACGCATTCATAGCAATGACACAACTTTGATGGAAAGGCACCCTAAAACTTGAAAGCCGCCGCCATGTTCTTCACGTTGTCTCTTGAAAAGATTCGATCAAGACGCCTAAGACACTCTCGTTAGATAGCTGGTCAAATACGAAGTATTTATGAATCATAGGTATAAGTAGGTAGGTACGAGAATATACTTATTTCATTGACTTGTATTTTCCTTCAATATTACAAAACGCATGTGGATGATTTTCCCACTAATTTATCTTCAACTGATTATATTTTCACATTCAATAGTAAGTCTGATACAAAAAAGATAATAATATGAATGTAGTTGTATATCCCTAAACACAACATTTTCGCTGCAAAAGTATCAAGGCTCATACACACACTATACGGCAACTTGTTACAGCATACGAAGATACATGACAGATATCATTGTATACCTTATTGCACTATATAAGGGTTTAAATTTAAATGAAAAGTTATGTGCGATAGTGTTGTTACGAACACATTGGAACGCACCGTGTACAGTGCTCGTTTGTGTGCAGCGAAAAACGTCAAAAAATACCTAGATTTGACTTGTGCCCGGCAACGAAAGCACTCTTAATAACTTTATATTTATTTTCAGGTTTCTTTTTCGGGTGATCCTCTTTTCGAAAAAGTTAAAATGGACTGTTCCGCATATACAGCAGGTTACATATGCAGATAACTTAAAATATCCAACGCAAAAATTATTGCACTTATACATGGAATCCAGCCAGTCCATTCATAATTATTTAAATGAACATGGTTTCAAAAAAAATGTCGGTACTAATTTATTTGCGAAATTAGTAAATTGTTTGAGGATTTCCTGGCTGGGATGTAATCTTCATAAAAATGAAATAAAAATGATATTTTTAAAGTATGTAATAAGGCTGCAGGTGCATAACTGGTGCAATATTATAAACAAAATTCTAAAAGGCGACATCGAAGAAAAGTATGCTTCGAAAATGGAAGAGCCGCAAAGAATAGCATATAAAAAATATAAAACATACTAACTGCGACAAAAAGCTATAAACAAATAAATATAATTATCATGAAATTTGCAAGTACTGGTTTTTATTTAATAACCCCCATTGTCGATATCGATAATATTAGCACAGCACTGTTCGGTATCGACGTTTACTATCGAATTTTTTCATCACTATTTATGTCAAACTTGACAGTTATTACCACAGAGTGTCATACCAAAATTGACGGTACAGTGGCGCCACGGCGGAAAGCCTGACAACAGGACAAAAGTGACTGTCGCATCTGTTACGAAGTGACTAAGTATTAAGTAACTAAGTATTAATCTCGCGGAGCCATAAAAAAAAAAAAAAAAAGTATTAATCTGTGGACGAAACTGTCACATGATCACATCACATTATCTTATCTCCGTCCCTGTGTGTGATTGTGGTGTGATTCGCTAACCCTCCTTCTATAGATCTAAGATCCTCTTTCTACGGGTATTATAGATAGAAACATGAAACAAGAAACGGATAGAAAATAACAATAGATAACAATAACATGTGGCCGCGAATTCGCGGGCTAGGTAGAAGACGGATTAATCTACGGAGGGATTATTCTAGCCACTAAAAGGTAATTATTTGATTTTTACTTATTATTCTTGTTCTCGAACTTGAAGAGACATTAAATTGGTTAGTCAGAACACATGTAATTAAATTTTAGTGACATTTCGAGCTATTGTAGGTTGTTGCAGCATTTAAACTTTACAGTGACATATTCCTATGCTATCACCCACAGTCCACAGTACAGTTCAGCTCTGAGTAAATTTCAATGGTTCATCACGATTCCCAATATTCCTATTGTTGAGTTTTACTATCTCTAAGGGCAGGGAATGCTATACTAACCAATACCACATACAAATCTTTGTAGCTTATTGTGATGGTGTATGAATCTGTTTGTTCCTACTACTACTCAAGTTATTAAGCATTTTGTTAAGCATTATGTTTTGTTTTGAATCATAAAAATGATAACTCAGTAGATTTCCCCAAGTTTATATTTGGTGTTTACCAAGTGAAAGTTTGGGGATTAGAGGTCAATCCAACCTGGAATACTGAGATCTCAGGAATTACAAATTACGCAAAAATCCCAAGACTTATATCCCTACCCTATAGTACCCATATGCAGAAACGGGACTTTATTTACATATTATGTAATTTATTTTATATATTACAGGTTCTTCAAGTGGACCCAACTTTATAAATGTGAAATAAATATGACAGAATAGGTCATTTGATACGACACAATGATCTAATACGAAAGAGAATGGAGGGTAAAATTGAGGAAAGAAGATGAAGGCCGAGGATTAATTACATGGAACAAATAAAGAAAAAGATAGACATCATGTCTTATAGAGAAGTCAAGGAACTGGTGTTAAGTAGAACGGACTGGAGAGAACTGCACCAACAAGAGTGAAACTCTTAAATAATAATGATGATGATGTTAATAAAGTAAGTATGAATACATAAACTAAAACTAATGTTTCATCTGTTTAGGCTGTTTTCTGGGTGAATTGACACATACCTAGCCATTTTTCTTCATTACAGTCTAGTAGGACTAGTCTTCTTCTTCTTGTGTTGATGGTTTATTCTCTGGTTAAATCATACGGGATCAGAAGCTGGCTACAGCTAGAGCCCTGTCTGTTGCGTCACGAAGATCTTGCTCGGAGCAGGAGTAAGGGCACGCCGGGCAAGACAACATATGCGCCATAGTTTGCGGAGCCGTCCCGCATACACACCGAGGGTCCGAGTCGCTTATGAAGCCCCATCTTATTAGGTTAGCTTTACTGCGGCCAACCTGGGAGCGCAGTCTGTTTAGGGATCTCCAGGTTGGCCACGGCTGTTTATACCCAGCAGGAAGTGCTTCAGCAGGGCGTACAAAGTTATCGGGCGGTGCGCGTGTATTTTGCCAGTGTGTGAGTCTGTTCCTCGGAGGGGGGACCTTGGCAGCTGTAGTACATCTTATAAAGTTCTTATGGCTCTTGAGACGAGGCGGTGGTAATGAATGGCCGTACAGGGGGTGTCTGGAGTCTTCTTCCTGCTTCAATTTCTCAATGCTACACGCCACCTCTCTGCGGGTCTCCGGGGGGGCAATCCCTGCTAGTGGGTACAGCCTATTGAGTGGAGTAGGCTTGAGGCATCCAGTTATTATACGGCAGGTGTCATTGAGTGCTGTGCTTACTTGTCCTGCGTGGGCGGAGCGGTGCCACACTGGGCACGCTATTCGCCCGCCGAATAGCACAGCGCTAGGCCGGTGACCCGAAGTGTGTGAGCAGAGGCATCCCAGTGCGTTGAGGTAAGTTTTCGGAGCAGGCTGTTGCGTGAGGTGACCTTTTGGCGTGTATTCACGCAGTGGCTCTTGAACGATAACGTCCTGTCGAGAGTAATTCCCAGGTACCTCGGGCTTGAACAGTGTTCTATGGCAACGCCATTCCAGGAGATGTTAAGCTGTCTGTTTGCGTCCCGGTTTCGCAAGTGGAATGCACACGACTGAGTTTTTGATGGATTCGGCTTCAGACAATTGCCCTCGTAGTATTTTGTGAGGCCTATTTGTGAGGTTTGTGAGGTTTTGTGAGGTAGTAGGACTATTGCAGTCTAATAATGTTAAAACATCTTTTAACAAATATCTCTCCAAATCGACTAATTTGAAGCTCCATTGCTTTCTAGAACTTTATAAAAAGCATCACATCCCATATTTATAGATTTCATAATTTAAGATAAAAACATTTCAAATTTATTAGGTGTCTTATGAAGCCTTTAGCTAAATTTCAGACTGAATGTTGTATGATTACCTATATAATCTAATGATGCATTGTGCTGATATTTTATACTGTGTAGGTATAGTAAGCCACTCAAAGGGTTTAAGACTTGTACCTTGTCACTTTAATATCATATTTCACCTGACATACTAAATTTCTTCACGGATGAAAGTGACCGGCTACTTATGAGGCTGATGGTACCATTATGTTTATAAATATGATAATGTACGGCTAGAATGCCGGGTCTTTCTATGATAAAATTTAAATCAGTTTTTAAAGTGGACAAAATAATTGTATCCGACCAACTATAATTAAAGCTACACAAAAGACAAAAATAAGAGTCGAAGTACCATATAGCCCAGACCACTGAAAATGTTCCAAACTAATTTCAATTTAGAAGCCCTGTGCTACAGATAAATGAGTATTAAATACAAATGTCACAAACTTAATCTTAAAAACTTATATGTGATATCAAATAGTGAGCATGCAAGCAGATACAAACAAACAGAATTAATTTGCGGAGATATCAAGTAAATTATATTATTATTGCATGTCAATTTACTGTATTGACCGTATGACAGTAGAAAAAACAAATCGCCCTAAACGTCGCACTCGCTCTAAACACCACATGTATTCCCCCCTCGGACGGTCTGGTTGTGAAATAAGCTTCCTGCTGAGGTTTTCCGGAGCGGCTTCCGTACAGTCGAACCTACTGATTCATGACTCATGACCCACTGTGGAACCATGTCACAGAAAGTGTCATAAGATGTCACTATGACATTTTCTGTGACAAGGTTCCACGGTGGGTCATGATTCAGTTGCTTCGATTGTACATACGTTTTTGAAATTTTCATAAACTTTCGCATTTGACACCTCTCGAGTTGCAAGCGTCCATAGGTTGCGGTGACCACTTATCATCAGGCTAGCCGAAAGCTTGTTTGCTACTGGTGTGATAATTAAAAAAAGTAAATGGTGCCATATTTATGGCTGTGGACGTCGAGGCGGAGATGCTTCCCCAGTAAGGCTGTTCAAAATTAAAAAAAAAAATTACATCACGACTATGCTATGAGAAAAATAAGCATACTGACCAAAAATTATAACTTTAATGCAAACACAAACGAAGTAAATCCTGCACAAAGTTTGTATGGAGAGAGCTTGCCCTAACTCTCCTCTTAAGAGGTCACATCACATGGTAACCACGTTGCGAATGCCCTCAATAGCAACACAATAATAAACATTATCATCAAATTTCATGTCGATGAGAAGTTAAAGAAAAATAAGAACACTTTTTGTAAAAAAAACTGTCTTTAGTGACTTCTCATTCTTGTGTTTTCCAATCCATACTGTCTGTCTGTCTGCCTGTCTGTCTGTTTGTTACCTCTTCACACTTAAATCGCTGAATCGATTTAGATGAAATTTGGCATGGAGATAGTTTGAGTCCCGGGTTGTCCCGGGGAAAGACATAGGATACTTTTATCCTTTATTAAGAGGAGGGGTAGGGCAAGCTCTCTCCATACAAACTTTGTGCAGGATTTACTTCGTTTGTGTTTGCATTAAAGTTATGATTTTTGGTCAGTATGCTTATTTTTCTGATAGCTATTTCGTGATGTAAATTTTTTTTTATTAAATATATTTTTTAATTTTTAATTTTTTTGAAATATTTGAAAAAATTCACATCACGATCTTCGCATATCTAATATTTACAACCAAAAAAAAAATATATTTGTTAGTGCCAAAACCGACGAATAAAACGTGCACAAAGTTTGTATGGAGAAGGCCTTGCCCTACCCTGCGCCTTAAGCAATTAAATATAATATAATATAACAATGAAGTTGCCCCACGTGTGAGATGCCGAACCGAACATACACAAACACGCGCACGTTGCGCACCCACACACACTAACACACACTCACTCTCTCACTCACACACAAGCCTAAACAGCCACCAACCTCAACTATGTCCTATTAACGATTTTTAACTTTAAAATTGTAACATTTTATGATTTTACCTTATACTTACTTTAATTAATTTTTTTTTTGTCTACGAGTCGGAATACGTCTGCCCGTAATGTATGGTTTAGTTTGAAAGTGTTTAGCAAGTAAAATGTAAATCCGTAATTGGCCAATGGTAAACTAATATGTAACTTTTCTAAAAATGTTGTAAACTGTGCTGTGGATTTTATAACAATAAAATAAAATAAAAATAAAATAAAATAAAAAATAAATTCTACCGCGATGAACACGAATTCGCGGGAAAAATCTAGTATTTTATAAAGCAAAAAAACATTATTTACGAACTTAACGAGCTCTAACTAACGATATGAGCCCCCCTTAAAAACATAAAAAAAAAGATTTGATAATTTTTATAACTGTAACTTCACCCTTTTTTAACACGCTTTTATTAGGTCGACCTGTATGTAACTATGTAATGGAATCTAAGGTAACTAATTCAACCATCTTCCAAGAATTGTAGCGTCATGAAAATTGGCAGCTGTATGTAGTTCTGATGACAATACAATAATATGGTACTGTCGAACTGATCTGATGATGGAGCCGGAAGATATGAACTGGAACTTCATGATGGAACATCGTATCATAGTTGTGTTTGGATTTGTTAGAAAAGTCTTGTAATGAACTTTGACCACGATTAGGTTTCAAGGTCTGATGATGATGCCGGAAGATAGGCACTGGCATTCAATGATGGAATATCGTATCATAGTCGCGTTTGCACTTGTGAGAAAGGTCACGTAATGGACTTTGAACACGATCAGGTTTCAATTAACACGCAAAGCGTGTTTTTCTAGTGTTTTTAAACTATTAATTTATTTAGCTATAAAACCTGTGTGACAAACTAGGGATGGACGGACGCGTAAGTGACAGCAATATGGTTCTGTTTGAACTCTTCGGGTACGGAACCCTAAAAACCCGTGTTCTGCCTGACTTTGAGACTCTTTGTACTTATCATAATCATCGTCCTGGCTTTATCCAAGTACATTTGCATCCTGAGGGTGGAGGTCCGCTAACTAATCCCAAGATTTGGCGTAGGCACTTTATGGAAGCGAATACCATCTGACCTTCCTCTCTGTGAATTACAGGAGCGGTGTTCCGAACCAACATGACGGCGGGGTCGTCAGCCGCGCCGGGCGACAGTTTAGACGTGATTTCATAGCAGATCTCCGTCTCGCAATAAGCAATAGGTATCCGTCATTCGAGCAACGCAAGACGCCGCATGAGAGACTACCCAGCACCATGGCCGGTGCAGGGAAGAAGCATGAATGAATCGCTCATCTGCCAATGGTACTTATATGATTTTATTAAAAAATAATATGAGAATCACCCCTAGCATTTTCCCAGTTGTAATTTGACGTAGGATCTCCCATCCCAGTAGGCCGAGCACGTGTTGCGCTCGAGAGTATGTCGGCGTATCTCGAGCTATCCGTCACTTTCTAACAGCGCTCACTTTGTTGTCCATCTGTCTGTCTGTCTTTCTGTCTAGAAACATTATGTCGGCAACGCGTGTAGTTATAGAGTTGAAATTAAAACCATATGTACCATATACTTGGTCCCTTGAAGCTGTGAGAAAAATCATACTTCTCTGTTAATTTTTATAATATCTGGGCGTGCGAACTTTGCTCGGCGTTTTCCCGGGCATGAGACCTAGTTAAATCGATTGCTCGTCCCCGAAAACCCCCACATACCAAATTTTATCAAAATCGTTAGAGCCGTTTCCGAGATTCCCGAAATAAATAAATAAATACATAAGAATTGCTCGTTTACAGATATAAGATTAAGTATATCTACAAGAACCCCTCCGCGGGTGAAAGCCTATTCCAAAAATGCCTAATGTTCTCTGTCTTAGACCCAGTGTACTTGTGCAGGAAGGACAAATAAACGCGTGATAGGAGTGTAAATAAAATGTAAATAGATAGTTTAGCACGTAGTTTTAAGCGGCCTAGTTTAAGTTTCAGAAATAGTAGATTGTTTGACAAGGGTCTAAAGTAGAGATGCAACGGATAGTTGTTTGGCCGGATACCGGATATTCGGCCTCATCACCGGCCGATTATCCGGTATCCGGCCAAACAACTATCCGTTGCATCTCTAGTACTCATCCTTTTCTTTTGGCTGCTAGTACTAGTGTAAGATAAAGATACTATGATTCTCTCTGTCTATGTTTGAAATGAGCCAGTTCTTTGACAAACTATATTATGAACACAGCATGCGTAGGTCCATTTTACACTAAGTGCTTTATAATGCTTAGTAGGTATCGATAGTTACAAGTAACATCCCTAGACCCAACCTAGACCTGTCATTCGATGTCTTTGTCTTGCAGAAATTACAGCTTGGCATATGAGTTAGTGCTTTCACATTTAGTTTGGCGTCGAAAAGGTTAAGCCACTTTTTATTGTTTTCGTTTTGTTTCATGCTGTCTGATAGGTATTTCTTGATGTTATGGCAGTGTATATATTTTATTTCATTTGCATTTATATTATTCGTGTTATAAGGCATGTAAGATATGAAACAGTCTGTTCTTTGTCTAGGATATCTGTACTAAATTCATATCGTCGTTAATAACTACTAACTGGCTTTAATTCACAGTACAAAAGATTACATGTAAAACTTTCGAAGTTGCGAACTATTGACACTCATTGACAATTGAGTTATTGACACTTGACTGAAGTTAATTAGGCATAAATGAGGTCATAGAAATGCGTTCCGATATTCCCTTGAATTGCTGTAAAGTACACCGTCTTTATTTTTGTATGTTTTAACATAAATTGGTAAGAAACACTTTTTTCTATTAAATATGATACTAGGCCGCCATTTTTGACCATTGGATTTGACGTTAACAGGCGGTCGGACCACTGGTTAACGTAATCGTCAGAATTTAACGGACGTCAAGGTTACAAACGGATGGAGCAACGCAAAAATCGAGTTAACGTACGTCAGCGCCATATTTGACGATGGCCGGCCTGTGTTCGTATGTTGGCGCAGCCGACCCTAAGCGCGTTTCTCCGCGCGGACATCTGAACCTGCCGATCTTCATCAGGGAGCCGGTCCGGTGGAGGTGTTTCTACGAGGCCGATCTCGAGCTGCAGCCGGTGTTCACGGCCGGGCTGCCGCTGAAGACCGTCAACAGCTCCAAGTTTATATTCGTGCCGATCTTCAAGCTGTACAAGCAGATTCTGGCGGAGGAGGAGTTTGTCAGCATCATTCGCTCGTCGACGGACACTAAAGCTGGTGCTCGCCGATGACACCCTGGAATTCCCCGAGATGGATCTCGCGGAGACATACAACGACTACGAGAGGCGTTGCTTCCGTCAGCTGCTGAGCGCGCTGCTCGGACTGGCGCTGGGCGACTCCTTGGTGCTGGCCAACTTCGGCGCGCTGACACAGTTCAACCAAATTTGGCCGGTATACCGTTTTTTTTGTGGCTATTTACAAAGCTTACCACAATGTACTCTATTCACGAATGTAACACTGTCATCTGCCATGAAATTGGTGCGCAATTAGTACATTACTTAATAAGGGCGGTAAAACGAAGAATGTCTCAGATCGCAGGTATTTTACGCCCGAGCCGAAGGCAAGGGCGATAAATATGCGATCTGAGACATTCTTTATTATCGCCCGTGGTAAGTACAAAATTTTATGTCACCCCCTGGCCAGGAAGTGGGTTTTTTCGCGCGCGGAGCGTGCGATAATGGCCACTTTATGGCCAGGTGTGACATAAAGAAATTTATGTCACACCTGGCCATAAAGCGGCAATTACCGCACGCTCCGCGCGCGGGAAATCCCACTTCCTGGCCAGGGGGTGACATAAAATTTTGTACTTAACACGGGCGGTAATAAAGAAAGCCTCCGATCGCATATTTATCGCCCTTGCCTTCGGCTCGGGCGTCAAATACCTGCGATCTGAGACATTCTTTGTTTTACCGCCCTTGTTAAGTAATGTACTAATAAATAACTAGTTTGAGTTAGTGACTTGTTTTGTTTTCATTTGATGATGTGTTAATAATAAGTTTGCAAATGGCGACGTTACTCAAGTGTCCGTATGTGTGCAGCAAACGACGGCGCCGTCCCAGGGCCCCTCGGACGAGATGTCGCTCTCGCTGCAGATGGCGCTGCTGTACGCACTCGACTTCTCCGTGCTGCACAGGTCAGTGTGTTGTGTGTGTGTCCTGCACCTGCATTAAATCTCTAAAGCACCTTATATAAACCAACGTATATAATAAAGACGTAAAGTAAAAGTGATGTCTGTATTGAACCCACAGTCGCGAAGACGGCGAGGAGCTGGCGAAGAAGTTGCCGCTCATCCAGGACCCAGAGCTCATCACCAACCTCATCGATGAACTGCTGCCCAACAACAGCCGGCCCCCGGGCAAGGAGAGCAGGTGAGCACAACACTAACTACTTTAAACTATGTACGGGTTCCTTGTTCTCTCATTTTGTTTACTTACATACGTAAGCAATTCCACCCGAACCTCCTTTTAGTGTTACGTAGCCAAAATGGCGAAAACGGAACCCTTATAGTTTTGTCGTGTCTGTCCGTCCGTCCGTCAGTATGTCACAGCCGCTAGCTTTTACACATTCTGGTACGTGCCTTCTAGCAGGTCTCATAAATCTGTTGAAATGATGCCATCCAGTCTCTTCGCGTGGCTCTCGAAAAGCTTAAAAATGGAATTCGACAAGTACACGCCCATAGAGAAAATTAAATATATACTGAGAATAGAGTTATCAGTCAAGCTTTATGGTTGCCGCGCCATCTCTTGCGCAGTTCCAAAAAAAAATGGCAATCAAGCTGACTATTACACTAACGCACACAAACATACTTACGCACACACGCACACATCACCCACACACCTATACGTATTCACGGACGCACCCTTACGATTCAGTGACAGATCTGATAAGTAAAATATAAATACGCAACATTGGTAGAATTATTTATTTAACAAAGACTAAACACATAAGAAACTCTCTCTCTCTTCCTAGCTATTAATCCCACATGGTGGTGGGGTCAGCTTTCCGCACTAATCTTCGCCACTTCGCTCTATCTTCAACATCTTCTTCGGATGCCTGACACTCTATCATGTCCTTTAGCACTACATCCAAACAATTTATAAAATGTTGTTATGTTTGGATTCTAGAATTCGTATACAATTCATCCTTATATCAATAGTATGTATTAAATATGTAGTAGTATATATATTGCAATATGTATGTATTTGTGTATTGTATATATTTATGTTTATATTTAGTGTATTTGCAATTAATTTGTTTTAGTGTTCCGTGTAGTCCGTTTTCATACTTTTTACTTTGCACCTTTTATAAAATCTCTGTTTAGCCCAATGGTTGGCTGGTAGAGAATGCCATTTGGCATTAAGCCCGCCATTTGTACAATTCTGTGTATTTTGTGCAATAAAGTTTAAATAAATAAATAAATAAAATTTTAACAAACACACAATATTCACAATAAAACTCAAGCTACGATTTTATTTCAAAATTTTAACAGAAACTCTTATTTTCTTGACATGACCGATCATTGACAATTTTGACATACTTATTGTTTTTTTGTTGATGAAGCAAAGAGGTCGGAGAAGGGATATTTGAGTCATTCTTAAAAACGCAAAACTAGACCCGGAGACTGTAGCGCCCTGCTGCATAACGGATGATTCGTGTAACTAGTAGCATTTTAGCCAATCAGAGCGAGGCACGGCGAGGATTGCGGCAAATGTACTAAGTGAAAACCCCATGTACACGCCTATCCGGGCGGTTTCCGAAACAAAGTGTGTAATGTTGTGGTCGCTTTGCTGCGGACAGCTGTCATTCCTGTCACGCTGTCACACTGTTGGGGACAGATATTTTAACGCAACTGAGTGTTGTTTTTACAGTGGTTGTACTTTTCTATATATTACATTATTAATTACTGTTATTAATTCAAAGAAACCTCTGCATGTTTTTCAAAATAGAAACTTTTTTATTGCATTTAGAAGGATCCATCTCGTACCTACGTGTTGTCTATGTTTGTATTAAGAGTGTGATCAGGGCATTTAAAAAAAAAAGAGGTGAGAGACTATGGCCCATCTACGCCATTTGACATATAGATTATAGAATTGTCGACGTTGCAGGCGGTAGTGATATTTCTTCTAGTTTTGGGTAAGTAAACCCGCTTTTATATCACCGCAATGGTTTCAAGCGATTAGCTTTACGTCTGAAGCATCGTTTTATATCGAGATTTTGATCTTTTTCAGTTGTTGGATGAGGCGGTACTGTGGGCGCTCCGGCCCAAGGAAACGCCGGATGCAACTGTTGAGGCTCCAATAATGGCCTCTTGACGCCTCCTCGGGGATTGTCAGCTTGGCAACGAAGCGATCATTTAGTGTGCCCTGCATTCTCTCCGGGTAGGCAAACTTTGATGTAGTACCTGTTGCCACGTAGGTATGCGCCTAGATAAGAGTGTAATGACTGGAAATAGATAGCCAACTTAACGCATATTGTGATCCCGACTAAAGTGCCACCAAGTGCCAAAGTTAGTAAACTGATATCTTGGATACACGTGTAAATCATACAAAAAGTGCATCCACCGCTGGGGATGGAACCCGGGTACATTGTCTCTAAAGACAATATACTTTACCACAGCACAGAATAAGTAATAGTACAAGTACAGAAGTTTCTCTGTTAACAAATCCCCCGTTTAGGTATGCTAAACGTGCCTAAACGTGGCCATCTCTTTCTATCGCACGCAACGCGCTCTTTCGAGGCCCCGCCCTCAGCGCTAGGGTTCGTCTTTCTTTTTGTCTGTATGTGACAGCCGACGTACTCGGAGACTATAAGCACTACAAATACAATTAAAACATTTGGCAGGAAGGTGTGTTCTACTCGTATGAACCGCTACGTAAAAGTGATGTGAAATGAAGAAATAATATTAAAGTAGAGGGAGGGGGGCACTCCATACATGTAACCAGCGGGGTAATCACGTAACGATAATATGTACTACGTATTTAATGTCAGTTTTAGTATGGGATTTGACATTTAAATCTATCGTACTAACGGTCGAAAACGTTACGTGATTACCGCACAGGGTATACAAAGCGAAACGATTTATTTACTTATAACGATTTAATGATCGTACAACAGCGCAGCAGCACGTGCGCGTGCGATCCGTAACGCTGCGCCGCAACCACCATGGTTGTTCATCTTCGAAGAAACCTGACGGAATTAATAATAGCGCCACTTATTTTCATAGTTATTAAACTTGCTCGAATAGTCAGCTAAAAAGTAAAAGTAGGTAGACTGTTAAAAAGGTATTCAAAAATTCGATGCGTACCAGTATCATACACGTGGCCCTGTGGCAAAGTATACTGCCTACTTAACTACACTGACTAGTGTAACCCGGGTTCGATCCCCAGCGGCGGATGCACTTTTTGTATGTTTTTTCACGTGTATCTAAGATAATGCTTACTAACTTTAGCACTTGGTGGCGCTTTAGTCGGGATCACAATATGCGTGAAGTTGGCTACCTATTTCCAGTCATTACACTTTTATCTAGGGCAACCACTGAATAGTCACACGACGTGTGAGCCGGCCGCCGTATATATAACCGCCGTAAATACTTTAGTATTTTGTCAAATTAAAGAGGTTTCAAATTTTATGACGTTTCAGTCTAAATATTTCTTAGATTTCGATGTGACAAGGTTCTAAGTATGCTCAACATTTTCATGGGCTGACTGTACTTTGCGCGGTGCGATGACGTCACGGTAGTAAACCCCTCCTGACCACAGGGCCACGTGTATGATACTGGTACGCATCGAATTTTTGAATACCTTTTTAACAGGCTACTTACTTTTACTTTTTAGCTTACTATTCGCTGGGTGCGAAGTAGGTGGTGGGGGAACCACGAATCGATCGCAGCGCGCACCGTGGCCAAAAAAGGAACTTTCCGCGGACCAACTGTCACTTTTTACTAGCGAAATTTAAATATCCGTGCATTTGAAGTAAAAATAAATAAACATGCGTTACGAAACCAGCTGCTTAGTTAACTGCAAGAAGAATGGCACAAATAGTGATCACTAATTCTATTCCACAAGCAAGTTGGAAACGAGCACAAGAAATGAAATGGACAATCGTTGTCGAGGAAAAAGTAAGAAAGCTAACCTATAAAGCAACATTTTTAATATTATAATTTGTATGCTGTAGGAAGTAACGGTTAAGTTACTATAATTTATTTGTTGCTTTATTTCAGTGCCAATCGATCGCCATGGTACCCAAAGCCCCATGACAGGATTTGCAGTGCGCACTTCATTGGAGTTTTTATAATTAATTTAGCCATGTTTAACTGAAAATACACAAAAACTCTGCATTATTTACGACACTATACAGCCATAAATGATCGTCTCAAATATATATGAAATGCGTTATTCAATTATATTTGTTTATTTCTTTACTTATTTATCGTGAGGTCAGCCATGAGAAAGTCCGTGTGTACTACCTGAAATTGATTGATTTAGCCATTTTAGGCGTGAAATAGACACTATAGATTTACGTGATCGAATAGAATATATGAATATTACGATATTTCATTGAAATTATTTGTTTGTTTACTTCTTTTCGTAATGATAGCCAGCCATTGGATATTTCTAAGTCCGCCGTAATTGTGACCGCTAGTTGGCGCTGTCATCGCGCACCCAGCGAATTCGAGCAAGTTTAATAACCTTAAAGGCTTGGTCACACCGCTTGTGCGACGCAAGCGGGACGCTGCGCTGCGCGCCAGAATGTATGAAACGGTCCCGCTCGCGTCGCGCGACCTGTGTGACGTCGCTAACCTAATTAGCATACGTTCCGGCGCGCAGCGGTCGCGTCGCGCGGACGTCGCGTAACGCAGTGTGACCAAGCCTTAAGACTAGGTGGCGCTATTCTTAATTCCGTCAGCTTTCTTCTAAGATGAACAACCATGGGAATGCGCATGCCATGTGGCATGTGTCTCGGTAACTCAGTTAATTGTAGACATTGTGCTTGTAGGAGGCGTCTTACCCGGGGCCATCGTCGGGTGTCATGTCCGGCTGCTGCAGATGGGAAATGTCGGTGACAGTGTTCCGGTGTTAGCGGACGGTTCCTGCGGCGTCGGTGGACAGTGACGCGAAACAGTGTTCTCCGGCTATGCAGGTCGGCTGTTAAGATTGGGCACAGGTTTGTATCACTCTGGCTAGTATCACCAGCAATTGTTCTAAGTCATAAACTTGACGTTTTTCGTCTGCAAAGTGTATACAATAAAATAAACATTAAATACGGCCATATTCGAAGTTCATAGGCCGATGGGATGCAAAAATATAATCAGAACATGGTTTTATTTTTTATGGGGTTTATTATTTTTACGATTAAACAACAATAGCTATCCCAGATTTCAAATCAGTTTTTTTTTTCATGTTCTGTTCAAAAAATTCCATCTAGATGACTTGATGCATATTGAGGTATTTTCCGCATCCGCATCGTAATGGTCGAAAAATTTCGCTTTTTAATTTTTATACTATTAGATGTTCGTTCTTGGCGACGAAAGGGTATAGACCCCCGAGAGCCGTTATAGTACATTACTTACCACGGGCGATAAACCAAAGAATGTCTCAGATCGCAGGTATTTGACGCCCGAGGCGAAGGCAAGGGCGATAAATATGCGATCTGAGGCTTTCTTTATTACCGCCCGTGTTAAGTACAAAATTTTATGTCACCCCCTGGCCAGGAAGTGGGTTTTCTCAAAAATAGTATGTAATGTTCTCATAACATCTGTGAAGACAGTATCCGAAAGTGGGTCATCCTGGACAGTTGCCAGAAGTGTCCAGGAAGTAACAGCTACTGTCCAGGAAGTAAGTATGTAAATCCCATTACATATCATAAGTTTGGAGCTGGCGGCGCGCGTCCCCCGCTCGGCCGCCCGGCGCCAGCCCGGCGCGCGCCGCGAGCGCGCCAGCCCACAGCTGGTTCTTTAACTACGATTTTAGAACGATCGAGGCGGAATTGTCGAATTTTTTTTAAATATTGTTATTCATACAACTTGTTTCATTTTTGAGAAAAGCACTATACAAGCTTCGACCGTAAGTGCCATCCTGGCCTCGTATTATAGCCGGACCTCGCCTTCGGCTCGGCCGGCTAACTCATACTCGTCCAGGATGGCTTACTTACTGGTCTCTGCAGTAATGTACTATTTTTCGCGCGCAGAGCGTGCGATAATGGCCACTTTATGGCCAGGTGTGACATAAATATATGTATTCGTAGCTAATACATCCCTCTGTGTCAGGCACTGGTTCGTGGAGTGCCTGGACGCGGACGAGCAGGCGTCCTTGGCGCGCGGCAGCAGGCGCGCCAAGGAGCTGGTGCAGCACACGCGCCCCCCAACCTGGCGCACCTGCTGCTGGGCTACCGGCCTGATGACGTGGCGGCCAGCGCGCTGCACTCCTCCCTGCACGCCGTGCTCGACCTCCTAGACGCGCACCTAGCGCGCGCACACGACAGGTACGCCGCCATGTTGATGCACCTGCTGCTGACTACCAGCCCGAGGACGTGTGATACTCGTAAGATGGTTTTCATCTCTCCTGTTCGGAAAGTTCGATTTTCACGTGTAGAGCCGGGTTGAAAATCGCTTTTCCAACCCTAGGGTGTTTTTTTTTTTTTTTTAACTGTTGCCAACTGTTACTGGGGGTACACCGTCCTTGCATCTACTTTGCTTAAATAATTGAAGACAAATAGTTACATAGACAATATAATAATCTAAAAATATTAAAATACACCAAATTATTATTTTACTACACAAAAACATATGATATTATTTTTTCTGCAAAGTTATAATAGTACATTACTTACCAAGGACGATAAACCAAAGAATGTCTCAGATCGCAGGTATTTGACGCCCGAGGCGAAGGCAAGGGCGATAAATATGCGATCTGAGGCTTTCTTTATTACCGCCCGTGTTAAGTACAAAATTTTATGTCACCCACTGGCCAGGAAGTGGAATTTGCCGCTTTATAGCCAGGTGTGACATAAAATATACGTACGAAAGCTTTATTTTTGTGTCGTAACTTTGATGTTCTGTAAGGGCGAGGTATTTCTGCCGCTCTAAGGACTTAGTGTATACCCAGCTGTATCTCACGGCAGAGCAAGCTGAAGTAAGAAAACCAATTAAATGAGCAAATTCTCGAATTGTATAGCGGCGTCGTAGGTGCGAGTACTTATGTACCAATTGTAAAATTTTGTTACGTTTGTCTGACGGCAATGAAATCGACATATCAGTCGAATTAAAGATAAACACAGGGGTGACACGCGAAGGAAACTAAGCGCTGTGGCTAAGTATGTGTGCGTGCGCTGTCGGTACACGCGTCGATTTGTGTGCCTGGTGCGTAGGGTTTATTAAACTCGTCCGCGTTGCGCGCCGAACTGAGCTACCACCCAGTTTCCACCAAGCGGGCCTCTCAGCACAGAATAGTATAATAGTATTACATACAGAACGGCCACGAACACCCCCGCACCGAGGTCAGTTACCTCTTCCCTGAGAGAGAGAGGTGAACCCTTCGATAATATTCTTTTTATACTCGTCGACTACAATATTACAATTAGAACTTCATAGACCATTGCACAATATTATACATTTTAAGCTGAACTAAAAGTCTATGCTCTATGGAGTAATATAATATTTCATTGTACAACTGCGCGGAGAATCGAAATATCATTCAAAAATAGAACGCTGTAATTTGATGAAAAAAATTAAGTTTAAGGAGACTCATTTTGTGAATATTTCAACATTGATAGTGCTTCCCGCGCTTCTGAACGTAAAACCGTCAATGCACTTGTCAAATTGTCTACCTACTTAAACGGTCGTCTGGACACTGGCCATAATCATTAGAAAAAAAAACTTAAATTCTCTTGCGTCGTGATTGGTCGAAATTTGACATGATGCCAAAGGCGGGCATGGACTGATAATTTTTTTTTCAATCTTAACAGGGCACCGGCCCCGTGGGAATTGTTATTACAAATTTACAATACTTGTGATATTATCGTAAATTTCATAATTATTTAGACTTGTTTTCAATATTCATCAATACCCACGTGATACGTATTGTGATATGTGCAGACCACGTGCTATTAATCACCGTGTAACCTACATGCACAAATGAGATCGTTTCAGCGGCAACTTTCTGTTATTTTGTTATTTTCGTGGACTCGTAGAAAAAGTATTGTATACAATAGTTATATAATTAGCTTTTTGAGTCTCGAACCTTACTTAGACCACTCGGCAAGCCTCGTGGTCTAAACGCGGTTCTCGACTAAAAAAGCATTCATTATATAACGATTGTATAAAATACTATTCTTCTCGAATGTTCGAGAAGAAAGAATATTATAATTAATTATAATATTATTGCCATATGGCATTGCAGTGAACTCATACGTACGTAATGTTTTCGAACTGAAATCGGAGATACTTGCGATGAGATACAGCTACGGGCACGAGTAAGTATGATTCTTTCAGATCTATCGTGGCCATAAATCCATTAGGTATTATTTTTGATGCCGTTCTAAAATCCCCCATTTTAAAATGGTTACTTGCTACGTATTTATTAAGGCGTTTCTGATTAAGTATAAATTTATGACCACCATTGGACTTATTGGCCAAAAAAATGTTAGATATAAACTCATCAGGCCGAGGCTTACTGTTTGAGATTCCACCTAAGTGTAATAAATTATCAATGGCCACTGCCATGTCCCGTTTTTCTTTACTTGAAAAACAATTACGTGGTGGACAACCTTTTTTAATAAATGGTATTCGATAACCGTTACGAATCCAGTCCAAAACAGCAGTGTTGTTAGAAATTCCTAACCAACAATCATAGTAATGTTGCAATTTTCCGGCATGTACCTGAGTTACTGCCGCGTTTTTGCACGTTTGTTGTTGGTCCCCGAAGTGACTAGGGCGAGGTGTTGGAGACGATGTGCTTGATGTGGACGGTTTTGAAATGAAAGGCTTCTCAGCACCGAAGAGGTTTCGTCTCGATCTTGATCTTGTATGACGGTCAGAAACGATTTGTCCAAGCCGGGTGTAATAAGCTTCGTTCTCACTTGTGACTCAACAAAGTGTAGATCAGACAGTATGCGGTAACCGTCAGACAGAATCTTGACTCCCGCCTGCTCCCGCGCCGCTACCGCCCGCTCCCGAGCCGCTACCGCCCGCCCGCTCTCTGTGTGGCTTAAGCTTTAGAGCTCATTGAGTAGATAAATACCATATTCTTGTTTTTAAAAATATTGGGAAAACTAAGGAACGTTAGGCCACCAAAGTCAGGTTTTTTCACAAAATTTTGTTCCGAGGAATTTTGTAACTTCCCGTTGACCTATAAACGTGAAATTTGGTGATAATGTTTTTCTCTCTCAACATTGATGTTCCGAACCTTTGGGAGGCGTGCGCGGAGCAGAAGTACCGCAGTAGGTACCGAAGTACCAGCTAGTACCACATAGCCAACACGTAGAGACCCTTTTGACAATTTAATGAAATGCAAGGGATACGCCGAGTGTATGCTGCCCCTGCCCGTGTCATGGGACGCATACAGAAACAGCACCAGCCAGGGTGTATAGGGACTAATGCTGGTTGATGAAATCTAAATGAACCGGGTTATTAGGTGAAGATGCAATAATGGCTGGTTTATTGGGTGAGACTTCGGACGCCTGCTTAATAAAACAGTCTCACAATGTTTTTTATTACGTATATTTGACCAACAAATACAAATATTGATAAATAAGATTTTTCCATTGAAATTTCCTTATTTTTCCTATAAAAACCAACTTAAATTTGCCCTTCGGCCGCCTACGAAACCAACGCTACGTATTAACCAGTTTCGTGACAAGAATTATTTTTCTTGTAACGAAACCAGTTACGTACAAAGAATTCTTTTTCTTTCTACGAAACTGGTTACATATAACCGCCTACGAAACCAACGCTACGTAACCAGTTACGTGAGACGAACTATTTTTCTTGCCGGAAATTATGTTCTAGTTTCGTACACTCAATAAAGTCGGATGGATGCCGATTCTATATTATGGTGCCAATTGGATTTATTGTGCCAAGCCAAAGAAATTCTAAATAAAATATGCTGGATACCATATAAGGCTCAGTAGGATAGTCTTGATGATTGATAAGATACCTAGTAGTTGATGCCTGACAATTAAAAATAGTTTTTTTTTAATAAAACAATAATACTGTGTTCGAGTGTAGGTACATGGGAGTAAGGGGTCTACCTTATTTCCTATAAAATCAATATTTATAAAATCATGATCTATAACTACGAATTCTATAAAATCATTTAGTATAATGATTCATTTACTATAAATGTCATTTTGTATAACATTCAAATGGTATAATTCCAAAATCTTTAAAACCCATTAAATATAATATTCAAAATCTAGAAATTCAGTTGATATATTATTCATTGCCTATAATCATCAATGTGTATAACATTCAAAATCTAGAAAATCGGTTGATATATTATTTATTGTCTATAATCATCATTGTATATAACATTCAAAATCTAGAAACTCAGTTGATATATCATTCATTGTCTATAATCATCATTGTATATAACATTCAGAATCTAGAAAGTCTGTTGATATATTGTTTATTAACTATAAATAATATTTGTTTGACCTCAATATAATATAGGTAGAACAGTTACAAGTTATAATTATTATTAGTCCTATTTAACAGACGTGTCAAATTTTAAAGTCTGATGACGCGCCAGCCCGTCGACGGCACCCCGCTCACGCGGGGTGCCTATTCCGCTCTGAGGGATGCAAGTGAACCCTAACCTAACCGAACCGTAACAGTACCTATTTAACAGATGTGTACACATTTGAAATCAGATGACGCGCCAGCGTGTCGACGGCACCCCGCTCACGCGGGGTGCCTATTCCGCTCTGAGGGATGCAGGTGAACCCTAACCTAACCGAACTTTAACAGCACCTATTTAACAGACGTGTACACATTTGACAGTCTGATGACGCGCCAGCGTGTCGACGGCACTCCGCTCATGCGGGGTGCCTATTCTACTCTGAAGGATGCAAGCGAACCCTAACCTAACCGAACTTTAAAAGTACCTATTTAACAGATGTGTACACATTTGAAAGTCAGATGACGCGCCAGCGTGTCGACGGCACCCCGCTCACGCGGGGTGCCTATTCCGCTCTGAGGGATGCAAGTGAACCCTAACCTAACCAAACTTTAACAGCTCCTATTTAACAGACGTGTACACATTTGACAGTCTGATGACGCGCCAGCGTGTCGACGGTACCCCCCGTGAAGTTTAGACTATCTAACATTTATAACAAATTAACATTATAGCAAGCAATTATTATAGAATTTGAATTTATAACAGGTGAATATTAGAGTAAAAGATAATTATAGAATATGAAATTTATATATAATGAGTTTAGACTATTTAACATTTATAACAAATTAACATTATAGCAAGGAACTATTATAGAATTTGAATTTATAACAGGTGAATATTAGAGTAAAATATAATTATAGAATATGAAATTATGTATAATCAGTTTAGACTATTTAACATTTATAGTAAATGAACATTATAACAAGCAACTAATATAGAATTTGAATTTATAGCTGGTGAATGAATATAGCAAATGAATTTAGAGTATGTGTAGTTATACCCATTAATTTTATAGGAAATGAGGGGATACCGGGAGTAAGTGGTATGACGAAGTAACATTTTCAATTTGATTCTGAAATAGTATTACGTGCAGTATGCTAAAACCGTGTTATTTGATTTTGGACCATGCCTAAAAACTATAAGGTTCCTTCATACATGTTTAATTCTTGCGTGAGTAAATATGGATCTTCATGGAATTTAAAATGACATGATACATTTTTGTAATACAATTAAGTTTTTCACCTACGTATTCATAATTTTACAGTTTAAACTTTTAAAACTACCCACGTGATATAAACACATGACGATTTCAATGAATAAGCAATTTACATTTATGAAACTGAAATGAAAATGAAAAAAAAAAAGAATTAAAATGGCTGAAACACGTGAACACAGTTCAAGTTATTTTATGAACATGATATTAATGAATACTATGATTTACGAAACAATTAAAAGCTTTTTCAGTAGGTAATTATTTTAATTTAATTACCTACAGATTAAGTAGCAGTGCTAGTTTTAAGAGTGCTTATGGACATTAAGACTGATGCGTTTTGGGAGTAACCTAACGGTGCCAACAACCCAGGCCGTATCTGCTATGCGAAGTGTTACTATTAAGGTCGTGCGTTTCTTGAAACCTAATGGCATGTAGTCCTCGTAATGGCTTGTATAAAATCAAGTTTCATGCAAATCCGTACCGGGACTGCAAGCCTCGGTTTCCTCACTTCTAAGGTGGTTAACCTAACGGTGTCAACAAGCCATGGGAGTGGGTCATGTGCTAGTTATAAGAAAGTGCAGTGCTAGTGACTCTAAGATCACGCACTCAGTGGTTTGATCGGTTTCTGCCTATCAAATTACTGGGACTGCGTGTGGTGAAGTGCTAAAGACTAGTATCACGCATTGCATTATGGGAGTAACCTAACGGTGCCAACAACCCACGATGGAATGCGTAAAGTGCAAGTGTTACTGACTCTAAGATTACTCATCCATTGCTTTGATGGTGCCTGACAATCAAAGTAATGGTTTTTTTTTTAAATTTATTTTACTAGGTAGCAAAACTAGACTATCCGTGCGAAGCCGGGGCGGGCCGCTAGTCTATTATGTATCAAAAATGTAACTCAGTTCTTGCGAGTTAATACATTGATAATTAGTTTTTTAAAACTTATACTATTAGCAAACAAATTTACTTGACAGAATCGTTTATTATAAGTATCAACGAGTCTGCGCAGAGGCGCGCGCTCACCGGCGTGTGTCCGACAGCGGCCGGTCACGAACAGCCGGTGTGGGCGCGCCTCTCGCTGTCTAGTGTAGTTGGGGACTTTATAACTAAGTTTATGTCACACCTGGCCATAAAGCGGCAATTACCGCACGCTCCGCGCGCGGGAAGTCCCACTTCCTGGCCAGGGTGTGACATAATTATTTTATTTATTTCTTCTATTAATTCATTACCGCCCGTGTTAAGTACAAAATTCTTAACACGGGCGGTAATAAAGAAAGCCTCAGATCGCATATTTATCGCCCTTGCCTTCGGCTCGGGCGTCAAATACCTGCGATCTGGGACATTCTTTGTTTTACAAGCGTAAAACGAATGGCAATAAGATCTAAAGTGTCTGCTTGACCTCAGCCGTACAGCGAGCGAACCTACGGATCAACATATTTGTTCTGACTGGCAGTGCCCTATACTCGGAATACTCGGACGCCATAGAGTCTGTCCAAAAGAAGTTTCTGAAGACCATGCACTATCGATGTTATCGCGAGAGATTATCTTATTCGCAACTGTTAAGCAAATATTCCATGTTATATATATGTGTTAGAACTTAATTCTAGGCGCTCCCTCCTTGAAGCAACGAGGGCGGTAAAACAAAGAATGTCTCAGATCGCAGGTATTTGACGCCCGAGCCGAAGGCAAGGGCGATAAATATGCGATCTGAGGCTTTCTTTATTATCGCCCGTGGTACAAAAGAGGATATGTGTGTGTGGCGAAAGCCGCGCATCACAAACCCTAATACATTTAAAACTTATTTATAATCATCGTACTTGGGAACATGCAGTGACACCCAATGCCGGAAGAATGGGTTGTCCAGCCTCTCCCTATAGCCACTAGGAAGCTGTTGGCGCTGCCCCGCACTCTGCACATCTGGGACTGGGAGGCTGCCCGTTTGCACATTATCGCGTAGAAATCATCCATGCGAGCCTCCGCAAACATGCCGGACGCACTACAGAAGCGTGACAGCCCCAACAGCATCCTATAGCCGTTATTGAATTGGCTACTTGACAGTTTTCGGAAATGTATTTTAAATTATACGTAGGTTTATTTTACACCTGTAATAATTATCTTTTTCCCCCAAAGAGCTTAATTTCTTTCACAAAATATATTTTTTCTTTAAGTAATTTGAATTTCGCGCGAACTAACTTGTGCTGTTGCGACACTTCTCCGCTCATTTTAAATAGAGCTTTTTACGAATACCGTCACGGTTCAATTTGGAGTGCGGAGAAACATAACGTGCAGTAAGTGCAGTTGCGGTCTGTTGCGGAATTAAACCTTAACTTTGAAATGTGACGTCACACGCGTTTCGGTTTTTATGTCACACCTGGCCATAAAGTGGCCATTATCGCACGCTCCGCGCGCGAAAAAACCCACTTCCTGGCCAGGGGGTGACATAAAATTTTGAACTTACCACAGGCGATAATAAAGAAAGCCTCAGATCGCATATTTATCGCCCTTGCCTTCGGCTCGGGTGTAAAATACCTGCGATCTGGGACATTCTTTGTTTTATCGCCCTTGGTAAGTAATGTACTATTTCTTTGTGAATTTTATGAGTTTACATTTGAGTATTTATGTTTATTGACCAAACAGTAGTCTGAGAAGCGATCCAGATCCTGCTGAAAATTGTCACGATCGTTATTGTTACTTACAGTGTGATATATTTTTAAATCATCTGCGTAAAGTACTACGTAAAGTTCCTTCTACTTTAGTTCCCTTGTCTCTTGTCTGTATCTTCATCCTCTTATCGTTATTACAGTGCAGTTGCATCCTGAAGAATGACCGGGATCCGCTACCTAATCCAAAGATCTGAATATTTGGGTTTGATGAGAAATGGAAATAGCCAGTATTGTCTAAAAATAGATTCTAAAAGCGAATGTCTGTTCGTCTGTCCATCACTACGTCCAAGATAGTCTGTTGGTTCGTCCTTGGAAGATTGTAATAGCGTCTGTCGGTTCGCCTGTCCGTCTGTCTATCACTAGGTCCCGGGTAGATTCTAGTGCCTGTCGGTTCGTCTGTCCGTCTATCCCTCACTATTAAAACCCTAACTTACGTAGGACAGGTAAGTTTTAATAGCGCCTGTCGGTTCGCCTGTCCGTCTGTCCACCACTAGGTCCTAAGTAGATTCTAATAGCGCCTATCGTTTCGTCTGTCCATCTGTCCACCACTAGGTCCTAAGTAGATTCTAATAGCGCCTATCGTTTCGTCTGTCCATCTGTCCACCACTAGGTCCTAAGTAGATTCTAATAGCGCCTATCGTTTCGTCTGTCCATCTGTCCACCGCCAGGTACTAAGAAGATTCTAATAGCGCCTATCGTTTCGTCTGTCTGTCTGCCCACCACTAGGTCCTAGGTAGATTCTAATAGCGCCTATCGTTTCGTCTGTCCGTCTGTCCACCACTAGGTCCGAAGTAGATTCTAATAGCGCCTGTCGGTTCGTCTGTCCGTCTGTCCACCGCCAGGTCCTAAGTAGATTCTAATTGCGCCTATCGTTTCGTCTGTCCGTCTGTCCACTTTTGCTTTGAGTCTTGCATTGCGAATTTGCTTAGTCCTAAACACATTTAATGTACGTTGATGCGAGTATGCATCACGATAAATGTGTTAAGGCAATTTTAACATATGATACTATTTCAGTGGAAGACCAAATGGTATCAAGTTAGATAAAAAAACGGCAGCCGCCGCTGACGATAGGGCGGTTGGCCTCTTGAATAAGACATTTGATCTTGATGCCCATGACGAACGTGAAGAACCGGACGCTGATTCTGAGAGGTACGAGTAGTTTAGCAGTCTCTTTTTTTTCAAAATTATTAAACTGATGGCGACTGACCAAACCATGTATTTTAAATTCAACAATATTCCTTGATGTTGACTCAAAATTTATTATTACTCCATACGAAAGAATACATTAAACTATGCCAAATAGTGAAAATCCTATTCAAATATGTCAAAAAATAAGGAAACTACAACAGATGGAATGATTTATGGAACTCATTCTTCAAGGGCGTTTTTCAGATTTAAAAGCAGCGTAAAGTTTCTTCTATCTATTCCTAAATAATTATTAGCTTTTCCGCTACCTGCTAAAATTTTAATATTTGAGACTATTTAATTTTTTTTTATAAATTTGACATTTCCCCCGCCAGAGGTCGCCCTGAGCGGGGATTGACATCCTAGCGCTTAGGCTCTATTTAAATAAAGCGGATTTATAATTTTAAAATATCACACGGAAAGCTAAAACACTGCAGAATATGAAACAACTCCTCAATCTTTTCTACAGGGAATATTCTGTTTCTAACTGGAGAATATTGAATAAAACACAATGGCGTTAAGGTGAAACGTCACGTACGATTTTCATACAATTTTCCGGTCGACTACATGCGAAATCTATTGATGTCACGGACTTGAAATTGTAATTTTTAGATAATATACGACCCTCTTCTCCCGCAGTTTGAAAAATAAGACGTAATAACGTCTAGTTATTTAAATATAACCGTTTAAAAAATCATAAATTTTCACTAGGTGCTAATTATGTGTGAGTGAGTTTTATACTGTCCATGTAAAGAAAATGGCCGCGGCTTATGACAGATCGTTGTCCAAAACCTTCAATAGATGGCTCGGATGTCAATTTTAAGCTGTTGTTGACAGTTAGCTATAACAGTATGTAGTACTTATTGACTTTATAGGTGGCGACACTTTCTTTGTAAACACTTTTATTTTGTGATGAAAGAGAAGGCATTCATTTTATCATACTGCGCTCTTCATTTTGGTAGTGACGTAACAGCCATGTCATTTGTTTTCTGATAGAACGAATTTCAAACTGTTAATGAAGGTGAAACGAAACTAAACACTTTATTATTGCTTTATTGGGATTGCCTTATAAGGCACAGTAGTAAGACTCTACGTGAAAGGTAACGCTTTATTACAAAGGAATAAGGTGCACAAAAATTGCGAAAATGTCTATAACAGTCATGTAACAGTAACACACATTATTATTATATTATATTATACATTATTGGTGGGACGACCTAGACGCATTTCATAACGATTGGCCAGAGATTACTCAAGATCGTGACGAGTGGAGATAAAGAGGGGAGGCCTTTGCCCAGCAGTGGGACACCATACAGGCTCTTAAAAAAAATATATATATATTGAGTTTCTTTTGAGATTATAATTGAGAAGTTTTACGATTTGTGTTTTAATACAGTTTTAAAGAAGTAAGGCGCCTACTCCGTACGAATATACGTATGATTGGATTATATGGATAATTATTGTTTTTGAAGTGAATACAAAACCCCGACAACGAAGTACCTATTCACTTCAAATAATCAAAACATTTTCATCTCCACCTTTTTTCCAAGGTAATGTATGGGGGAAACCCTTACTTGCCCGAATTTCAGTTGCCCGAATTTTGACTGCCATACTATTCAACTGCCATAATATTGTTTCTTATAATTTCATATGCCATACTCATTATTTACCATATTAATCAAATGCCAGAATCTTTATTTCCCATAATATCAATTCCAATAATATCTTTTTCCATAATCATTGTAATCCATAATTATCACATGCTATACTTTTATTTGCCATCCATCTCTACTGTTCGAATCGAATAGCTGAGAATGAAAATCCATAATTTTAATGAAATTTAAAAGAGCAGAAAAACTTGTTTGAAAAGCTACTTTACTACTTAATCCGACTCGGATCACGGATAGGTTAGAAGAGGATAGCTCCCGCTATCCTCTTCGAGGTTATTTTTTTATATAAGAGCAGAAAAACTTGTTTGAAAAGCTACTTTACTACTTAATCCGACTCGGATCACGGATAGGTTAGAAGCTATCCTCTTCGAGGTTATTTTTTTATAAACGAGCAGAATAACTTGCATGCTTGCATGCTTGCTTGCTTGCTTGCTTGCTTGCTTGCTTGCCTGCTTGCTTGCTTGCTTGCTTGCTTGCTTGCTTGCTTGCATGCATCATGCATGCATACTTGCCTGTTTGCATGCATGCATGATGCAATTATTTTCGAGCGCCTACAGAAATTTAATAAGCAAATTCATAGTTAGGATTATTTCGGAAAGAAACTGTATTTAGTATGGCTTTTAAATATTATGTTAAATAATATTATTGCACTTAATAATATGGATAACAATACGTATGGCATTCGTATCATTCTGTCATGTAATATTCGGGAATACAAGAGTATGTCAAACGATTTTTCTAGTAAATGAACCATTCGGGCACATAAAAATCGGGCAAATGTTTATCGAGCAACTGAAATTATTCCATATGAATTTCGGGCAAACAATAGACACCCAATGTATGGAGTTCTATGGAGGCGAATCTCCTAAAATAAATTTATTACCAACCTGCATAAACGACATGTATTTTTGCTCAAGATTAAACACAACCATTTGTACTCGGACAACTATCTGCCTACATGCAAATTAAAAGCGTCCATGGGCTACGGTTGTCCATTGATAAAAAATAGCTCTACGGTGTCAATCGAATGTTAAGAACGACCATAGGCTACGGTGTTTATTGAAAATCAACAGAGACTATAGGCTACGAAGTCAAACGGAATAGTCTATGGGCTACGGTGTTAATATGATGTAACAGGGTCCATAGGCTATGGTGATAATTGGATATAACAACATCAGTAACTACTTTTCTAATCCCGTTATTACTAAGTCTGAAGCTTCTGTGGACGTTAGGTCAACCAATTTGATTTATGGGCAACTTCGTACCTTGTCACAGTAACATCAATACGAGATTTCTAGCGGCTTTCATATAGATTTTCACTGTGACAAGGTAAGAAGTGGCCCAGAAATCAAAATTGGTTGCCGGTACCTCCCACCGTGCCATGAGCATTTTTTTAATACCACGGCGGTAGCAATCAACCTTATGGTTTGTTACCATCGTAAGTAGACAGCATAGCCTATGGACGAATGGGACTCAACAAAATATTCGATAGCGGTTTGTGCGACCTATTTTTTAGATCTACAGAACTCGTCGTGGTGTCCTTCTTAGTGTGTTGTACTTTCGAGATCTGAAATGAGTGTCGTCATTCTCATCCAAGCATGCATTTTGGGAATATACAGGGTGGATTTTCTTTATGCGTCAGTTAGGACAGCTTCCAGATCCCGTGCTGCTACACGAAAATGGTCTTGGAAGACCCTCCCTTAATTTTTAATCAATGAAGATTGGCGTTTACAGATTTTGGAAAAAAACATACAGGATGCGAGAAAAATGAAATTTTTCATTAACTTTTTTTTATGCCACTCGATCCCCTCGAGTCCTAACCTAACCAGGATCAAAGCTTGTATCTTGTATGGGACCAAATCTAGTTAGGCTACCTAATTTTTTGAAATTTGAAATAAATTATAGCCTATGCCCTATTCTGATGTCTAAAGTTTCATAGAGATCCGTTCAGTAGTTTTTGAGATTAAACGGAACGTACATCCATACACCCGCACAAACTTACACATTTATAATATTATTAGGATTAGGATATTAGGAATTAGGATGTAAATGGATTATGCGAATATGAATATGGATATGGAATTATGGATAATTATGAATATGAATATGAATACGAATACGAATATCTTTGTTATTTACTTTCTTAATGACATAAAAAAACAACGGGTTGCACTCCGGGAGTGCCGGCAGAAGTGAAAACTCAATAAAGAAAGCAAGTAACAAAGATATTCATATCCGAATCCGTATCGGTATCGGTATCGGTATCCGTATCCGTATTCATTCATATTCATATTAAGTAATACTCATATTCCTACTCATATTCGCATAATCCATTTACATATTACATAAATATCCCGAGTATCATTGTGTCTTAAGCATCGTGTAACCAGCTGAGTTTAGCTGAGTAGACCCCTCCTAACATCGCAATCACGATACTAGGAGGGGTCAACTAGCTGGTCTTACGAATCGTCGCGAGTTTAACTATTTTCTCCCATCACAAAAAGTGCTCAGCGCCGCTAAAGAAGTTTTAACTTCAAAAAAGTTTATCAAAAATGACCTTTTTCTCGCACCCTGTATGTTTTTTCCAAAATCTGAAAATGCCAATCTTAATTAATTTGAAATCGAGGGAAGGTTTTCTAAGACAATTTTCACGTAGCAACACGGGATCTAGTAGCTGGGCAGCTACTGCTGAGGGCTCACTGACCCAAAAAAAATTCACCCTGTTTAATATAATGAATTTCACTACGTAGACACACAGACACGCAGACACACTAAGTAGACATTACTAGAACTAGAACTTAACAAATGTACTTTGCAAAAACAAACTGTCGTACAATTTCCATTGACATATTAGATAATATTGTTAATTCTGTCAAAAACATTGTATGGCAAAAGTTTTCTTTAATTAGTGGATTTTTAGTACATTTACCTTAAGAAATTATTGATACTGGATAGAAATGGAATCGATGGGCATACAAAAATAGTAAGTGAAAAATAAAAGAAAAATCCACCCTGTATACTAGGTACTTATCATCATCATGATCATACAAACTTTTGATCCTGGATAGAAATGGGATCGATTGGCATCAAAAAAAAGTTTGTCCACAATGACCTTTTTCTCCCACCCTGTATGTTTTATTTTTCAAAATCTAAAAAGGTCAAACTTCATTAATTCAAAATCAAAGGAAAGTCTTCTTAGATCATTTTCGCGTAGCAGCACGGGATCTGGTAGCTGCCATTGCCATCACTGACCGGAAAATAAAAACCATCCTGTATAAATAAATATTTGACGCCAATCTTTAAAAATCGACCTAGACCCAAAATAAGCATGTATGTACTATCGAAGTATCGAACCAACTGAATCGTGCGTGAACCACCGTGGAAGCTTGTCACAGAAAATGTCATAGTGACATCATACTGCCTGACAACGAAAATCATTATGACACTTTCTGTGACAAGGTTCCACGGTGGGTCACGATTCAGTTGGTTCAATAGTACCTAAAGCTTGTGCTATAGACGACGTTATTTATATAAATTTAATAAGAAGAACCAGCATGGCATAGCGACGTTGCCAAACTGTCCCAAGTGCGACCTGACAACGATGCACGAACGCATCCAAGAATTTTCAAGGGCTCACGGGCAAAATACAAAATATGTTGTGAATATCATTTCATTTTTTGCTTGACGATTCCATGCCACTCTTCTTAGTGAATTTGTACAGATATTATGTGCTTTGATATTATTTATTTCCTAAGGAATTTCATAAAATAATTCGGCCACTATAGTATTTATTAATAAAAGAAACATGCTTGACTGAAAACGCTTCAATCGTTCAGTACATAATATCTGTACATTTATTTCGTAGTAGGATATATATTCATATATATGAGCGTTCCTATTTTTCTTCACCTAGCAAGTACCTATATAATAAAATATAAGAAAACGCAAAACGATAGATTAGATTATGTATGATATAAATAAATTGCAGTACAATTTTGCGTCTATAAGAATTTACATCGTGATCTTTAAAAATGTATGACAATTGCAGTACAATTTTGCTTCTAATAGAATTTACATCGCGATCTTTAAAAAAAATGCTGTATAAACTGCTGTAATAACAACTAACTAACTATAACTATATTACAAAAATAATAAATGCACTTCGAAGAAAAAAAAACCGGCCAAGTGCGTGTCGGGCCACGCGCAAGGTAGGGTTCCGTAGTCGTCTACCCTTTACATTATGTGGACTAAAAAGTTCGAAAACTTATATTTACTATGTTTTTGAAAGAATTAACAACATTATCTAAGGTATCAATGGAAATTGTACGAACGTTTGCTTTTGCAAAGTACATTTCTGAAGTTCGACTATTACTCCTTAACTAGTAATGTCTACTTAGCTGTGATAGTTTTTCTTTTAAATTCATCGTAGGGGAGAGGGGGGCAGCTATCACTGGAGGCAGCTTAGAATAAATGCGTTCAAAGACGTATTTTTAGTGCGATTATGGTCCAAATCCATTTTTTGGGCTCGCAACACTGACCCCCACAACTGTCACTTGACAGATTTAACGTTTGCCAGAAAATGAACGAACCAGTAACATATTTTGATTTCGATGTCATCTGTTAGCGGTTTTGCTCCCCGTGTCTAAGGATTTTCAGGCTGTATTTGAAGGAAGCGGTAATTGAAACTTAATTTATTCGATAGTACAATCTATTCGCTTTAGTGACGAAGAATAAACAATGAGAATTTGCTATTGTTTTGGAAGATATTGATGTTTATTTTTTTAAATTGGTGTTGGGGTAGTTTTGATAAAAAAATAGGAGGCAGTTTTGATTAGCAGTCTGTTCAAAACTACCCCGGCCATAAGGAATGTTCATATCTGCCCCGATATAAACTGACATGTAGGTAGGTACGTAAACTAAAATAATATCTTAGTTATTTTAGTAAACGCTCATTTACCTGAATTAATTAGTTTTTTACTGATTACGTTTAGTCTTGTTTGGTATAATATTTATTAGAATTCTTTATATACAATATTACTATCTATCAAGGGGTTAGCAGGGTAAGGAAGGACGTTTGGCCCCTGTGAGGAATAGTGGAATTGGTAAATGTGAATTGTTTGTCGCCTCATAACTAGTAATCACTCCAACTTTCAGTAGTAGTTTTTTAGTAGGGTAGTTTTGAACAATAGTGTGTGCAAAACTGCCTCAAGGGGGCAGCTTTAGTAGGATTTCAATACTTTTCAAAGGTACCCCTCCTGAGGCACTTTTGAACACTACAAAAAACATTTCTGTACAAAACTACCCCCTCTTAGTTATAACTGCAAATTATACGTGTAAAATGTTAATACGACCATTTCTAGTGACTAACTATACAACTACAGGTTAAAAAAACACGTATATCTCAACATTGTTGCCTTATAACTCAATATTTCAAATCTGCCCCAAGTAAATTCAAAGCTACCACCGCTTGGGGCAGTATTGAACATTATTCCTTGAGTTGCATAATTCTGAATTGTACCTTTGTCTTTAGCTTTGTACATGTGCAAATGCATTAATTACATAGGTTAATAACATACGTTGTTGTGTAGAGGCTTAAAACTGGTTTTTATGGGTAATATTTTGAAATACGTCAATGAGTGTAAAAAATGTACCAGGCTGCCCCCCTCTCCCCTATATACTACTACCATGATTTTTTTCACATGCCTAGTAGCCACCGTTTAGCTGGCAGGGGGGGGGGGGGACACTTGACCATAGCAAAAATTATCACTTCAAAGCTTAATATCACGCTAACCAATTCTTTAATCAAAAAATGCTTCTAGAAACCTTATAATATTTTTAAAAGAGCTATCCAACGATACCCCACACGATGGGGTTTGGCAGAAAAAAAAATTGCAGCACCACTTTACATGTAGGGGAGGTACCCTAAAAAAAATTTTTTTTTAAGATTTTATTCTGCCGTTTTGTCGGCGTCATTGATATGTATACTCATGCCAAATTACAGCTTTCTAGCACTAACGGTTACTGAGAAAAACGGGGGTCGGACGGACGGACGGACGGACGGACGGACGGACGGACGGACGGACGGACGGACATGGCGAAACTATAAGGGTTCCTTGTTTACTACGGAACCCTAATAAAAATGACTATGGTACCCGACCAAGGCTCGAACGCGGGTCTCTAGCGATCGATACTGCGAATTTGCAAAAGCGTAAACCACAGGACTATCCCGTTTCTTCAAGAAGAGTGCGAAAATGTAGTTCTATTTATTTTCGCCTTATTTACCTTTTATTTACGTTCGTCGCACATTTGTAATTTTGTAAATGTGAGCTTCTTCCTTGATTTATTATTGCGCCCTCTATATTCAACTTGCGTACTGTTTGACAATGACTGACATTCCCTGTGACATTAGGTACGCACGTGTGCGTGAATGGACGAAATTGCAAATATTTCGCTTTCGGTCGAATACACGTAAAAAATAAGCACTGTTTAGTGCAGGTAGATCTCGATTCATACGTAGTATTTTTTGCTTCTTCCGCAGTTTGAAAATCATCATATGTACTTTAGCGGTTTCGCAGAAAACCTTGAAAAACCCCCTAAATTCCAACGTGCTGCCATCTATTGACAGAACATCGACAGGAACCCGTAACGTTTCACCTTAAATGCAAGACTGTTTATTGTACGTAAGGTGGCGGTGGACGATAATTCCTATATTTAAACCTACCTACATACTACATACCAACATAATATGTTACACTAACAAGCAATTACTTTTTAGAACGCCATTGCAAGTTCTCGTATTCAAATTAGTATTTGACAGACATGGTTCCCTTTTCCAGCGTGCCGATAATAATTGACAACAATTCATTTTTTTTAGTGCCGCTTTTTATTGTCTGGCTCGAAAGAACGCATAATTTTAAGGCACCCGTATTTTTTTATATTTATGAAAATCTTTTATTTTAGTGGAAATATCCATTTATATTATGACTCGGGCAGAAAGGGCGTAAGTAACAAACGTCAAAGTACTAGAGATGTGTAACTCATGAAGGAGTGATTCAAATGAACTGCATCTTTTCGTATATATCACTCGCTCACTCGCTCACTGAAGAATGAAACAACTCACTATATCAGTAGGTAACAATCACCAACTCAACTGAGCGGGTGAGCGGTGAGCCGAACTGACTGGTGTAAGCAGGTTGCGCTCTTCGCACTCACGAATCGAACGTATAAGCCCGTCTCACGCATGCACGTTTACGTAAGATTGAAAATGTGTGAGTCGCTCCTTTCGCTCAGTTAAACTTGTGTGCGTGATTCAGCTACGTTCCATTTCACAAAATTTAGCATAATAAAAAATATCGGCAAAATATTGAAGTAAATTCTAATAAACAATTAAAAATAATTGTATGAAGGAAAATGTGCGATAATATGTTTTATATTTCATAAAGCAGTTAGAGGTAACCTTCAATTACATCATATCTTTCGTATGTCGCGATTTCAAGAGTTGTTATGGGCTACAGATTGACTGAGCGAAATGAGCGAAAAGAAAGAGTGATATATATCTTTGTGACATGAAGATATGAATCGCTCCTTTCACTTCAGTGACACGTTTTGCGCATCTCTACAAAGTACTATGTAAATGACGTCACTTGTTGTGTTTCATACACTTAAAAAAACGTTGAAATAATTTAAACCAATTAATAATTACGTATAAAAATATACTTAGTAGGTATGCTTAAACAGCTTGACAGTTTCGAGTTGTCACGAATGTCACAATAAACGTCAAAGTTCTCAACCGCTAAATTCTAACGATTTGTAAAGGATTGTTGAAAATGACTCTCAAAAAATACTGTTTTATGAAAAGTTGCAAAAACAACACATCATTGTCGCCCGGCAAACAGTTTTTTAATGTTCCCAATAGCAATAAGGCCGAGTGGTGTACTGCAACTGCAGCGGGTTTGGATAAATTAACAAAGAGGACACTTTTTGCGAAGATCATTTGAATGTGAGTATAATGGGTGTATATTTTAATAAGCTTTTAGAACCGACAATACCTAGTTTTCAATTGTATTATTAATCGCGTGTCTGTTTCTTTCAGTTGGAAGAAAATATGGAAAAAATGTTATATAATCTCGATTGCCGGTGTTTAAACGACCATTGCAGGAAGTGACAAACATTTTAGGACCCAGTACTTCAACAGAAATGAGCCTGTGTACGGCAGCTACTGCTTCACTTCAAGAAGTATAGGTGTTACTAGCTGGAGCACACAAATCACTGCACCCCTGCAACTACATCTGCACGAGGCCATCCATAAGGCGGGTGACAGGAGCCTATGGAGCCTATGGAGTCTGGTCAGCAAGAATAGGACATGATGTCATGATCCTCAGCATTTGAGATTATTTACTTACATTTGCTTTGTTCAGGGTAATGATATTTTCAGTTGATGAACCTGGTTCCTTAAGCGGATAGTGATTGTTGTTTTTATTGTGCTAAATTGTGAAGTTTGCTTGTTTATTATATTTTGTGAGACTATTATGTTTTATTTACCTATTTATTCATTTGGAATGGTAGGTACAAATAAAGAAATTTAAAACAACAAATACAACTAATTTAAAATTACATTTAAGTAGGTACAAAAACTTTATTAACTCTTTGACCACCAAAGCGATAGTGTGTCGTGGTGCCCAGTACGCCAAGCACTGTTTTTTTTGGTGTAATGTCTAAGTAAACCAATAAAAACAAATTAAAACAGTTCATAAATGTTTTTTTTCATGATCAAAGTATACCTTCACTCCGACCTTTTAAGTGGTTGTTGGCGTGGTAGGCACGACACACAACCACTAGGTTCTTGGCGGTCAAAGGGTTAAAGTAATTTTATGTCACACCTGGCCATAAAGCGGCAATTACCGCACGCTCCACGCGCGGTAAATCCCACTTCCTGGCCAGGGGGTGACATAAAATTTTGTACTTTACACGGGCGGTAATAAAGAAAGCCTCAGATCGCATATTTATCGCCCTTGCCTTCGGCTCGGGCGTCAAATGCCAGCGATCTGAGACATTCTTTGTTTTACCGCCCTTGTTAAGTAATGTACTATTATGATAATGAATTTATTTGACCTGATGCTATGTACTTGTACCTGACCATTATAAGTACCTAAAGGATGGATAGGTACTTTAACTATTTACAAGTCATCAGAAAGAAGTTTTATGCTGGTTCGGAAATAACAAATTCTCATAATAATAAAAGTAGTTTATTCAGCATAAGATGTCCGCGAAGATAATGCAGCTTTGGCACCTCGGGCGCCAGTCAAAATATATTTATCAGAGCTTTGCAAAAACTTCATCATCATGATTCTCTGGTCTGTCTCTACACGAGGCAGGCTTCTGCGGTCAGCTTTCACAAATCCTTCAGACTTTCTCATGTTCGTGTCGTTACGATGAAAAGCGCAGGTAAAGTAATTCGAGGGATGGGATTGCAGAATCGTTCTTTATGAGATTGTCCAAGGGGGTGCCAAGTCGTCGTGTAAGAAAGCAGTCCGGGGTCCGTAAGAGAGCGAGAGTCGTTGAAAATCAAAATAATTCAAGGAAATACGAGATTGCAAGCAAATATTCAAAACGAATTAATGAACTGTCAAGAGCGTCAAGTGTCAACTCAACTGTCATTGATAGTTATAAAAAATGTCAGACGTAAAGCCGGAAGATATAGTTTTTTATAATAGCAACATTGGAACCTCTAGGGCTCTAGGTAAGTGACGTAATTTCCTGTTAAACATATTTTACTACTTTATCCAAAAAATACTGTAAAAAAAATCCAAAAAAATGTTTTTTGTGTTCTACAAACGTTTTCCTCGAAATGGTTTTCGATTTAGCAAATTTTTTTTTTTTTGAAATGTTGTCAATTGTGATGTCCTCCAATTGGGTCGCTCGGGGTATTAAATAAAACCAACATTTTAGGCTATTCGTTTGGGTCAGCTGTTCCTGCCTTCGCTCCACAGCTGGTCGATGTCAAGTGACGTGCGACTCCTCTCCGCCTTGGTAGGAGCAACTAGGTACCCGCCATCATTTATTTATAACGCCAGTACACCACAATAATATAACACGATTATTCAAAATTGGTGGTAAATATTTAATTGTCAGAGAGTTTATAATGCGTCCTATATTTTTAATTTTCAATTTTTCTTTCACTTTATATCTCAGGTAGATAACTTATGAGCCACCCCACGTATGCCGTAAATAATAATAAAATAAAATATTTCGTTACACTACACTTAAGTTCTAGGTGATAAAAGTAAATTAATTCCATTAAGTTACTGTGAACAGTCCAGCAGATATATTTAACAAGCTTTAATATTACCACAAGCTGTCACTTTAGTACATTACTTACCAAGGGCGATAAAACAAAGAATGTCTCAGATCGCAGGTATTTTACGCCCGAGCCGAAGGCAAGGGCGATAAATATGCGATCTGAGGCTTTCTTTATTACCGCCCGTGTTAAGTACAAAATTTTATGTCACCCCCTGGCCAGGAAGTGGGTTTTTTCGCGCGCGGAGCGTGCGATAATGGCCACTTTATGGCCAGGTGTGACATAAAGGAATTTATAATATGTGACATTGCAGGCCGACTGCAACTCGCCTGCAATGCTTTTTACTTTTTAATTTGGATCTGACCTTAAACTATACACTTTACCTTCCAATATGTAGCGACTAAAGTCCAGTTTGCGGGCCATTTTTAAGAAAATTTTATTTATTCAACTACAGGGACATTTCTCACTTGTAGGTATATGAAATGAATTGAAATATATATTTATTACATATACAGAATTTCAGAAACAAAATAGCAATGGTCCCACACTAGGCTAGGCTAGGATATAACCATGAGGTGCAGTGGTGTAGCTACCGTGGGTGCCATGAATCGCGTGGGTGTCGCCCAGGAGACTCCCCAATCAATGAGGCTATAAAGACTTGGTCACTCAGTGTTAGCAAAGCCCCGCCGCGCGCCATAATGTATGAAATCGTCCCACTAGCTACCCTGTGTGGCGTCGCTAATCTGTTACCATACGTTCTGGGGTGGATTTCAACGAGAAATTTTTCATCATACAAAAAAATATTTTTTATTTTATTTCTTTCAAATGGGACAAAACTATTCTTAATGATGTAGGAATGTTTTCTGAGTAATTTAATAATATTTAGCCAAGCATTTAATGCGTATTTTCGAAGTTATAAGATTCGTAACATTGAACCATGAGATGGTGTTGACGAATGTGGTCCGGCGATGATTTTTTAATAGACGGTGATGATATCACTTGTATGGTAATGACTAGTTGCTGGTATAAAGGTAGGTATAAAATAAACCACAGAAAAGCAAATTATCATATTTTTTATTTGATAAATCAATAATAAGTACTAGTGATGCGCCGAATACGTTTTTCACCGAATACGAATACTCGGCCGTTCAAGGTTCAATTTTTCGGTTTTTTCATAAAAATCTTGTCAACGGTGGCCCATAGCAAAAAAACTTTCTGAGGCATAAATGATCTACATAAAATTATCTACAAAAAAGGTTCTATACACTTTTCCGCTAGGATTAACATTTAATGAGATAATAAAGGGGTAGGTAATGTAAAATTTTATGATAATATAAGTGGCTTCTCATTCCTTTGTTTTTGAATAGTTTTAAAAACAAATAATACTATATTCTTGCACTCAATGAGCTCTACTCGTCGATATACCCCACTCGGTGAGGAAGGCCATTTTTCATATATTCTTGTAACTTGTAACAAATTCCACTCAAAAATATTTGGTTAATATTCGCCGCTGAAGACCGATCATTCCAAAACATGCCGAATCGGGTATTATTTTTTTATATGCCGAATACCGAATAACCGAATATTCAGCATATTTCTAATAGAATATGCCAAATACCGAATAATAACCGAATATTCGGCGCATTTCTAATAGAATACGCCATAACCGAATATTCGGCGCATTTCTAATAGAATACGCCGAATACCGAAAAATAACCGAAAATTCGACGTAGGTATATCAAATAGAATATGCTGAAAACCGAATATTCGGCGCATCTCTTATAAGTACACCACTTCTTAATAATCTTATATTTTTGTAATACTTGACAGCCAAAGTGTGTATGGTTTTTTATCGAGGACGTTAATATTAGTAGGTATCATATTTAATTTAATTTTCGCTCCGACGATCTGAAAAGAAGAAAATCTATATTATGAGTCCAAATCTAAAATGCGGCAAAAATATCATTTAAGACGTAAAAATCGTAAGACCAACAGGGTAATAACATATTTTTCGAACGCGCGTCACCAAACATAAGCATGGAGTTTATTAATTTGTTAAATATTTACAACTCGTTGTGCATAATACGCAAAACCAAATAAATAAATAAAGGAAATCGTCATCACCATACATATGGAATCATAACCGTCCATTGCTTGAAAACCGGTGATGACGGGTATGGTGTTGACAATTTGCAAACTTTTTGAAGATTATTCTTGAACGCTAAGTATTATTGCTAAGCCACTGTCACGTCATTAATCTTCATTCGGAGTTACGGTTTCTTAGGTAATTTGTTTTAATATCATATAAGTACTTACTTTTAACGGCTCCTGGATGGTTATGATGCGAATCATGGCTAATCATTTCTCCCAAAAACACTTTTTTGATTTTTTCTGTTCGGTGCGCCTATATGTAAACGTCCACTCACTTTCGATGTTCGAATCGAATTCAGGAAGCAGAAGGGGACACCCACGATGTGTTTCACCGCGGATATACAAAACTACCTCGACTTTGATAATACGCTGACGGTGTTGACGAATTTCGGTACTAAATTTTTAAATAATTTTATTTGTACTTATTTGATGAACGAATTATTTAATGATTTTTTATATGTAAAAGGCAACATGGAAAAACTGTAACTGACGAAAATTTCGGAATCGTACGTTGGGTACGCGATATTTTTCACTACGAACATAAAGACTTGGATTTTTTCATACGACGGTGATGATTTTGAACATATAAAATATTTTCCTCCAAGTAAACTGTTTAATTATTGGTGGTTTTGATTGAAGCACTATTATTATATAAGTACTAGCCAATGAATAAAAATGTTTCTACGAGTATATCTGAAACTTGTTAACTTTTTTTTATAATGACCGAAACATAACTTTGCGCCTGATTTTGAAATCCACCCTCTGGCGCGCAGCAGTCGCGTCGCACGGACGTCGCCCAACGCTGTATGACCAAGCCTTAACTCCACTGTTTAAAGATCAGTGCTTCTGTTAAAAAGTTGAAAATGATGACTGTTAAATTTATACTTATAACTACTGAGACTAGTCTGAAGTATTCTGTATGACAATAAGTATGAATTCTCGGTCGGAGGCGATGAGGATCTCGTGGCGTTTACTCCTCACGCGCAAGAATGTCAAGTCGTTTGAGGAATCCTGGAATGGTAAGTATATTTTTTTAATAATATATGTCTAGAAGTACACTATATATCTTGTATGGAAATAGAGCTTTAAATGTTAGGGATAAGCAACAAAACTTTTGAAGTTGATTTTAAAAAGATATTATTTTATTACATGCTAAGAAGAGAAGGAAAATGATTTATTTAAACATTATTGCACAAAACAAAAAGTACAAATGGCGGAATGCCTTAAGGCATTCTCTACTAGTCAACCGAAGGGCTAAACAGAAAAGTTTGTAGTGCAAGCTTTAATTGAAAAATAATAATTAATTGAACCTAGTGAACCTAATAATGATACAATACAATTCATCATAAACTAACTACTACTATTATTATATACATACATAAATACAAATATGATATAATAGACATACGGTACATACATATAGTTAAGTACAGTCAGCGTCATATCATATCATATCGTTTATTTGCATTGAACATACATCGTCAAATCGTCATACATAAATTACATATTAATATTCCTGTCAAATATAATCCCTATGAGTTATATAATGATTAATGATAATTAAATTAGTGGCATTAGGTACATTATTATTTATTAAGGGAAAAACGTTCCAATACGTGAGGCAAACAGCGTGTATACTTGTATAGGTAGGTAGTACCTATCCCTGCAAAAATTCCGTAACAGAATAAAAGGCTTTTTGGACCAAGAACCGCTTCAGCTTTCGCGCAAAACCGAGATCTGAGGTACCTAGCCTCTTTTATTTCCGAAGGTATCTTATTGAAGATTCGTGGGCCCATAATTTTAAAAGAGTTGGATGTCTTTGTAAGTCTTTACCTAGGGATAATTAAAGCAGGCTTCCGCCTGGACGAGTCCCGCGCGGCGGCAGTTGTTGCGAACTGGTCTTTACTGCGTCGCATTAGCTGTCCTACCTCAAATATGAATAGGGAGGGAACCGTTAAGATTCGGAGTCCTATAAAAAGTTTTCTCGCTGGTTCATCCGGCGGTACCCGGCACATAGCCCGCACTAGTTTTTTCTGTATGATAAATGGACGATCTCTATCTGCAGCCAGATCCCAAAGGTCAATTCCGTAGAGATTCCAAAGATGGGAGTGGAAATATGCATAATAAGCGGTTATCAGGTTTTTGTGAGACAACAAAGCCTTTAGTCTGGTGACGGCGTAATACGCGGAGTTGAGCTTGGCGCACAGCGAATTTATGTGGCCATACAAAATATATATGGTGTACCGAACTATTTGGCCACTTTGGCTGCTACATACTATATGACGCTGACTGTACCCTGTGCAAAGTAAAATGACGTTAAATTAAGCAGAGATATATTCGAGATAATGCTTGCGCTATGTGCACTTGAAGGAGAGTTTTGTTTGTGCTTGCCGTTAGATGATCAGTCTCAGACAGGACATATCAGTTAAGGCGAGTAAGTATGTATGTATGTATGTATGTATGTATGTATGTATGTAATAACTTTATTGTACACAAAAAAAAAACACAAAAAATACAAACAAATAAGGACATTTTGGTACAAAGGCGAACTTATCCCTAAAAGGGATCTCTTCCAGTTAACCTTTGAGCAATTGAGTGGAGACAGGAACCAGAAGATAGACAAACACGTGTACAAAGTCTATATATATATATATATCTACAAACTACCTAATATACTACAAACTACCAAATACAATACATATAATAATCATATATATAGTAAGCGAGGGAATTAGTCTGATCATTGGACTTGTGATACTGTAGGTTGTTATTAAGAAAATTTTTGGCTCTGTTTTGTATCATGTGTGGGGAGGGTGTGTACTCTCCGTGCTGTATTGATTCTTACCATTTCCCTGACAACATTCTTAGCTTTCTCGGTCAGCTGTCCAATGAGACCCGAATACAAAACCGATGTTGCATTATCCAAAGAACTCTTAATGGGGATACCTGCAATTAATAGTACATTACTTAACAAGGGCGGTAAAACAAAGAATGTCTCAGATCGCAGGTATTTGACGCCCGAGCCGAAGGCAAGGGCGATAAATATGCGATCTGAGGCTTTCTTTATTACCGCCCGTGTTAAGTACAAAATTTTATGTCACCCCCTGGCCAGGAAGTGGGTTTTTTCGCGCGCGGAGCGTGCGATAATGGCCGCTTTATGGCCAGGTGTCACATAAACATATTTACTTAATAGGATACTGATTTGGTGTGTGAAAATATAGGACAAAGAACTCGTTAAATGGAAAGTAACTATGGGAACGTGAGAAAATCGACCAAACCTTCATGGTTCACAATGATCACTCCCATAACTCCTTTGTGGGCCTGAATCCGCTTGATAGTTTCCTCCACCTCAGTAGCCTGGAAAGGGAACGCACATTTTAAACAATACACTCATTAAACGAGGCCATGGATAGTCTATTAACAATAGGAAAGTACCATTTTTTTCGTTAAAAAATAATAGACCGCGGGCCAACGGCAGGTCACGATTACCAATCTCCTCTCGAATGAAAACTTGTAGAATGGTTAAGAAAGATGAATTAAAAATTACTGTGGACGTCTGCCACGATTCCGTTGGTGGGTTGAGGAGCAGCAGCCTCCCAAAGACGCAAAAAAAAAATTAAATTCAGTAATTTCCTCTCGACTGAAACTAGGTTTAAATGATAGTTAAGAAAATACTTTAACGAAAAAAAAATCGTCTGCCACTTGTATCGCGGTGGAATACCCGTCTGCCAAGCACGTGAACATGTAAAAAAAATAAAAAAATTCAGTCATTTCCTCTCGCATGAAATTTTGTCAGATGATAGTTTATGGACTAATTATGAAGAAATAAATTCGTCTGCCACTTGTATCGCGGTGGAAAACCCGTCTGCCAAGGGCCTAAACATTGTATGGGATGAAAAGAAAAAAACAATGCACATCAGCGTTTGAAGTATCTATGGATAGGTCTTTGAAAATGTTATAGGGGTTTCTAAAAAACTTTTCCATTTAAGTCAACCGTTGGTGAGATATTCGCTGTGAAAGTCGTAAAAACTTCATCCCCCCTCTTTAATTTCCAAACTGTGAGGTCAAAAATTCTGAAAAAAATTGGGAGGGTGTAAATAAATAAATACTTGCAAAAATATTTGGTTTGAATAAATTACGTCAAACGGTTTTTGAATAAACGCTGAAATACTGTCTTGTTCAAACAAAACGACTTAGTGACGTGAGTTTCTCATAAAGTTACGACCTTTTTTGCTACGATTTATTAAATAGTGGTTTAAAATGTGAACTAGTACGTGTCGGTATGGAACCCTTCATTGTGTGTGATCCCAGACGTACTCTAGGATGGTTTGAAAGGTTATTCGATAAGCCTCAGGTCGTATCTTCAAAAACCTATTTAATGTTCTGTGGTGGTAGCCCATAAAAGATTGTAGTACCTATATAACTAGAGTTTAGCATGAACGGACCTTGTTACGAATTATAGTAATGAGGAGCCTCCGAGGGGTTGAGTTCATATGTTGAGCTCTACAATAAAGTACACGTGTCCCTCGAGGTTTAGTGCAGCTCCTGATTGGAGCACGATTGGTGGTGGTAACGGGCAGTTGGCCCCTTCTCGTAAGTGGCAAGTTCCCAGGGATGGATGTTACACCACGCCGGTACGAGAAGTACAAAGAATCCTCAAACTTCCATGCGCATGTGATGTATAGAATGTCGGTCATGTTGAGTTTGACCTGGCCTATGATGTGGTTGAACCCTGGGTCGATGTTGAGATTTCTTAGTGACAAGGTCTGTGCATGTATGTATTGGATGATCCTTATATGCGGTTTATTCCCGAGACTCTGTGATTGGTTGTTGTATAGTAAGGGCTCTAGTGACATTGAAGTCATAAATATCTTTTAAAACAGGTGGTGAATGTGCTGACCACCGCAGCTTCATGGTCACCTCTTGTACATCAGCAGACGAGTTGAAGTCTAACACCACAGATATAAGGTATGAGATATGTTTATTACCATAACTAACACACATACATACATATGATACCTTGTAACGGAATGCCCATATTCTCTACAAGAATTCATGGATAAGTAACTTTAGCGATTTATTAGTGATAGAGACTTAAATATAATAAGTATACAGGTTAAACAAGACTTGCAATTTATGTATAGAATTACAAATTATTATTTTTTAATTTTAAGGCTTAGGTTAGTTACATATATTGCTACGCCCTAGTAGGGTCCATGTCCGCACTACTAATATTTAAGAACATCTTGTAAAAACACCATGGATGCAATAAATATATGAAATATGAAATATGATATACCAAGTACCTAACAATAATGCGAAGCAGATGCTCAAGTAGGTACATTGTGTTACAAGTGATAATAGATCAACTCTGTTTAATAATGCAATTCAGGCAAATAACCCTTTTGTACGCCAACGGATTTCCCCACGGTGGCTACATAGATACAATACGATTTGGCAGTGGCACTGCAGGCAGGGCTTTGAGTAGGCAGCTTTAAAACGCCGAACTGTATTTAACACACAATATCTGGGCGGCCGAGCTTTGCTCGGAGTTTTCCCGGGCATGAGACCTAGCTAGATCGATTGCTCTTCCCCGAAAACCCCCACATACCAAATTTCATCGAAATCGTTAGAGCCGTTTCCGAGATCCTCGAAATAAATATATAAATAAATATACAAGAATTACTCGTTAGAAGAAGAAGAAGAAACATTTATTTACTGCACAAAAGACACACAGATACAAAAAATAATAGGCGTACAAAACTCAGAACATATAAAATAATGTGTGTCTTCGCGGCAGCAAATCGGTTGCTGTCTCAGCATTATGCTGAGGTGTCAAACACCTGCAGCGCTGGTTTTCAGACAGCACCGTACGTGACCCACGGAACGCAATACAACATAATATACAATACAAAGAGATAAATATCATAAAAAAAGGCAAAACAGGGCAAAGTAGTATGAGACATGAACAAGGGAGAACTCAGGCTAAAATGAATAAAAAGTAATAATAAAAAATAGCTACAGTACAATAATGTAGACAGACCTTAACAATATATAAAAGAGAAAAGCGACATAGGTAGTTGGGATATTTTAGGTGCTGGATGGGTTAGGGATGGGATCTTTGGAGCGTCAACAAATAGCCCTTAAGCTTGCGCTTAAAGGTATACCTGCTAGAAGCTCCTTGGATAGGTGGAGGGAGATCATTCCAGCACTTGGACGCCGCAAATCTGAAACTACCTCGAAACGCCGCGGTCCGATGCTTAGGCATCAGAATCATTGCCTTACACCTGCGCACACTCTTGGGCCATACAAGTCTACTCAGCAAATATTCCGGGACCCCAGACTGTACTATTCCAAAAAGAAGAGTGGCGAGGTGCAGGCGTCTGCGTGCAGGCATGTTCAGCAGACCAGCGGCGTTCAAGTAGGGAGTGATGTGGGAACGGGGAGGAACTCGGAAGCAGAAACGAGTTAGCAGGGGCGACTCACTCGCGTGACGTCATAGCGCCGCTCAAAGGTCCCACGTCGGGTGACTTTCAATGCGAGAGACAGTGATGTAGCGAGTGATGCGCGTGCGATAGAAGGAGATGGCAAAGCGTCGGCACGTTTGGCTTGCTTCGCGCGGATTTGTTAACAGTGAGACTTCTGTACGTAGTACTATTGGGACCGTGCGTGACGACAGCGCGACGGACAGGTGGCAATTATGGACACTTTGTCATAGCTGTCAAGCGAGAAATAAGTAAATATTGTGAAAAAAATTAATGAAATCTTGTGTTATTTTACTATATTAAACAATATTGGACGATGGTAGTCTGTAACATTATTGCCAATAACATTAAAATTGTTGTTTTCAGTTGTTATTGTCACGTTAGGTGACTTACTTTTTTTTCTTACGGCAATTATCCACTTATTTCTTTGGTCTCGTTTCCACCACGGTCTTGAAAACTGGTAAAATTTACAGTCGCTATTCTGTGGTGTTTTTACAATTCACAATAACACATTTTACTAGAGCCATATTAAATTTATCTTTACTGCAATATGGATTTGACAGCTCAAGTCAATAGACCGCGGGCCAACGACAGGTCACGATTACCAATCTCCTCTCGCATGAAAACTACATAGAGTGGTTAAGAAAGATGAATAAAAAAAACCGGTCAAGTGCGAGTCCGACTCGCGCACCGAGGGTTCCGTACACAGTTCTTGTATATGTAGTTGTGTACCCGTCCCGACCCCATTAATTCAGGAACAATCTTAAAAAAACTTGACAGCACCATCTATCGGCGCATTGTGTTACTAATTTGCGCGACTGAATAACTTAGTACGTATGTTGGTTTTTCAAGGATAATTCTTTATCACATCAACCGATTTCAATAATTGTTTTTTTATTTGAAAGAAGGTATTTTCAACGTAATTTTGTAAATTTAAATATAAAACAAAAATATATATACAGGTGATTAAATTACAAACTTAGTATAGAAGAGTTTTTTGATGATTAAAAAAAAGAAAAACTAGATAGAGCTATGGCTATAATTTTCCTGTAAAATATACATGCATATTAATGTTGTGTAATCATTTCAATTTTTTTTCTTCGTAAACTTCGGAGATAAGGGGGGGAATGGTATTTTTTTTTACATTTTCACTCGTAAATCGAAATTACCCCAACGAAAAAAAAAACTAAAAATTGTTTTGGAATGTACAAGTCAAGCCCTTTCATATGATACCCCACTTGACATAGTCGCCAGACTTTAAAATTTTGAACCCCCTTTTATCTGTCATTATTCACAGAAAATAAAATAATAGTACATTACTTACCAAGGGCGATAAAACAAAGAATGTCTCAGATCGCAGGTATTTTACGCCCGAGCCGAAGGCAAGGGCGATAAATATGCGATCTGAGGCTTTCTTTATTATCGCCCGTGGTAAGTACAAAATTTTATGTCACCCCCTGGCCAGGGAGTGGGTTTTTTTGCGCGCGGAGCGTGCGATAATGGCCACTTTATGGCCAGGTGTGACATAAAATAATTTAAAAAACCATCTTCTATGTGAATGAAATGAAATGAAATAATTTTATTCCAGACAAAGTCCATAGATTACAAAATTGAAATTAAAATTAAAATTAAATACATTAAATAAGTTAAAATTATAAAAAATTATTAAAAAAATTACAAAAATGGATTAAAAATAAAACTAAGTAGGCCGTCAAGCTGGTCCAAATCGCGGGTCACCCCGATCCCGCGAGGACAGGCCTGTGGTATTGCCTCCACCGTTCATGCAGTGGGCTGGAGTCCCACTCTCTGGCCGCCGACAGCAGTGTGTTGGAGGAGGCATAGATGGCTTTCCTGGCGGTGGCGGTCCTCGCGCGCAGTAGCGCGGGCCAGCCCGGCGCGCGCCCCTCTGCGAACATCGCGCTCGCACTGCACCAGCGCGGCAGCCGGAACAAGGCGCGCCATGCGTCATTGTACTGTACGCGCATGTCACTCTCTGCAGCCTTGGTAAAATTTGACCACAGTTCTACTGTATAGACGCTGGTACAAAAACTCAGGAATAGCTGCCTTTTGACACCGTCGCTGCATTTGGCGAATCTCCTGGCTAACATATTCGCCCGTACTGCGACGGCTCGCCTTTGCCTTTCTATGTCTTCGTGGTCTCTCATGCTTGACAGTAGAACGTGGCCAAGATACCGCACTTCGTAGACTCGACGAAGCTGCACACCATTTAGTAGCAATGGAGGTATGTGGCTTGGCTGGTTAGCGGCCTCTATGAGCATAAATTCGGATTTCTCAGTATTATATACCATGTTATGCTGGCTCGCGTATTTTTCGCACTCTGCGAGTAGCCGACGCATAGCCGCCACCGACGGTGCTAGTAATACCATGTCGTCCGCATATGATAAGTGGTTGGTTAATGTACCATTCAGAGAACAACCTACCCCTGTCTCCGTTAACGCTTGCGATAACCCGTCCATGTAGACATTGAAGAGCGCTGGAGACATGCTGCCACCTTGTCTCACGCCACAATTCAGTCCAGTAACAGTGGATAGTGCCTCTTTCCATCTAACCACATTTCTTTGCTGCTTATACCAGTTCTCCAGTACCTTTAGAATTGGACTGGGCATTTTTCGTTCCCGCAGTTTATTCCAAAGCAAAGTGTGATCGACTCTGTCGAAGGCTTTGCTTAAATCCAGGAAGCAGGCGTATACAGATGTTTTCCTGGACTTGTAATAGCCAACAATTTGTTTAAAAGTATATATGGCTGAGGTTGTCGACACCTTACTTTTAAATCCAAACTGGCTGTCGGCACTGTGAAGATATGGGGCCGCAAGCTGATGGAGTATTCGTTCCAGTAACCTGGCTATCAGATTAGCTAGCGCAATAGGCCGATAATTATTTGCGCTAGAAACATTCTTTTTCCTATTTTTACAGATAGGTATAATCACGGTCTCCGTCAGGTCCCGCGGTAAGTGACCGGTTTTAATAATCGATGTGAATAGCAGAGCCAGCACATGCAAAAATGCGGGGCCACCGTACCTAATATGCTCGATTGTCAGGCCGTCTAGACCGGGAGACTTGCCGCGCGCCATTTGTTTGATAACTGTATCGAGATCATTTGCAGTAATCGTTAATGATAATGATCCCGGCATGCCCCCGTCGAGCCCCTCTTGAGTGCGATGAGTTATGGCAGGCTGCGGCTGTGTAAACAGTTTACTAAAAGTCTCGGCTATGCCAGAATCTTCTGTCTGACCATCAATATGCGATGGGAAGCTATTATTAGTTTTAAGAATTTTGTTTATACGTTGCCAAAATTTTCCAAAATTTTTTTGTTTCATTTCACATGCAATGTTGTCCATAACTATTTGTTCTTGTTTGTTTTGGCATACTCGTAATGCTGACTTAAAATGCGCTCGGCATTGTTTACGCCTATCGGCCTCTTCACCCGTAACGGGACAGCCGGCTTGGTGCCACAGACGTAGCGCGCATCTAGACGCGGCATATTTTTCCGCCACATGTTTATTCCAACCGGGTACCACGACCGGTTTCTTTCGTTTACGGGTTTTTGGGTTCCTCATAGCTACTCGGGTTCCACCCTGCAATATCGACACCACCCTTCCATACAAATAATCGATGTTCTTTGGTATTTCCAGGTCGATATTCTCCGCCATCAGTTGATTAATGCGCTCGTAGACGACTTTCCTATAGTTATCAATATCTGACGCTGTGCATGACTTCCAATTCCATTTCGGTGATTTTGTTTTGTCTACATTATAACACGAAGTTAGTAAATCCAATTTTAGTTCCACAAATATGGGTCGGTGATCTGTCCAGTCTATCGATATGTCTATGGACATTGCAGTTATCGCGTCGTATGCGCTCTCAGTAGCCAGGCAGTGGTCCAGCCAGCTAGTTGTGCCGTGTGCGTCACTTATGTATGAGTACGTGTCTCGCGGTAGTCGAAGCTTGTCGGCATATTTCAAGTTGTATTCCGAACAAAACATTTCTAATTCATGTCCGAAGCGATTCGTAGGGTCCGCGTTGAAATCACCTAATACTAGACAGTCGGTCCTTCCTCGGTCTTCAATTACAGAGTGTATTTTTCCAAGTAATTCACAGTATTCGGGGAAGTTGTCTGTACTCGCTGTAGGCATGTATACTGTGATAAGAAGTAAAGTAGTGGAATCCGAAGTGCTTATTTCTATTGCGCAGAGTCTCGGTGTGTTACAATCTATCGACACTACTTTAAGTTTTTTATTATATAGCATTCCTAGTCCGCCATAAGGCCTGCCGCGTAGTATTCCCGCTGAACTATCAATCGCTGACGTACCGACGCTATCGTAGTCATTGTGTATAGTGTTTAGGTAGTGAAGATCGGTAGGCAGCAACCAATGTATCTGGGTTACCCTTGTTTATAACTATTCCAAATTTCAAATCGATAGGATAAGTAGTTCCTGAGATATTTAGCAATGTGACAGACAGACAGACAGACAGACAGACAGACAGACAGACAAAGTGAAACCAATAGGGTTCCTTTTTTACCTTTTTGGTACGGAACCCTAATTACTGTGGACGTCTGCCACGATTCCGTTGGTGGGTTGAGAAGCAGCAGCCTCCCAAAGACGTAAAAAACCGGCCAAGTGCGTGTCGGGCCACGCGCAAGGTAGGGTTCCGTAGTCGTCTACCCTTTACATTATGTGGACTAAAAAGTTCGAAAACTTATATTTACTATGTTTTTGAAAGAATTAACAACATTATCTAAGGTATCAATGGAAATTGTACGAACGTTTGCTTTTGCAAAGTACATTTCTGAAGTTCGACTATTACTCGTTAACTAGTAATGTCTACTTAGCTGTGATAGTTTTCCTTTTAAATTCATCGTATATACTACTACCATGATTTTTTTCGCATGCCTAGTAGCCACCGTTTAGCTGGCAGGGGGGGGGGACACTTGACGATAGCAAAAATTATCACTTCAAAGCTTAATATCACGCTAACCAATTCTTTAATCAAAAAATGCTTTAAGAAACCTTATAATATTTTTAAAAGAGCTATCCAACGATACCCCACACGATAGGGTTTGGCAGAAAAAAAAATTGCAGCACCACTTTACATGTAGGGGAGGTACCTACCCTGAAAAAATTTTTTTTTTAAGATTTTATTCTACCGTTTTGTCGGCGTCATTGATATGTATACTCATGCCAAATTACAGCTTTCTAGCACTAACGGTTACTGAGAAAAACGGGGGTCGGACGGACGGACGGACGGACGGACGGACGGACGGACGGACATGGCGAAACTATAAGGGTTCCTTGTTTACTACGGAACCCTAAAAAATAATTAAATTCAGTCATTTCCTCTCGACTGAAACTAGGTTTAAATGATACTTAGTTAAGAAAATACCTTAACGAAAACAAATCGTCTGCCACTTGTAGGGCGGTGGAATACCCGTCTGCCAAGCACGTGAACATGTAAAAAAATAATTAAATTCAGTCATTTCCTCTCGCATGAAATTTTGTCAGATGATAGTTTATGGCCTATTATGAAGAAATAAATTCGTCTGCCACTTGTATCGCGGTGGAAAACCCGTCTGCCAAGGGCCTAAACATTGTATGGGATGAAAAGAAAAAAACAATGTACATCGGCGTGTGGGGTTTTGTTTTTTAAAAACCCCTATATCATTTTCAAATATCTATCCATAGATACCCAACCCCCAACAAACCACCAATAAATAACCCTATATAACCGTAAGCTATCAAATTCCAAACTAGTTTGCCGATCGATGATAAAAGTGTGTAAAAGATAGGCTACACAGTATCTGAAACGCGCGCGAGACATAGATCGGCGCGCCGATCGCACTGTATCGGCGGCGGCGGCGTGGGATTTTCGCCGGCGGCGGCGGCGCGGCGGCGCGGCGCTCATATCTACTCGATAATAATCTTAGAACAAGAATTTTTATTTACGTAAGATACCTATGCATGGGAACGTGTATCCTTTCTTTACGATTTATTTGGGTTTTTGTTATAAAGTTGGATATAATTATATATTCGAAATGGTCTATAGAAAATATAAACCAATATAAAATTAGACTAAGTACTGAAGATTTTTCCAACAAGATTTAAATATAAATTATTTTTATGATATCTTGAATGCCCATATTAAGTTTAAGATACATCATTGTTGTATCCTCACTCAGTTAAATTCAGAAAACAAATATTCAAGCCAAAACAAGATAAATATTTGCCCTATATATTGATTTAAACTTACACTATTTTCACACACATTGTACACATATTTATTGTACGCGATTAAGTCCCGTTCCCCAATGATAAATATTTGCCCTTTCCTGAGTTTTTACCCACAGCTAGGTCATAGCCAGGGGCACTAAGCACTAATATAAGATACTTCACTAGAAAATAAGACATTTCTAATAGGATTTTTTTTTCTAATAGGAGGCCTCCTCATAAATGAGAGGGAGTTTTGATATATGATGATACCTAAGGTCATAAATTTAAGTGTACCTTTTACATATGGTAAGTTTGTCTTGTAAAAATAAAACCGTTTTTGTGCATTCTTTAATCTGCAGATCGAGCTAGAACGGCTAAACACAGCGACAGATGAAATCAACTGGCTAGAAGTAGAACTATATGAGGCTCGGCTCGCGTTCCGAAGGCTACTTGCTGAAGGGCATCTCCGGATACAGCAGCTTACCAAGAAACTTGGCACCAGTGTGCATAAAGCCAGGCCTTATTATGAAGCACGATTTAGAGCTAACATTGTAAGTATAGTAAAAGATGTAGTCATTTTCATAGGAAAGTATCTTACGTCCCAAATGTCCCTTAAGTCCAAAATGTTCATGTTCAGCATTGAGATTACCGCATATAAGAACCGCCGAAAACTCCAACTATAGATTCTAAACCTGGCGTATAAGCCACAGAGCAAGAGTAGCAAGTGCTACGGGCTTTGCACATTTTGAATACCATAAACTTAATAAGAAAACCTGAAGCAATCCAAGGTCCTCTTGATAGAATTTGCTACAGGCCCCGCAACTTAAATTGAAGCACCCTCCACACTAATAAAAATCTCCACATTGCAGACTTCACAAGAACTGCAAGCGGCAACCATCACCTACGACAAAGCTAACAGTGCCCACGCCGCCGCTCGCGAGATGGTGTACTTGGCTGAACAGGGGCTCGCGAGGTTGGCCGAGGGCGAGGGTGGAGTCACCCTCGACCCGGCGTAGCAGGAGAAGCTCAACCACGCGAAACATCGCGTCAACCAGGTAACAATAGTCTACTGCGACAACAAGGCATGAGCTAGTATCGTGCGCCTGGTTTAGGGCGAGGGCAGAGTGAGGGCGAATCCGCTGTGGCAAGAGATGTTCATTCACGCCTCGCCTCGCATCAACCAGGTAACATAACAACACTACTGCGGTAACCAGGCAAGAACTAGTCTATTGCGCCTGGCTTAGACCCTGCATGGGGCACGCCACGCATCGCGTCAACCAGATAACAACAGTACTCAGTAGCAATCAGGTGGCATGTAAGATATGTCCGTCACGGAACTATGTTCGTAAAGTAAGGCCAACAAGTATGATGATCAACTAAACCTATATTCTGAGTGTTAAACCAAGTAGCACATCTACTAAGGGCCAGTTGCACCAACGTACGAACACAGACCGGTCATCGTTAAATATGGCGCCGGCAGCTGTCATCCCATAGAAACTTGTCAAACTTTCCATACAATCAGATTTGACGAACACCGCTTACGATTACAGACGGTTTGGTGCAACCCAGCCTAAGAGATAGTACAGTCAGCAACAGAGAAAAGGTACCCCCCGTGCATACAAAACTTCTATGAAGGGGGGGTACCTTTTCTCTGTTTTTGACTGTATTATCTGTTCTGTAGCTTCATCCAGGTAACAATAATGCCTGTTCATAAACATGTCTACTGATGCAACTATTATTCTGTTCTGAGACTTCAACCAGTTAACTATAACAATAGTGCCAACAAGGCGACAATCAGCTAACACGTCTCAAAGAGTACAGGACTTTGACGTCAACCAGGTAACAATAATGCGTGAGGGTCAACCTGGTTGCAGGCGGAGATGGAGCGAGCGTCGGCCACGGTGACCCACCGCACCAACTCGGCCGCGCACCGCGCCGCGGCCGTGCTAGTCCAGCAACTACAGAGCTCGCTCAAACGACACATTGCCAAGTCCAGGTACTGTAGAAGATATCGGATATTGTGTAGAAGTAGAAACAAGTGGGTCAACCAACTTTTGTTGACTGGTTGCCGTGGTGTTTATAAAGTTACTCTTCTCTTGAATTTAAGAAATAAAATAATTAAAAAAGGACATCAACTTAAACTATATATTTGCAGATATACTCTACTTTTTGTTGCAAACGTTAAAGTATTGCACTTAAATACAACCTTGTTTATCTTTGAAATGTGGGAATCGCTCGCCATGGGTAATTTATAAAATGGGTAACAGATAAACATGCTCATATGAGAAACATTTAATTCTTCGTTGGGAATGACACATTTGTCTAACCAACTGGGACTTTTTCTTAAAGTCATATTATTTATTATTTATTATTTTAAACTTTATTGCACATAAAAATTAGTACAAAGGGCGGACTTAATGCCATGAGGCATTCTCTACCAGTCAACCGTAGGGCCAAACAGAAACTTGCAAATGTGGGTGCAGTGAAAAAAATTAATTCATAATAACTTAAATAATATCAAAAGGATAAACATACATTCCTTATTTAGTAATATATACATAAATATATTAATAATAGTTACATATATACATATATAAAAACATATATTTATACTACTGCATAAGTGCTGGGGACACAACTAACTAATTTTCGCTAGACTTGTTCTAGCAGGTGCTTGTGTAGCATGTGTTTGAAAGCAAACTTACTTGGGGCTTGTCTTATTGTTAGGGGGAGCGCATTCCAGAGACGGATAGCTTGCACAGCGAAAGAAGATGAGATAAAACCAGTATGGTGTGGAAGAACGGAGAGTTTAAGGGAGCGGGAAGAACGTAGTTCACACCCTGGACGGGGGGTAACGAAATTAAATTTGCATTTGAGATATGCCGGAGCAGAATGATCGAAAAGGATGGAAAAGAGTGTACAGAGAATTCGGAGAGAACGACGTTGACGAATAGGGAGCCAATTTAGCTGGCGACGATAGTAAGAGATGTGGTCGTATTTGCGCAATCCGAAGATAAAACGAATGCCATTGTTGAGAAGACGATCGAGTTTGTTGAGGGAGTTTTGCGAAATATTTGTGGTGCACACATCCGCATAGTCAATAAGTGGTACCACTAGCGCCTGCACCAGTAGCTTCTTAGTGGTCACGGGGAGGAAGTTTTTGAACCGGTAGAGTGCGCGAAGGGTACCGATAACCTTTCGACTGACCTCAGAGAGTTGTCCGTCCCACAGGAGATGCTTGTCAATAATGACACCTAGATCCTTTACTTGGCTAGACACTGGGATAACAGAGCCCTCAAACGTGATCGGTGCAACAGAGCCTGTGTCTAACTTTGCGAGTTGACGGGGGCTCCCTACAATGATGGCCTGGCATTTTGTTGGGTTGACAGAAATTCCAAAGCTACTGGACCAATCACTGATATGCTCGAGGTCATCATTGATAGTAGAAATCGCGACATTTACATCCCCTACGTCAGCTTGGGCATATAACTGCAAGTCGTCCGCATACAGGTGGTAAGCGCTCTTGATTTTATCAGTGATTAGGTTAATGAATACTGAAAAAAGGAGAGGAGAGAGAATACCACCCTGCGGTACACCGGCCTGCAGTTCACACCAGTCCGAGTAGCACTGACCAACACGGACAGCCTGAGCCCGACACGAGAGATAGGAGGCAAACCACGCAATCGCATCCGAGGAGATTCTAAGATGGGACAGAGAAGCTATGAGAAGATCATGGTCGACTGCATTGAAGGCATTGGAGAAGTCAATGAGTACCACGACTGTGACTTTTGAGGATTCCAAGCCCAGCCTGATATCCTCAGTGACTTTAAGAAGCGCAGTCGTGGTGCTGTGGCCTGCGCGGAAACCAGATTGGAAAGGCGACAAAAGAGAATTGGAATGAACAAACTTAGAGATCTGGTTATGTGCTGCAGCCTCTAGTATCTTTGAAAAGAAGGGAAGAATTGAAATCGGCCTGAAGTGATTAAGAGAACTGGGGTTAGTAATTTTGGGAAGTGGGATTACGTAGGCTTTGCGCCAAGAAGAAGGAAAAACCCCAGTGACGAAGGAAGAATTAATAATGTGTGAAATAACGGGCACGACACTTTCTAGTATAAGCGAAACCATCACTCTACCAATGCCATCATGGCCAACAGCTTTGGACTTGGTGCAGCGTTAAAGTATTGCACTTAAATACAACCTTGTTTATCTTTGAAATGTGGGAATCGCTCGCCATGGGTAATTTATAAAATGGGTAACAGATAAACATGCTCATATGAGAAACATTTAATTCTTCGTTGGGAATGACACATTTGTCTAACCAACTGGGACTTTTTCTTAAAGTCATATCACTGATTAACACCAACAAAAGTTTATTGGCCCCACACGAAGTTAAAAGCGTTCTTATTACACTCTATAGTTTGCAGTTTAGTTTTAGTACAGATTGCAGTTTGCCTGCACTCGCGCAACAGTAGTGCACTAACCTTTTCTTCGCTTTAAAGTAATGTGAATTAATTTTTCTTTTAATAAAATGAACATGGCATATATACACGTAGATATGCCAGCTGGAACTTGCGTTTGCTCAATATTTTCATTTGCGACTAATACCGCAAGCATTTTAGTATTGTGGAATTTACAATATTGACAAACTACAGTAAAACCAAACTTAAAAAAAATGAACGCGCTTCAAATGTGTTTACGTAATTTTAAGCAAAATTTGTGGTTGTTATAATTATTGTATAAGTTTCATCAAATAATATGAGTTATTAAATTTAATTATTACGGTAACATAAAATTTTGTTTAATTCAGACACATTGGACGTAAGTTTATGTCACACCTGGCCATAAAGCGGTAATTACCGCACGCTCCGCGCGCGGGAAATCCCACTTCCTGGCCAGGGTGTGACATAAAATTTTGTACTTAACACGGGCGGTAATAAAGAAAGCCTCAGATCGCATTTTTCGCCCTTGCCTTCGGCTCGGGCGTCAAATACCTGCAATCTGAGACATTCTTTGTTTTACCGCCCTTGTTAAGTAATGTACTATTATATGTTAAGGTGAAGAGGTGGGCAAAGTATTGAAATCGAGGTGTTTTTGTGCAGAATATTTGAAGAATATATTGAACGTAATGACCTGCATAGTACATAGGTATTTAGGACACGCATACCCTTGAGTATTTGCTGTTGTAGTTAGTTTGTTCACATACATTGTAATTACGACAAAAAACCACGCTTAAGAAACAATAAAAACAAAATGTGTGCAAGCATTATTCGGTTACGACAGAATTCTAAGTTTCCAAATTAAGCTCAGTTATTTTTGAGGATTTAACCTATTTTCTGTTGTAGTTAATATTCGTCTAAGTATTGTAATATGAATTTCAAACTTGAAAACTTTGCTTCGTATAAAATGGTAGGCGCTATTCTAGCGCTGATAGTAAATTACTGCCAGTCTTGATCATGACAGTGAATATTTTTATGAAAAAGCAAGTAAAATGTATATAAAAATGTGTAGTATTTTTTTAAAAAGCAAAAAGTTGCTTTTCAAATCTCACATATTACCTACATATGTGAGACTTGAACACTAGCCACAAATATGAAAGTGAATGCGACGTTGCGACTTCGCTTCGCTCGAGGCACAGCGCTGTTGTCAGATATTTGTTTACTTATCTAGTTTGGAAGTTTGCATCGAGCTTGAGCCGATTCCCGTTGCACAGAGTAGTGCGGACACATAGAGACATACAACCTGTAAGACAGTTTTATTTATACTTATCTATTATAGTTGGACTTTTAAGAGGCCGTATAACATTTTGTTGTTTCAATACTACCTACTCCGATTCATTTTGCAAATGATCATGAGGATCCTGACATTTGTTTACGTTTGTAAAATGATATTTGATTTGACTTCGCTATTTATTAGTATTGCCATCGTTGTCCTTAATTCAATTTGTACCTATACTATAATTTTTGTATTCAATATCGATATCAATATCAATATCAATATTTGTGGACAATCTTACACAAATCAACCTAGTCCCAAACTAAGCAAAGCTTGTACTAAGCGACGATATACATACTTATATAGATATAAATAGATACTTAAATACATAGAAAACATCCAAAAACAAAAAAAAAACAAAATGAAGTTTGAACCGAGAACAAATATTCGTGCTCATCACACAAATAAATGCCCCGGCCGGGATTCGAACCCGGGACCTCCAGCTTCGTAGGCAGGGTCACTACCAACTAAGCTAAAGCGGTCATATGTTATAAAACTTGCTATGAGCTGTCATTAAATTTCACAGTCGCAATGCAGTTACCGTTTCCTCGCGCCATAACTCGTCAAACGCGTAAAATTGCGTCATAATATGCTCATATGCGACAACTATTAGGTGACTACGTACGTCCGCCATGCTATTTATATATACGAAATTAGACTTTAAGGGCATAACCACGGAATAATAAAAACCAGTGGAAATGGCATAAGTCGCGATTAGTATCGAGACCGGTGTCGCTAAAACTCACACTATCATAATGCTAAACACATTGAAATCTTGAAAGTGATTGGTCGTAGTATTTTATTTAAAAAGGTGCTATGAACAACGGAGCTTTCACTTAATTTAAACTTTAAGTGCATGCGAAATGATTAAAATTCTTTTGCGCCTTCAAAGTTCTGCCATCTAGCGTTTAATAGCTGAACTGCTAAGAAAAAAACTATAAGAGTACATACCCTAGTTCGGCTACTCGTCGATAGAGCACTTTGCGTGTACTTTAGTGATGTGCTACACTTCACTTCCAAGTTATCGATATTGTAATATTAACGTACGAAAACATTTTTATTTAAGAAGGACTTAATAACTTTGGTCATTATCTAGTATCAGATATCTGGTAGCATTCAATAAATAATAATGCAGGTAATAATGTAGCAAGTGTAATATATAGATTATTAAGTCTTTATTTTACCACACACGCACACATAAAAAAATATAAAAAACCGGCCAAGTGCGAGTTGGACCCGCGCACGCCGGATTCTGTACCATTATCTGTAAAAACCGGCCAATTGCGAGTCGGACTTCGCACATTAAGGGTTCCGAACCAACCACAAAAAAGTGATTTTTCAATATATTAGTATTTGTTGGTAAAATATACGTAATAATAAATATTATCACCAAATTTCAAGTGCATAGGTCAACGGGAAGTTAAAAAATTCTTAGGAACAAAATTTTGTGACAGACGACGGACGGACGGACGGGCGGACGCCTGGGCGTCACCAATAGGGTTCCCTTTTTGACCCTTCGGGTACGGAACCCTAAAAACTGCAAAAAAACGTGTCTGTTTTATGGAAACCCCCCTTAAATATTTTTTTCTGTTATTTAGTGTTTGTTACAGTGGCAACAAAAATGGGTCTACCTTATTTCCTATAAAATCAATAGTTATAAAATCATGATCTATAACTACGAATTCTATAAAATCATTTAGTATAATGATTCATTTACTATAAAAGTCATTTTGTATAACATTCAAATAGTATAATTCCAAAATCTTTAAAACCCATTAAATATAATATTCAAAATCTAGAAATTCAGTTGATATATTATTCATTGCCTATAATCATCAATGTGTATAACATTCAAAATCTAGAAAATCGGTTGATATATTATTTATTGTCTATAATCATCATTGTATATAACATTCAAAATCTAGAAACTCAGTTGATATATCATTCATTGTCTATAATCATCATTGTATATAACATTCAGAATCTAGAAAGTCTGTTGATATATTGTTTATTAACTATAAATAATATTTGTTTGACCTCAATATAATATAGGTAGAACAGTTACAAGTTATAATGATTATTAGTCCTATTTAACAGACGTGTCAAATTTTAAAGTCTGATGACGCGCCAGCCCGTCGACGGCACCCCGCTCACGCGGGGTGCCTATTCCGCTCTGAGGAATGCAAGTGAACCCTAACCTAACCGAACCGTAACAGTACCTATTTAACAGATGTGTAGGTACACATTTGAAATCAGATGACGCGCCAGCGTGTCGACGGCACCCCGCTCACGCGGGGTGCCTATTCCGCTCTGAGGGATGCAGGTGAACCCTAACCTAACCGAACTTTAACAGCACCTATTTAACAGACGTGTACACATTTGACAGTCTGATGACGCGCCAGCGTGTCGACGGCACTCCGCTCATGCGGGGTGCCTATTCTACTCTGAAGGATGCAAGCGAACCCTAACCTAACCGAACTTTAAAAGTACCTATTTAACAGATGTGTACACATTTGATAGTCAGATGACGCGCCAGCGTGTCGACGGCACCCCGCTCACGCGGGGTGCCTATTCCGCTCTGAGGGATGCAAGTGAACCTTTTTTTTTTTTTTTTTTTTGACCCAGAGAAATGCATGAAACTGCATACCACTACGTAACCTAAGGCTCCGGGGGAGAGCCAGAAATTACGTATTGGTTATGTGGGGCTCTCCAGTCCAGAAGGGACTAGCCTACCCACTAAAACTCTGGGATGCTGCCCTCGTGTGCCTTAGTGGTGATGCCGTGGGATCGCGAGCATTCAACCACAACATCACCGGCACCTTCGCCCTTGGGCGAACCCTCTCCGAAAAAGCACACTGCAGCATGGACAGAGTGCTTTCCCTCACTGGCGTCCCTACACCCCCGGGGAGGCCTGGGACCGGCACCAGACACACGGTGTTCCGGTCCCACCCTCACGGCACCGGGAGGGCAAATACCCCTACCCCGGTGCACCACCGCTACGGGAGGACAGACGCCCCTACCCCGTAGCACCCCTCAACAGGCCGCGGGAGGACAAATGCCCCTACCCCGCAACCACGCCGCATCCGATCCGGTTCTAGGCCCTCTGCCAACCGGAATCGGAGCAGCCACCTCGCAACGGCACAGGTCCCTAGTTACCCTGTCCGCAGTGCCCCCCAAACAGGCCACGGGAGGACAAACGCTCCTACTCCGCCTGTCCCTCGCCGCCGCACCTGGGGAGCCTTGCGACTCCCTGATGCGGAACCCCCCATCCCCCCCGTGTCAGGTTATTGGTAGCATCAGCAGGCGATCACTTAGGGTTCACTAAATGATCACCTGCCGTTGCCTCCAGGGCGCACCGGCCTGGGCTCTTCCCTTTCCCGCGGATCAACCGGATCAAGGGGAATTGGTAGAGCCCAGACACTCGAGGAGGTTACCTGACATAGCGCCCCATTTGTTTTCCCAAGAAAATGGTCACTATTCAAACAATTAAAAGAATTAAATGGATCTCTCGGGGTGTAAAAAATTGTAGCAAGAAACAAAGGCAATTGCTTTGGCAATATAGACATGCACCTAGGGTTTGCAGGATCCGTTGATTTTAAGGATCCGGATAATTCGGATCTTAAAATTCGTAGGATCCGGATATCCGGATATTTCGGATAAAACGGATCCATTTCAATATTAACGACTTTTCGATTAACAAATGCTTTTTTCAAGTAAGTAGCTGCTGTATATATGCTTAAAAAGTGTAACTAGCAGTTCCAAATGAAATAATTGCCATATTTACAAAATAATCATCAATCAATAAGTCAAATCACAATCAAGCACGCAGGAACACTGACAATATTCCAGGAAGACGCGAAAAAGCAACTAACTGACTATGTACCTGCACTAACATAGTAGTGGGTTGCTGATTTGAAATGTGGCTGAGATTAGAATTAAAGGCCTAATAATAATGTAAAGGTTACTAATATTTATTTACCGGACGAGCAAAATAAAGCTCTTAAAGTTTTGCAAGAGATCTGTTGTCTTTGTCTATCGGCCAGAGTTAGCTTGCAAAGCTGAGAACTGAGGATGGTAGAATCGTTTTGTCCAAACCTGGGCACTTGAGTGAGATAGAGGGTTTTTATGGACAGCTGTAGCTGTACACGTCAACACGTAAACCCATTCCTAATCTAGCTAACGACTCACGAGTTAGATTAACCCGACATCTTACCGAAGATATACCGGACGTTAGCCTGTACGACATTAGAACGGCATTGAAACAGCTTAATAAAAAACAACAAGGCACCAGGCGATGATGGAATAACGGCTGAACTCCTAAAGGCGGGCGGGAAGCCAATCCTTAGGGCGCTTGAAAAGCTTTTCGATTCCGCCATACTCAAAAAGGCAGAAAGCCAAAAGCATAGAACAGGAATGTGGTGGTCTTGTTCTCCAAAAAAAGGGCAATATAGGCCCATCTCACTTCTGAGCCATGTCTACAATTTGTTTTCGAGTTATTACGAACCATCTTACACGCAGCTTTGACGACTTCGATCCTCCCGAATAATGCGGTTTCAGGAAAGGCTTAGTACCGTAGACCACATACATACGCTTCGTCAGATTGATTTTACATTAGGGCGACCGAGCTGATCTGATGCTGGAGGTCATAGCAACTCCTAAACTATACTCAAGATACACACGTCGTGTTTGGGCTCCTTATAACCGAAAACGAGTAGTTGATGACTGTGGAAAACAAGAACAGTCGCTACGCTAATGAAGGCTCGTACCAGTCGTACCAAAACTGAAGTTTATGCCAGAAATTTATTTATTTTGTATTTTTTCAAATAATATGCATTCCATTCAGATTTACCATTTAAGAATAGATAATACAAGCTTTCTTTTAGTTCATTATCACATTTTTGTTCAAATATTGAAAGATCCGTTGGATCCGAAATATCCGGATCCTGAAAGCCTTAGGATCCGGATCCAAAAAACGGCGGATATCCGGATATTTCGGATATCCGGATATCCGGATTGCAAACCCTACATGCACCTACTGCAATGAACAGAGTTATATTAAAGAACTACACACGTCAGTACAAGAAAATTGTTAAATTAACCCAAAAAGCTCAGAACAACTACAAAATTAATACATCTAAAAATAAGTCGAAAACTGTTTGGCATATCATAAATAATTGTAAAACCAGAGTACCAACAGAAAGTATCTCAAAAATTAGATGTGGTAATGACATTATAACAGACCCGACCGATATAGCTAACAGGCTTAACGAATATTTCATTCAAAGACCAAATACATCGACACAGAGGAGTTTAACATACACGAAGATCAATTTTAACTCGCAATCCATGTTTATGACCCCTACTTCACCACAGGACATTAAATTAATTATACGCTCTTTAAAAAACACAAATAGCGTTGGTTATGATAACATTACCACACATGTAGTAAAACTTGTTAGTGACATAATAGACAAACATCTAAGCTACATAATTAATTTGGTTATCAGTACAGGTAAATATCCTGACAGTTAAAAAAAGACTATTATTAAGCCATTATTTAAAAAAGGCGATAAGGAAAATCCACAAAATTATCGTCCTATAGCCCTCATACCGGTATTTGCTAAAATATTCGAAAAGGTAATTTATCAAAAAATATACAACTTTCTCCATAAATTTAATATCTTATGCAAGGAACAAAAGGGGTTTAGAAAGAACATTAATATAAATATGGCAGTATACGACCTAATTAAAATTGTAACTGAAAATGTTGATAAAAAAACGCCAGTCTGTGCACTGTTTACAGATATGACTAAAGCGTTTGACTATGTTGACCATAGCTTACTGCTCTATAAACTAAATAGGTATGGCATAAGAAGTAATGTATTAGCTCTGATTGAATCTTATCTGGAAAACCGAACACAGTATACAGAATTATCACGAATATGTTTAACGAGTAAATTAATGAAAAAATACATTTCAAATGAGCAACATATGAAATATGGTGTACCACAGGGGAGTGTTCTCGGACCTCTCCTCTTCTTGGTATACATTAATGATTTACCAAGAAAAGTCCACCATCCAATGATTATGTTTGCTGACGATAGTACTTCTATTATAAGATTTGATCAAAGTGTTGATTATGAACATGACATTAATTTGGTATTGAATGAAATGATAACATGGCTTGATAATAATAACTTGATAATTAATTTGGATAAAACTAATATTATGCATTTTCACCAACGAAAATCAATAACTGACATGAATATTAATCACAATAACTGTACAATAGAGAGAGTAACTGAAACAAAATTTTTAGGACTTATGATTGATGATCAACTCAATTGGAAAAACCATGTAGAATATGTTACCAAGAGAATAAATAAATCCGCGTTTGCATTGCAGAAGCTGACAAAAATTATAGACAGGAAAGCAGCACTTACAGCTTACCATGGTCTTGTAGCTTCAGTACTGAGATACGGACTTATCTTTTGGGGAAATTCGGTTCACAAGGACACCGTTTTCAAAGCTCAGAAAAGGTGTGTACGTGCTATCTGTGGGATCAAAATGCGAGACAGTTGCGTCCCATTTTTTAAATCGTTAAATATCTTAACCCTACCAGCACTATATATATATGAAGTAGCGACTTTTGTAAAAGCAAATCCTGACCTTTTTAGACTGGTGAACCAACAAAGTAAACTTCCTGTTCGTTCTCAATACCAAAATAACATTTGTAGCAATGAATGTAAAACAGCCTTCATGCGAAAAAGCTTATTAGGAATGGCTCCAAAAATTTATAATAAAACCCCAAACAGCATAAGAACACTTAAGCTTGTTAAATTTAAGAAGGAATTAAATTCATATTTGGTAAAAAAATGCTATTATTCTATAAATGACTTTTTCGGTGACAATGAAATAATATAATTATATAATTTTGTACTTATTGAATGTTATAGGATAAATTGATTATTGGCTTGTTATTAATATTATAAATTGACGATTTAATGTAATGTATGATTTAATGTAATAATGACTATAATGATGTATTTGACCAAATTAAAGTATTATTGATTAACTACGCAGTAAATAACATTTGTACGCCAATAGGCAAAACACGGAGTTCTGTATCACATTTTAATTAAGACCTATATAATATTACCACCTGTGTTTCACAAATAAATGATTTCTATTTCTATTTCTATTTCATGCAAGTGAACCCTAACCTAACCAAACTTTAACAGCGCCTATTTAACAGACGTGTACACATTTGACAGTCTGATGACGCGCCAGCGTGTCGACGGTACCCCCCGTGAAGTTTAGACTATCTAACATTTATAACAAATTAACATTATAGCAAGCAATTATTATAGAATTTGAATTTATAACAGGTGAATATTAGAGTAAAAGATAATTATAGAATATGAAATTTATATATAATGAGTTTAGACTATTTAACATTTATAACAAATTAACATTATAGCAAGGAACTATTATAGAATTTGAATTTATAACAGGTGAATATTAGAGTAAAAGATAATTATAGAATATAAAATTTATGTATAATCAGTTTAGACTATTTAACATTTATAGTAAATGAACATTATAACAAGCAACTAATATAGAATTTGAATTTATAGCTGGTGAATGAATATAGCAAATGAATTTAGAGTATGTGTAGTTATACCCATTAATTTTATAGGAAATGAGGGGATACCAACAAAAATACTGAACTGTGAAAATTTCAACTGTTTAACTATCACGGTTCATGAAATACAGCCTGGTGACAGTCGGACAACGGAGTCTTAGTATCTAATAGGGTCCCGTGTTACCCTTTGGGTACGGAACCCTAAAAATAAGAATAGGTCATGGCATTTAATTAAGTCCAAAATGTATTCTAACTTAGTCTAAAATAACGAAAAAAAACATTAATGTCGTAAATTCGTTTAAAAAAAATTACTTCTGTCAATATATTTCTGACTTATACTGTATCTTATGTATTTAAACGAGCAATTCTAATATATATTTCGGGGATCACGGAAACGGGTCTAACGATTTTGATGAAAATCAATAATATCAGTGCAAAAATTTCAATAACTCTGAAATACAGATACATTATTTAATCCCCGTACACTAGTTACAATGAATTACATTATTTTACTATTAAACCCTAAAAAACATTGTATTATATTAAAATCTTTATAATAGATAACTTGCACCAAATATCGATAACTTATCGACATCATCCGCGCACTACTTGAGTAGCGAATGTTCTAGATTGCTGCATACTTTGACGTATGGTGCAAAATCAACTCTATTGCTTAATGATAAGGTTTATTTTTGTTTGGTGTCTATATGCTTTAAATGCCCTAAAACAGAAAATTAGAAATTATTGAAAATAAAATAAAATAAGACTTAGCGATGGTATGAAACACCACCATTGGCAACGTTTTTGCTCCGGCTATCGGTTTTGTACTCCAAAACTGCGCAATATGGCATTTTTCGTGCAATTTAGATTTTTTTGTAATGGTAGCGACACAACTGTCACGCACAAGCGAAAGCTGCGAACTGAAGCAATGCTGCGTATCTCCTCATATTTATGGCAGCGCGGCACGCCCCCTTGCCATTTCCACTGGTTTTTATTATTCCGTGGGCATAACAATAGCAACTATGAAAAGTGATATCACATTATTACCCGAGGGTTATAATGAGATTCAGTATAATATTACAACCCGGCTTAAACTAGGGTTATCATGGTTTGCTTTCGGTAAGGTGGTGTGAAAACATATTTATGACCTCGATTGTACACTCTAAGAATGCTAACTCTGTACATTGCTAGTTATCTCGCTTAAAACTTATTATAGTCGCTGGTACCTCGTACGAGTAGTTCAACTTATTATTACAGATGGCGTTGTTTTCAATCTAAACTCGTATTCTAGCGGCGAAACAGACGCAGCAGCGCTGCGGCGCAGGTGCTATCAGTAGTTTGTTCTTAGTATACACCAAATTTCGGCGCGCGAGTCCATTTTGTTTTGGTCGAGTGGTTCGAGTAGTTGATTTAAAATCCTGAGTACTCGGGTTCAAACCCTGTCTGCAGACTTTTGGATTTTTATTTTTTCTGTAGGTACGAAGTGTGCTTCTTTTTTTAGTTACTATTACTGGTTATGGTTAGTGTTTTAAAATGAGTAAGTAGTTTTTAATAATTTCGTAGGTAAACCCCTTCAAAAATGTATTTACTAGAAAGCCTCATGTACTCACGACACGAGTACACTATATGTTCAGGCCCACAGAAATATATCAAGATAGAAGGAACGAGTGTATGTACCTCGCGTGGCGAAATTACGTCCCGGAGACACAACTGCTCGCCGCAAACTTCAGTGTGCTGCCGATCGCGTTATGCGTGCGACGCCAGGTTTTAAAAACAAAATGGTTCGTTGCGCAATAATTAATTGTTCAAACACTTCCAAGAAAGTTGGAGCTGTTAATCGAGGTATTTCCTTTCATTGGTAAGTACAATTTGTCCTTAAATATCTGTTAATAATTAAAAAACTAAACATTTTATTATTTTCATCATAACGGTAGCGGGCGATTGTGTGTCAACGCTAGCTTTCCATTGCGGCTTTAATTTGACGAGCCAGACTTGGCGTGCGTTCAAAACCAGCAATGTAAAAATAAGCTATTCAAACTGTCGAGTCACGTTCAAGGTCGATAGTCATTTTTTCTGTCAAAACTAAAGAATAGTGCTGTGCACTGCGATTTTCTTACTCGATTATTAAAATTGAATTTAAAACAGACGAAATAATAATTACGTTCTTATATTATTATGCAGCTATATAATGTACGTAGTGCAAAACAAATATTATTAATCGCTTTCCTCTTAGCTTCTAATATTTCTTCGCGGGACTTCTTTGATTTTTCCATGGTCTGTAACAAAGAATATATAAAAAACCGGCCAAGTGCGGGTCAGACTCGCGCACGAAGGGTTCCGTACCATTATCTATAAAAACGGCAATAAAAATTATATCTTTTGTATGGGAGCCCCCTTAAATATTTATTTTATTCTTATGCATATTAAATTAATATGCATTTGTTGTTATAGCGGCATCAGAAAAACATCATCTGTGAAAATTTCAACTGTCTATCACTTTTCATGAGATACAGTCTGGTGACAAACGGACGGACAGCGGAGTCTTAGTAATATGGTCCCGTTTTACCCTTAGGGTACGGAACCCTGAAAATGGTACACGTTTATAGGTACTTAGTTAATAACTGGAGCGGCTAATATGTACAAATTACTAAAATGTAACGCAATTTATTGGTTATTAGGTAGGTACCTACCTACATTTATATTTTTCGGTTTAAATTCTGAGCTTACTCATTTCCTCTGTCAAAACATTTCTTCTGTCGAAAATAATAATCATTTCCTCTGTCGGTTCTTATCGATATTTTAAATCGATGCATAGAATCGGTGCCGAGTTCTAATACTTCTAATCGATCCTTTTGAATCGTTTTCGCGCGGCTTATGTTTCTCATCACTAAATTACGCTCGTGACGTCAAAGTACCTACGCAAAATGTTACACGCTCGGTCTCCCTACAAATTGCCGAACTCTTTCCTTCTATCTTGATATATTTCTGTGGCCTGAACACAGAAATATATCAAGATAGAAGGAAAGAGTTCAGCAATTTGTAGGGAGACCGAACGTGTAACATTTTGCGTAGGTACTTTGACGTCACGAGCGTAATTTAGTGATGAGAAACATAAGCCGCGCGAAAACGATTCAAAAGGATCGAATAGAAGTATTAGAACTCGGCACCGATTCTATGCATCGATTTAAAATATCGATAAGAACCGACAGAGGAAATGATTATTATTTTCGACAGAAGAAATGTTTTGACAGAGGAAATGAATAAATCGAAAAATATAAATGTAGGTAGGTACCTACCTAATAACCAATAAATTGCGTTACATTTTAGTAATTTGTACATATTAGCCGCTCCAGTTATTAACTAAGTACCTATAAACGTGTACCATTTTCAGGGTTCCGTACCCTAAGGGTAAAACGGGACCATATTACTAAGACTCCGCTGTCCGTCCGTTTGTCACCAGACTGTATCTCATGAAAAGTCATAGACAGTTGAAATTTTCACAGATGATGTTTTTCTGATGCCGCTATAACAACAAATGCATATTAATATAATATGCATAAGAATAAAATAAATATTTAATGGGGCTCCCATACAAAAGATATAATTTTTATTGCCGTTTTTATAGATAATGGTACGGAACCCTTCGTGCGCGAGTCTGACCCGCACTTGGCCGGTTTTTTATATATTCTTTGTTACAGACCATGGAAAAATCAAAGAAGTCCGAAGAAATATTAGAAGCTAAGAGGAAAGCGATTAATAATATTTGTTTTGCACTACGTACATTATATAGCTGCATAATAATATAAGAACGTAATTATTATTTCGTCTGTTTTCAAATTCGATTTTAATAATCGAGTAAGAAAATCGCAGTGCACAGCGCTATTCTTTAGTTTTGACAGAAAAAATGACTATCGACCTTGAACGTGACTCGACAGTTTGAATAGCTTATTTTTACATTGCTGGTTTTGAACGCACGCCAAGTCTGGCTCGTCAAATTAAAGCCGCAATGGAAAGCTAGCGTTGACACACAATCGCCCGCTACCGTTATGATGAAAATAATAAAATATTTCGTTTTTTAATTATTAACAGATATTTAAGGACAAATTGTACTTACCAATGAAAGGAAATACCTCGATTAACAGCTCCAACTTTCTTGGAAGTGTTTGAACAATTAATTATTGCGCAACGAACCATTTTGTTTTTAAAACCTGGCGTCGCACGCATAACGCGATCGGGAGCACACTGAAGTTTGCGGCGAGCAGTTGTGTCTCCGGGACGTAATTTCGCCACGCGAGGTACATACACTCGTTCCTTCTATCTTGATATATTTCTGTGCATTTTTCCTAATTTAATGGAGGCTGGTCGCTCAATCTTAATGAAAGCGAAATCGGTTTCCTTTCGCGGTGGACATCACTATTCGTGTCCGCATTTTTGAGTCGGTTACAACACTACGTAACTGACAGCTGTCAACGAGAGTTCGGCACGCACGCCGGTCGTCTACGCATCTAATTTAATAGTTCCCGCGCCGCATATAAAAAAAACCTCATATTATCGCTGCCTATGGACGCTGTGTTTTGGTGCTGTGTGCTTGGAATTCCTGACTAGCTGGATTTTTGGGTGAGTTGATTCAGTATCTTCCTTGAATTTAGAAATGTGCTTTCTAGGTATAGCCTAGCCTTTGGGGATTAAAACCGACATGTTAAAAGAAGCCTAGAAACCAGTCCACTAAAAACATCGAAGCCCCATCATATTTTGGTCCTATTTCGAACCGCATAGGTATAAATCCATATTAAGCATATTTTCACCGCTGAGTGCATTCCACAATCCGCCATCTTACGTAATTAATCTCATTACATCCGCTATATTTCTCGCAATTTGATACCTATAGGCCATTGCGGCTTGGGTTTACCGCATTTATTTTAGTTTCCAACAATATTTCAATTGTATTTTTCGCATAACCTAAAACGCCGCCTTGTTTGAATTCTGTGTACGTTATAACGCGACCAAGTTACATTGCACGTACAACATACTGCGTCTCACTCACACTTAGGGTTGAGAACATTGTTTCTTATTCTGTCAGTCATCGCAATAACAACCTCCGTATTTGGTCGGTTAGTCCATATTCCATTTTAGATAAAAATAATTAAAAATGAGTGACGAACATAAATTACTTTTGTTAGAATCTAAACGTGATTCTTACTTCGCGCGTATGCAAAGTATTTACGATGCCATTCCAAAAACAAAACGAAATCTAACTAGTTTGTTTTTACTACAAGCCGAAAATGTAACAAGTTTACGCACTGAATACCTCGCATTGGTCGATAGCATAAATTCAATTTCTTTGAAGTTGGACGCAGATTATAAACCGAACTTTGAATCGTTATGGTCATTCGACGACATGTATTACGCAATTAAAACTGCACATGCAAAGCTGAGTGATTCCCCAGACACATCAGTACAAGACACCGCGAAACCGGGTTTTCAGTTACCGTTACAAATCCCGGAGTTTTACGGAGACATACAGACGTTTCCATTGTTCATCGAATCGTTTCGGGCCACCGTCACAAAGTAAATAGCGGCGGCGCGCGCCGGAGCAGAGAGTCCGCTCAGTACAAAGTGCCATTTTCGCCGCACGCGCACAGACGTAACATTTACAGGCATTCTCGGTTGATTTCGGACGAGCTTAGTCGCGACTGTCACTGTCGCGTCGCGAGTGCTAGTTGTGCGCGCGTTGATCACTTGACGTCCCCGCCGCTACGTAGGTACTTTGTGTCACGTACGTCAAAATGAATAACCGATATTATTACAGTTGGAATGTTTTTTATTGTTTAAATACACTTAAACACAACAAAAAACTGTGCCTACACTTTCTTAAAATATTCAAACGATATTGAAAGGTAAATAAAACGGTTTTCTCATTTTGGTAGTTACAATGATGAATGATGATGATGGTAGGTAGGTAATTTTTTGAAACTAGCCGCTTTGATAACGACGATCAACCATTACACATTCATCTTATCGTTCGCTGGTAAAACGCCAGTATTTAAGTACTATGGTTTAGTTAAGTAGGGACCTAATTAATTAGGTATATTCTTTGTTGGCGCTCTTGACCGCCGCCAGTCACAAGTCACAACTCGCAGCGGGTTACGCATCAATTTATTAGGGCTCCGTACCCGAAGGGTCAAAACGGAACCCTATTGGTGTCACCCAGACGTCCGTCCGTCCGTCCGTCGTCAGTCACAAAATTTGTTCCGAAGAATTTTTAGACTTCTCATTGACCTATGAACTTGAAATTTGGTGACAATGTTCAATATTACGTATATTTTAACAACAAATACTAATATATTGATAAATCATATTTTTGAGGTTGCTTCGGAACCTTAAATGTGCGAAGTCCGACTCGCACTTGGCCGGTTTTTTACCAAGATACGCTGGTTCATATTTAAATGTCATGTTGAAGAATTTTTAATATACCTGCTCCTTTTTAAAATTCAGAATCAATACAGAAGCAACCCTGTGAGTCAGGCAAGTTTAGGTATGTATGTTCAAGAACGGCGGGAACGGACCTTCTGTATATTCTTTATTTTGTGCCACCGTGCATTATAACACGGCGCTATGCGATGCTCAACGTATTCAGTATTTGATATCGAAACTCAAGGGCAAGGCCCAGAGCATTTGTGTAGGTATTACACCTACCCCAGATAATTACAAAATATTATACGATGCATTAGTGCAAAAATATGAGGATACGCGCGCGATTGCTATCTCATATTTAGAAAATATAATAAATTTAAAACCTTTAACCGGCAAACCTAACGCGACTAACTTGGATAGCTTGGTCGAGCAATTCTCGACGTCTGTGTCTGCATTACGGCAACTAAATATTAAAGACTTAAGCTCAAGCCACACAGAGAGCGGGCGGGCGGCAGCGGCGCGGGCGCGGGCGGCGGCGGCGCGGGCGCGGGCGGCGGCGGCGCGGGCGCGGGCGGTGGCGGCGCGGGAGCTGCTTTTGGCGGTGGCGGCTGCCGCCAAAGGCCGCTGCCGCCCGCGCCCGCGCCGCTGCCGCCCGCGCCGCTGCCGCCCGCCCGCTCTCTGTGTGGCTTGAGCTTTAGCCGATTTTATATTTATACATTTAGCGTTGCGCAAAATGGATAATGAGACTAGCAAGGCATTTGAAATGTCGCTTAGTAGCACAACGATAATCCCGGGTTACGACGAGTTCGTCAATTTCGTGCGAAATCACGCTAAAATACTGCAACGTACTATGACGTCATCGTCATCATCAGCTGTTCCGCATACATCGTACGGGCGTGAATCGTCGCGCAATGAGCCTTCGGCACCGAAGCGCGCGCAAAATAATAACATGCAAACATTTCTCGTTAGCAACAGTCAATCGTCGGGCCAAGTTTGTGTTTATTGTAATAGTAATAAACACATTCAACTTTATCAATGCGAACGATTCTTAAAGTTGACGCCGATTGAAAAATATAACGTAGTTAAAAAATGTAACGGTTGTGTTAACTGTTTAAGTGTGCGTCAGCGTCACACATTCTCCTTGTGCAAGTCAACTTCGACTTGTAGGTATTGTAATAAGGCCCATCATAGCCAGCTATGCTGCAATCAGACATCCGTGAGTGATATGCACCCGCGATCTACCGCTTTCGTGCCGCGCGCAGGCACACCGCCTCCCGCGAGTCCCGCGCCCGCTGCGCGGCTCGCGTCCGCTTCACCGTCCGCGCCTGAGTACTCGCGCGCTGCCGCCCCGCTGGAGCAGCGCGCTAACAATAATATGCCGGCAGGCTTCGCCGGCGCCGCTACGACGAATACAAAATCATACTCCCGCAAAACTGTTGTGTTAGGTACCGCAATTGCACAAGTGTTAGACGTGTACGGTAACCGCCGCGATATTAGGGTTTTAATTGATTTAGGTTCGCAAAACCATTTTGTAAGCTCGCGATGCTTACGTAATTTAGGGTTTGAAGTCACGCCTGACAAAAATAACACACTAGTTCACGGAATAGGGGAAAGTTCGCAACCGATTAAGGGTACAACGAATTTAACGTTGTTTTCGCATTTGGATCAGACTTTTAAGTTTGATTTACAAGCTTTCATTCTTGATAAAATTTCCGGCAATTTACCGGAAAGTGAAATAGATACCGAGGCGTTAGAATATTTGAAAAATATTCAGTTCAGTGACAGAAATTGGTACCTGCCGGGCAGAATTGATATGCTTTTAGGCGCAGAAGACTTTATTAAACGCATTTTGAAAACTGACCGCATTATAGGGCCATCCGGTTGTCCGGACGCAATTGAAACGGTGTTCGGTTATATAATTTCCGGTTCCGCTTCTACCGCAATTCCTGCGCCGTCTAAACCAAGCGCGTTCTTCGTCACTACTACGAACGTAGACACTCTTCTTTCCAAATTTTGGGAAGTCGAAGAGGTACCGATCCGCAAACATTTGTCCGTCGAGAAATTTATACTGAAAAAACGACTCGAGACTCTTTCGGACGCTATGTAGTGCCTTTACCGTTTAGTCGCGACCCGCGAGAACTAGGCGATTCGCTTCCGACCGCAACGCGTAGATATAACGCACTAGAAAAAAGATTTAAACACAATAATATCCTTCATAAACAATATGATGAGATTATCCGCGATTACTTAGAACAAGATTATATTTCCTTAGTGAAGGATTTGGAGGATAACTCTAGTTCATATATAATTGCTCATCATCCAGTCGTGCGCAATGACAACCCGGACACGTTTGGTCCTAGACGCAAGTGCGGCTACTTCGTCTAATCTGTCTCTGAATGACTGCTTACACGCAGGACCTAATCTGCAATCAGATTTACTCGCAATAATTTTTCGTTTTCGATTATTTCCGATCGCAATAACGTCGGATATCCGCCAAATGTTCTTGAGAATATTAGTTTCTCCCGAGTGCCACCGCTTTCTACGCATCCTGTACCGCTTTTCGCATGAAAATGAACCGCAACTGTACGAATTTAATCGCGTCTGTTTCGGACTTAAATGCAGTCCTTATTTGGCTATGCGTACGGTCAAGCAACTTATACAGGATGAAGGGAAGTCTTATCCCGCCGCAGCCGCTGTCGTCTCCCGCGATTTGTATATGGACGACTTAGCAACTTCCGTCATGGATGAGTCCACCGCTATTAATCTCTCCCGCGATTTAATTATAGAGTAGGCCCATTTTTGAAGAAGTAGCATGCAAGAAGCAAGTCATGTAACAGTGGGGGTGACAACGTTTTCAGAGGGCTTAGACCCTGCAGAATACGGTTCTGCCTGTCTCCATCCCCCAAATTTGAGCCGGAAGTATGTTATACCGGGTAATGTGCAGCCCATACAAATTTTTTCGTTGTACATTTGGTAAATCGTGGTTCCGGTACCCTAACTATGGTCCGATTGTTATAGGTTTTTGATATGCCGTAAAGGACAATATTTGTCATTGTATCCCGAAATTTTCGACCCTCCAGCTCCATATCTTTCTCCGCCATCTTGGAAAATCTGTCACTTTTTTCAGTCTTTTCCTTGTATTGTCGCTAAAGTTCATTTTAGTGCTAAACATGGTTTGGCAATATTGTAGAAGACAAAATTTGCTAAAACTTTTGGCTACAAAGATTTTTTGTTTGACCCCTAAGGACGAAGGTATGACAGGAGATATCTTTAAAACTGCAATTTTTTATTTATTATTCCTCCTATATTTGCGTTTTAAGTGCAATTTAGCGCTAAGTATAGTTCTGCAATATTGTAGATCACAAAATGTGCTACAACTCTTCTATTGAAATATTTTTTCCACGATCATCAGGAAAGAAGATACGAAGTCATCTATGGAGTACTACCGTCGATATTTGCTTCATTTTCCAGTTTTCTTCCCATATTAGCGTTTTAGTGTATTTTAACTCAAGTTCTAGGTGTGTAATATTAGAGAAGACAAAATTATATGCAAATTCAAAGTACCTACGATCTTACTAGGTATCGTGGAAACAGACGACTTTGTCTTTTGAGGGATTGAAGTGGTATAGATCGGAAAGTGACAGATGCTTTATATTGTCGTCTATCCCGCTATCTCTCGATCATCATAGATCCCCTACAGATTGCGATTAATTGTACTCAAACCTAAATATGAGAAGAAAACTGCAAAAGTAGCAAATTTCGACGGTGGTACTCCATATATGACTTCATATCTTCTTTCCTAATGGTCGTGGAAAAAATATTTCAATACAAAAGTTGTAGCAAATTTCGTGATCTACCATATTGCCGAACTATAGTTAGCACTAAAATGCACTTAAAATGTAAAGATGAGCGGAAAACTAGAAAAAAGTGCCAATTTTTAATGATATATCCTGTCATATCTTCGTCCCTTGGGGTCATGGAAAAAATCTTTGTACCCAAAAGTTTTAGCAAATTTTGTATTCTACAATATTGCAAAACTATGTTTAGCACTGGAATGAACTTTGACGACAGTATAAGCAAAGAACTGAAAAAAGTGACACTATTTCCAAGATGGCGGCCAAAGTTATGGAGCTGGAGGTCAGAAATTTTTAGGTTACCATGGCTAATATTGTCCTTCACAACATACCAAAAAAACCATATCAATCGGACCTCTTTTAGAGTACCAGAGCAACAATTTACTAAATGTACTACGAATTTTTTTGTATTGGCTGCACCTTTACCGGTATACCGTACTTCCGGCTCAACTTTCGAGATGGCGACAGGCAGATCCGTATTCTGCAGGGTCCAAACCCTCTGATAACGTTGTCATCCCAACTGTTACATGATTTGCCGCTTGCATTGTTTAGAGACGCCTTTTCCAATTCTGTTCTTGCTCTATTAGCCTTTTTCTGAAGGCTGATCTAGAACTGGTTAAATTTTCTAGTAATTCCCGCGCGTTATTATAAAACTCAATTACTACTAGTATAGTGGCTCTGTGAGCTGTAGGTGTAGACCTCGTGAGTGTTTTTTTTATTTCCAAAACTATGTTAGATATCGAACCTGTAGAGCAGGGGTCGGCAACCTTTTTGCACCCACGGGCCACATAGTAGCTAAAAAAATCTTCGCGGGCCGCAGATGATAATAATGATCATTGTCTGTTGATATCAACTCGAAACAAATTGGTACGTCGTACGCGACAGTAACGTAGTAAAAATTCGCACCCCTTTTTACGTGAAAAACGAGAAAGACGAAAAAACCGACTTTTCACAGATAAACCAGCTAGTTTCCTTACCAAACCCAGATAATTCGCATTTCAACCGCATCGTAATTTCGCGATATAGAATAGCAGATATAGAAACTTTAAGGGGGGGACGGGTCATAAAGTCATAACACACCTAGATGAAAACGCGAGCGCGAAATTTTTCGAACATTATGATGCAGGTGCGGAAACTACTTCATACGCATCAAGTTATGTAGATGTAAACGCGAGCGCGAAATTTTTCGAACACTGATTCAAACGCGGCAAATACTTCATACGCATTAAGTCATAACAAATCTCGTTGAAAACGCGAGCGTAGCGAGCGCGAAATTTTGCGAACATTATTATGCAGGTCTGGAAAATACTTCATACGCATCAAGTCATGTAGACGATAACGCGAGCGCAGCGAGCGCGAAATTTTTCGAACATTATGATGCAGGTGCGGAAAATACTTCATACGCATACGCATCAAGTTATGTAGATGTAAACGCGAGCGCGAAATTTTTCGAACACTGATTCAAACGCGGCAAATACTTCATACGCATCAAGTCATAACAAATCTCGTTGAAAACGCGAGCGTAGCGAGCGCGAAATTTTGCGAACATTATTATGCAGGTCTGGAAAATACTTCATACGCATCAATCAAGTCATGTAGACGCAAACGCGAGCGCAGCGAGCGCGAAATTTTTTGAACATTAAGATGCAGGTGTGGAAAATACTTCATACTGTCTAACGCAAACGCGGCGAGCGCGAAATTTTTGAAAAAAAATTTAGATAGATTTAACTGTAAAATATACTTACAAACACATATCTCGTCCTGACCAACTGAAAATATTCGTGGTTGGCGATACAGACGCTTTCACGTATGTTAAGAATTTCAAATTTTACCTTTACAAACAATAAAGCCAGGGAGGCTCGCGGGCCGCACGGAAGGGGCTCGCGCTCGCGGGCCGCCTGTTGCCGACCGCTGCTGTAGAGGAGGACAAACCATAGATTTTTTTTTAGATTACTCGACAAAAATATTCGATGTAATCAAAGAACGTGCTCACAATACTTCACGAGAATCTGTTGTGAAATGCGACCCTTAGAGGTGAACATATCGAAATTCGGCCGCAGAAACACAAAATAATTGATAAAAAAATTGTTTTTTTAAATTTTGAAAAAGTGACTCGATAAAAAAATTCTTTAGAATTACCGCACCTGCTCACAAAATTTCACGAAAATCGGTTGATAAATGCGACCTGTAGAGGAGAACAAACCAAAGAATAAAAAAAATAAAAAAAAATTACAAAAATTTACTTGCCCAAAAAATTCTATGTAATCATAAAACCTGCTCACAAAACTTCACGAGAATCGGTTGAGAAATGCGACCTATAGAGGAAAAAACGGCCGCAGAAAAATACGAAATCATTGATACAAAGTTTGCTTTTTCGATTTTCAAAAAAGTGACTCGACAAAAAAATTCTATATAGTTACCAAACCTGCTCGCAAAATTTCACGAAAATCGGTTGATAAATGCGACCTGTAGAGGAGATCAGCCAACGACTTAAAAATTTTTTTTTTTAAATTTACAAAAATTTATTCTACAAATAAATTATATGTAGTCATGGAACCTGCTCACAAAATTTCACGAGAAGCGGTTGAGAAATGCGACCTGTAGAGGAAAAAACGGCCGCAGAAAAACACGAAATCATTGATAAAATGTTTGTTTTTTTGAATTTCCAAAAAGTGACTCGACAAAAAAATTCTATATAGTTACCGAACCTGCTCACAAAATTTCACGAAAATCGGTTGATAAATGCGACCTGTAGAGGAGGACATACAAAAATCCGGCCGGACATACGAAAGCATTTTTGTCGAAGCTAAAACAGAGACCTCGTTTTACTCGGTCAATAAACAAGTGTTTTATTGAAGAAATATAGGTATCTTAAAACATGGTGGCAGCGTGAAAAAGAAGACAATGGAGCAACAATTAGCAGAGCTCGTGCGGCAACAAAGCGAAATGATAAGGCTGATGCAACAACAAATTACCTCAATGGCATCATGTGCGTCGCCATCTTCGCCGGTAATAAATGTTCCGTGGCCAGCTCCTTTAAACATTAACATCGACCCGGAAGAAGCGTATCGCATCTTTAAAGCTGGTTGGGAAAATTATACGCGAGCGGCGCAAATTGATGTCTGGCAAACAGAGCAAGAGCCACGAAAACTAAGCATCTTATTAACTGCAATTGGTACGGACGCATTAAAAAAATACAATAATTTTTTAGAAAATCCTACCTCTTGTGATCAGTTGCTCTCTGAAATTAAATCTAAACTAGTGCCAGTAAAGAACGTAATCTACAATAGATTCATGTTTAACTCGAAAACCCAAAGCCAAGGAGAGGGCTTTGAATCTTACTTCAGCGCTATTTCAACTTTAATAGAGGAATGTGATTACAAGGATAAAGATGAAATGTTGCGTGACAGACTTGTAATGGGCATATTCGACCCCAACCTAAAAAAAGAAATGTTAAAAAAAGAGAACTTGACTTTAAGTCAAGCCGTGAACATGTGCAAGGCTGCGGAGGCGATGGAATTACAGATAAAGACTATGAGTGAGTGTCAGAAAAATGCACAAGAAGGTCTGTCTATTCAAAAAGTTGAAGCAAAAATGGAGAAGAAAAAATGCAAGTTCTGCGGCAAGTTCCATGTATTCCAGAAAGGAGTTTGTCCTGCATGGGGTAAAAAATGCACTAACTGCGGAGGAAAAAATCATACTGCAAGTGTGTGCAAAAAGAAGAAAATTGAAGAAATATATGAAGAAAATAGTGAGCCCATGATACGGAAATTAATAGACAATAAAAACAAAAACCTGGCAGAGTGTAACTTACAATATTTTAAAGATAAGCAGTGGAATGATATTAATTGTCTGTTGGACACGGCGGCGGATGATTGTATAATAGGGCTTAAAAATGTTCAGCAGATGTTTGATGCGGGGTTCATACAAAATTATATGAGACCCTCAAATAAAAAATTATACAGTTTTGGTGGGCACAGCATTAACATACATGGTGAGGTCGACATTACATTCAAAGTTGTAATCCCAAACAAACCCACTAAAAAATATAAAATCACATTCCAAGTTGTCGATGTTGCGCACATTCCTTTACTTTCTTGTAGGGCATGTGCATCTATGGGTTTGGTGCACTTCTGTAAAACGGTTAAGTATGAGTCTAATGATACTAAACATATACTAGAAAAATATAGTCCAGTATTTGATGGGCTAGGAAGATTTTCAGGTGAAATTGATCTAGAAATTGACGATAAGGTACCTCCTGTGGTACAAAAACCTCGCAGAATTCCAGTTGCACTCCGGGATCCCTTAAAAGATAAATTAAAAAGATTAGAAGAGCTGGGAATCATCGAAAAAGAGGAGCACCACACTGAATAGGTAAGTAACATACTTATTGTCAAAAAGAATGAAAATTTCAGAATTTGTTTGGATCCTATTCCACTCAATAAAGCCATTAAGAGACCTAATTACCAGTACACCACTGTTGATGAAATTCTACCAGAATTAGGAAAAGCTAAGATCTTCTCAACCTTTGATGTTAAAAAGGGCTTTTGGCATCTCAAACTATCAGCTGAAAGTAGTAAGTTGACAACATTTTGGACTCCGTTTGGCAAGTACCGCTGGAAAGTCCTACCTTTTGGGATCTCATCTTCACCGGACTATTTTCAAATGAAGATGGCTGAAATTATACAGGGCCTGTCTGGAGTTGAGTTATTGGTTGACGACATCTTAGTCTATGGTGTAGGGGATTCTATTGAGGAGGCCATCAATGACCATAACATAAAGCTAGAAAATCTGTTACTAAGACTAATAAAACACAACTGCAAACTAAATAAAGATAAAATGAAGTTATTGCAGACTTCTCTTAAATATTATGGTCATATTTTTACCAATGGCGGGCTTCAACCAGATCCTTCTAAAGTAGAAGCCATTTCAAATATACCTAAATAAATAAATAAATAAATAAATAAATTACTTTATTGAACAAAAACCGTTTTTACAATAGGAACAGTACCCGGCGGACCCCAAACTAGGCAAAGCCTGTATCTTGGGATCCAAGAGTGCAGTTGACCAGAAATTATTAAAAATATGGGCTTTAAAAAACAATCAAAGAGAACAAAGAAAATTTAGAATAAAATTTAGATCTAAAAGAAAGAACTAGATTGCATGCATTTGTATGTATGTATGTGTTTATGTGTGTCCATGTGTATTTATGTGTGTGCGTGTGTGTGTGTGTGTGTGGGAGAGAGTGTGTGTGTGTGTGTGTGTGTGTGTGTGTGTGAACATGTGTGTGCAAGTATATCTGTTATTTTTATTGGTTCCTTAGAAAACGTTCCGTCTCGTCGTAACTCCATTCTAAGCAAGCCCTTGTCACGTTTATTTTGACTTCTCGCGTTGACATATTTCTTAAATTTAGTATTTTACAGAATTTGTTATACACAAATGGTTTCAAGTAAGTATTGAAACGTCTATAAAAATTAGTTTTAGTAGGGGGTAGTGGCAGCCTGAAACTACGTTCTCGCAGCCGACCAGGCTCGACTACGTCTGGAGCAGACGAAGCGTCTCGGTGAGCTATGTGGACTAGCTTGACTAGGAAAAGCCTTCTAACACTTAAAATGTTAGCCTCTTTGAAAAGACGCTCTGTCGAAAAACGAATTGGCTTTTTTAGCATTACTTTAAGGACTGACCTCTGGGCGCGCTCTAAGTTTATTAGCAAAGAAGACCCTGCTCCACCCCACGCCAAAATACAGTAAGACAGAACCGATTGGCATAAGCTTAAGTATACTATTTTCATCAACTCCTCGTCAGCCACGTCTCTCAAAAGTTTCATTATATATATCAACTTTCGTACTCTTTTTGCCGTAGCGGAAATGTGCTGCTGGAAATTCAGTTTCTCATCAATAATCACTCCTAGATATTTTGTTGATTCAACACGTGAAATAGGGTGACACTGTGAACAGTTAGGAGGCGTAGCAGCGTGAGATTGATTCATACAAGTATGCAATACTATTCGAGTTCCGCTTGGGGGACAAGATGCGTTCGTTTTGAAAAAACATACATAATTAGTTTTTGAGATATTTAAACTTAGCAGGTTATTATTCAGCCAGTTTGCACATATTGTCATACCTTGCTGGGCAAATTCAAAGGCTTCATGCCAGGTTGAACCATGGAAAATTATAACTGTATCGTCTGCATAGTTAATCATATCAGCGTTTTGTATTTGCAGTCCGGATAAGTCGTTAAGGTATAGCAAAAATAGGGTGGGACCCAGGATACTGCCCTGTGGCACTCCAAAAGATATTTCAGTTGGGTCACTGGTGGAATCCCCCACTTTAACACACTGCTTCCTGTCTGTAAGGTAACTGCGAAACCATTCAAGAGGCGGGCCTTGAATCCCAGTTGCTTCTAGTTTTAACAACAGAATCGGAATTGAGACTGTGTCAAAGGCCTTTGCCAAATCGAGAAAGATCCCTACGCTTTTTTTGCCTTGATCAAGATGGGCCGAAATAATATCTGTCAATAAAGTGACTGCATCTTCAGTCGATTTTCCTTTTCGGAAACCAAATTGATTTTTTGCTAGAACATTATTCGATTCCAAATAACTGACTAATTGCTGATTAACTATCTTTTCGAGCATCTTTGAGAAAGTACTTAAGAGTGAAATTGGCCTGTAGTTTACTGGACAACTTTTATCACCACTTTTGTGAATTGGGGTGACTGCAGCAGTTTTCCATATTTCTGGGAATACTCCGGTCGAGAGACTTAGATTGAAGATGTAAGTGAGTGGCGTTACGATTGAGTTTTTAATTTTCTTAAGAGGAATGCCTAGCTGACCAACTTTTCAAATCTTGAATTTTTGACATAATGTTTCTGTCGCGCTGCTGGGAGCGGGAGCGGGCGCTGTCTATGTGTGAGCGCACGCACACAGGCGCGAGACGCGAGCCCGCGAATTTACTTACTGACCCAGCATACGATAAATTAGGCTGTAGGTACAGATCGCACCATAGAAAAAGTCCCCCCTTGAGCACTTTATGAAAACTGTACAATAATTTCGTCAACTAAAATGAATCCACTTTAGCTCAGACGTTAACATGGTTGACACGCAATCAAGAGGTTCATGGTTCAAATCCAGAGATTGACAGAACTTTTTGCTTTTTTACCAAGTAAATTGATGTAATGCTTTTATAATAAATGTTTATTTACGTCAATATATTAATAGGAAAATGAAATAAAATAACGCCTAAACTTTTTTTACTTTATTAACTTGAAATACTTAGCAATATCATATTGAAAATAATAGCGTTTTATCTTGGCATAAAAATATGTATATCTCTCTTTATTTTACACATCTAAACAAAATAATAAACAGAAATAAGAACAAATAACAATATTGTTTTTTTTTTGGTTAGCTAAAATATAAAACTTGCGTTACTTAGACAACTATTGACAGACAGTGCACGGCCTAAACCACTGAAGATATGACCATGAAATTTGGAACATATATTCTTTAGGGTACGTAGACGTGTACTAATAAAGGATTTTTCGAAATTCAACCCCTAAGGGGGTGAAACAGGGGTTGAACCGTTGTGTGGAAATCGTTTATTTGGAAAGTCTTAGACTTGAAACTTTGTACAAAGGTTACTTATTAAAAAATAAGATAAATGATATAGAGTTGAGTACAAAAATTCATCCCCTAAAGGGTTCAAAAAAGGGATGAAAGTTTGTATGACAAAAATGTTGTTTTTCAAGTAAGAAGTTTGAAACTTCGGTCACAAGCTTCTTATGTATAGTGAAAAACATTGATTATGGCATTTTTTTTAAATTCATCCCCTAAAGGGTTTAAGCGAGGGTTGAAAGTTCACGTGCGCAATGTGTGATTCTTTTATAGTATGGGTTTCTTTTGAACCCATTTCAAGATTTCAAAAGAGGATGTTCTCAATTCGGTTCATCAAAATGCAGATCTGATGATGGGATCCATGAGGAATCGAGGAAACTCCTCAAATCTTATAGGCAAACATGTGATTTTTGTGTTTTTATCAACAAATCAAGCATTTTCATACAAGAATGTGACATTTGATGAAGTGGGACTGCTGATGATGTTCAGAATCAGAACAGAACTCTTCAACGACGCATAGTTCACGTTTGGCGAATTGTCTTCTTTGCTGTGTTTGTTAAGCAAGTTAGTTTTACAAGACAATCATTTGTGAAGCTCGAGTTCTGATGATGGGATCCATGAGGAATCGAGGGAACTCATCACAACATAAGTTACATTACACATTTTAGTATTTTAACAAACAAATCAGGCATGTACATTTAAATAAATTGACATTTGATCAAGTAGAACTGTATGTAAGTATATGATGATCAGAATGGAACTCTTCAACCACGTATATTTTTGTTTTTTACATTTTTGTCAAACTTGAGTTCTGGTGTTGGATTCCATGATGAATTGAGCGTATACTTACTCTTCTACCATTATAAACATACTTATAGCCATTTTTAGGGTTCCGTACCCAAAGGATAAAACGGGACCCTATTACTAATGCTCAGCTCTCCGTCTGTCACCAGGCTATATTTCGAGAACCGTGATAGTTAGACAGTTGAAATTTTCACAGATGATGTATTTCTGTTGCCGCTATAACAACAAATACTAAAAAACAGAATAGAATAAATATTTAAGGGGGCTCCCATACAACAAACATATTTTTTTTATTGCCGTTTTTATAGATAATGGTACGGAACCTTTCGTGCGCAAGTCCGACTCGCACTTGGCCGGTTTTTATTTCATTGTATGGAATCCAAGAGTGCACCATCTAAGTATAATAATCTTTCACCGGTCTCCCCGATTGAAGTCGGTTTTTTTTTTATTATATTAGGTAATATGTAGATTTTTATTTCATTGTATGGAATTTAAGAGTGCACCATCTAAGTATAATCATCTTTCACCGGTCTCCCCCATTGAAGTCAGTTTTTTTTTATTATATAATATGTAGATCTATAAAAAAAATAGGTTTATTTCTATTACATGACATTTTTCTTACTCTTAATCGCCACGAGTTCTACGCGGACGAAGTCGCGGGCAAAAGCTAGTGGGTTATAAAAACCTATGATTCGTTAATAACTTTACCACTAACTAAGTAGCATTTATTCCTATATCAAAGACGAGGGTTCCCAGGTCACCTTTCTATTCAATATTCTTCCATTGTGACTCAGGGTTTTTCTTGTGATTAATAACTTTTCTGGTAATAATGATTTATCGATAATTTTTCACCACTAGCGTATCGACAATATATGTCAACGACTGTTGCCCATCCCTATTCCTTCTGTGTACGTATATTTAGAAACTGACTCCGCCACGAATTCGTGCGATAAGGACAACTGCAGCTCGGACTAAAATTCCCTTGCAAAAAACTGAAAAATCGAGGTTTCGTTCTCGACTGTTTCCTCATCCAAAACGCAACCAATCATTATAAAATTTTGGAAACTGCAAGAGCAAGAACTAATCTATGCCGCTACGTTTTGATTTTTTGGATATTTGTTGTCATATTTGTATACTGCGCCTTTTTATGGAGCCAATTCAACTAAGCCGTTTTTGCGATTTTTGGAGGGCTGTAACTTTCTTTAAAATAAAAATATCCAAAAAAACAAAACGTAGCGGCATAGATATTGATGATATTGATCTTATTGGAAAAAATCATTGCTCTAGGTTCAAAAACCAGAGAGAAAACAGTCGAGAGCGTTTGTATGGGAAAATCGCAGCTAGGCATTCCTCTTAACCAGCCGGTTGGTTATACCATCTATACCCGGGGCACTGTCATTTTTTAGATTGAAAATTAGTCTTTCGACATCGGCGTCGTTTGTCGGATGTAAGAAGAAAGAATGCAACGGTTGGTTGTTTAGTTGAACCTTAGAGGCCAGAGTATTGTGAGACGTTCCAAGTTTGTTTAAAATTTGATCAGAGAGTTTTTCGCCAATCGTTGAGAAGTAATTATTACAATCATTTAAAGACTCCTTTACGGAGTCCTTAGTTGTACATAAAATGCTAGCATTACTTTTTGTAGGGTGTGAACGAGTAATATTTTTAATGTTGTCCCAGAGTTTCTTTGGATTATTTCTGTTTGAAATTAGTTGTTGCCTGTCATATTCGTTTTTAAGCTTTCGTAGCAAACCTATGTAGAAATTTCTGTACCTTGTATATATCAATTTCTTTACTGGGTCATTTGGACAATTTCTCGAGTCCGCGTGAAGTTTGTCCCTGGTTAAAGAGCATTTTATAAGGCCATGGGACATCCACGGTTTAACAGGTAAATTGGAGCGTTTTAGCTTTACTCTATGACTATGCTTTGTTATAGTGGTACTGAGAATGTTCATAAATATGTACGCGGATTCGGATGCATTTTTTTTGTTCAAAACAAGGGACCAGTCCTGTTTCGCCAGATCGGATTCTATCGCGTCGTGATCAACATTAATGCGATACTTTACGGTTTCCTTGGGCGATAGGATTGAAGTAGAAATACCCAGAAGGACCAAATCATGATCAGTAATTGTAGATGAACATACTATTGATTCCATAGCAGATTTACTTTTTGATTTAACGAAAAAATGATCAAGACTTGCCTTACCGCGGGTTGGTATATTTACAGCAGCAACGTACCCAAATTCCGCCAGGAGACACAGGTATTCTGAGGAGTGTGCGCTATCGAGCATTAGGTCTATGTTTATATCACCTGTTAAAATTACGTGAGGCTCGTTACTTAATTCCGATAATACTGATTTCAGTGATTTTAAAAAATTGGTTATGTTTTTAAAGGAAGGTGACCGGTAAACGCCAATAAGTGTAAAAAGGTTAGGAATTCGCATTAGTAAGCAATCTGCATCTTCAAATCTAGTCTCCACCACTGAACAAGCCCAAATATCTCTAACGTAAATAACCACTCCACTAGCCTGGTTTATGTAATTTGTTGAGGCAAAAGAAAAATAACCATCAATTTGGGGTACAACACAACTTTCTTTCAGCCAACACTCTGACAGGACTATAGCATCGAAAACGATAGATAATCTCTTTAAGGTCACGAGCAAATCATCGAAATGACAGTTAAGGCTTCTGATATTCAGCGACAGGACTTTCGCGTTGTACTTGGACAGCAATACATTACACTCTTCTGGCGCTTCTATTTTATGACACTTAGTGACAAATGAATCATCTATTTCATGAAATATACTAGGTGCATTCGCCATTTCGTATTAAAGATAAAAAGAAGCAGTAATTTACAAGAATACACGTATTCTTTAATGTCATATAACATTGAGCAGCCAGAGAGTTTGATTTATTTCGGAATTTTTGAAACGTATTAATATCATTGGGTCCGAGGAGAACGTATGTACATATAGTAAACTTGTGTGCGTGTGTTTGTGTACTTTGTGCATGTGAAAAGTATTGTGTGGCTTTGGGTTCTGTAAATTGAGTAGTGAGATTATACAAGTTACAATGCATTATAGTTATAGTTAGATAAATGACCGATAAGATACTCCAATATACAAAGAACAAGTTATTGATGCGATTGCGGGATTTGCACGGCGGGGGCTCCCAGTGAGGAATTTTTCGTGACTTTGGGAGTGACATCTGACGTCTGTAGCTCTTTGTCCTCACCTCCCATTCCCTCAAGGTCTGCGATGCATCGAATCGCGATAGCCGGACTGCCTTCGTGTTTCCGGATATAAATGTTTCCACCCCTGGTCCAGCAGTATTTGAAACCCATGGAATTTCTTTTGTTCCTGGCTTCACGAAATAAATGCCGGTTTACCTTAGTAAGGCGTTCGTTAAAGTACAGTTTCCGGGTTACTCCCGCCACTTCAATGTCCTGTGTGCTTAGGTTCCGCCTGGACTTGGCGGCTCTGAGGAACTCCTTACGCTGGTTATGCCGCACGAACCGGACGGCAATGGGACGGGGCCTGCTTGTCTCCTCCTTTCCACTAGGCCTGGGGCCGGTCCGATTTGCAAAATCAATCTCATTTTCACAGAGTTTCACGCCGATTTTTGCAGCCGTAGTTAAGACGATATGATACGGATTTTCGTTAGGTTGCTCGTTGATGCCTATGATTTCTATATCATTTCTAAATACTGATTGAGCTTGGGTATTTAACTGCGTTTCTAAATGTGACACTTTTTCCTTAAGAAGAACATTTTCTATTGCTTGATGTTCTAAAATTTGTATTCTCGTGTTACATTGTGTAAGCTTCGCTTCATATTCGTCAAGTCGAGCGGTGCATTTTGTAACGCATTGTGTGAGGTTTTTTAATTGTTCATTCATCTCAAAAACGTTGGCGCGTAGCAATCTAATTTCCGACGTAAGCTCGGTCAGCGGGTCGCTGACGAGGCCCGTGCCCGCGGGCAGGGGCGCTGGAGGTGTGGTGGGCTTGAGCATAGCATTTCGGTTTTGAGGCCGCAGCGTCACATTTGCGTTGGCTTCGTCGCTAATGATGGGTGACTTGAGTGGTGTGTTTGAGTTGTCTTTCTTCGGTTCCCTGCTTTGGCAAGCCGGGCATATCCAATTCGATTTGATGATTTCTGCGATTTTCTTAACATCTGTGATATTTACGCATACGGCATGGTACTTGTCCATGCATTTGGAGCAGTCAAAAAATGGTAATGACTTTAACGCCTTGCAGCAAGCAGCGCAGTTTGCCATTTTGGTAACGATAAACAAAGTAGATCGATAAGCGGCGCCGAAATACGAATAATAAAGTGGGTAAGTATATTTACGCGCGATCCAGAGAACCAGTCGTGCGAGACACCGGCCGCTCGTACTTAGGCCGTAAGCGATGGGTCTTGTAACTTGGTCGGCCCGGCGGAGTCGTCCAACGGAGCTTGACACTGGGCGCCCGGGCTAGCGCCGTAAGCGAGGGGTCTCGAATAACTGGTTTTGCGCTGCGCACTGCGTGGACACGTCTTAATTCTATGGAGCTCAGCTCCGCACTCATAGCTCAACTACCGATATAGTTAAAAAAAAAAAACTATTAAAAATGTCACTTTGTGCCCTTGTGCAATACGACTAACTTTCTGGCCGCTGATCGGATAATGAACCTAAACCAGAGAATTATTTATTTATTTATTAAACAAGAACGGTTCACCAATTACAATTGTTTATGACTAGGTACGAGTATAATGTAGTAATTTACACACAAGAAAATAAATATAACTGATGCATTCATCCATCGATTCTCATACATCTCACAATAAGCGAGGCATCGAGACATTAGTTTAGGCCAGCGATCAGTAAAGATGTCGACCTGCGGGTCATGGCGCAGGAGCCCATTGAGCAAGTTGTGCATGTCGCACAGCGGAGAGTGGCGGCGCGCAGCTGTTGCTCGCGATTCTGTACCGTCGAAAAGCTGCAAGAAATTGCGTCTGCGGGACCTGTTCGGCGGTACCATAATGTGGTTGACTACGTTGTGCAGTTCCATGCTGTTAATTTTGTTGTGGAGCACCTTACACGCTGTAGCCATACGCTCACAGTTTCTGCGTACTTCTAGGGAGTTGAACCCCAGGATGCCCAGTAAAAACTTAGTAGGATACATAAGTGGGTAATATCCGTACAACTTCTTATATAAGAAGCGTAGGAATGCTTTTTGGACCTTTTCTACCATTAGTTTATACTTGGCCTCGCTGGGGCTCCATACACAGGCGCTAGCTTCCAGTTTGCTTCGCACCAGAGTCGTATAGAGGAGCTTTATAATGCCGGAGTTGCTGAAGTCCCTAACGTTTCTCATCACAAAACCTAGCCTCCGATACGACTCCTTAGCGAGATTGCAGATATGGTCTCGGAACGTCAGCTCGCGATCAAACTTTACTCCTAGGTCTTTGACAGAAATTACTCGGCTTATAGATTGATTATCCAGTGTCAGTGGTATGTATCTGCGCCGTGGGAACCGAGAACGATGCCTACTACTCGCCATCCGCGCGTGTAATGCTCAGTCAGTTGGCTGGCACACGCGCTCACGGCCGGACGCTGCCACGCGTAATAAAGTTGTACCGAATCGAAAATTATTTCGATGCAAAAGAATTAGCAAGTTTACTCCGCAACTGCTATTATATCCAAATAATTTAGTTGTCTGTCTTGATTTTATGTTTATATTTATCCCTGGGTAGTAATTGGTATTAAGTATAGTTTATTTACTATGATTTCCGAGTCAAGTTTTGCGGTGGCATTGTAGGGCCTAAGAAAAGGCATAAACATCGCCGTTACTATAGGGACTTGTGACCTTTTGGAAGGGCTGGAATTCACCCTCAAAAGTGAGACGCGTAATCAGAAGTATTATTATTAAAATATATTTTGCCTAGTGACTAATTCAAGTTTGGAGTGCTATTTATTATTACGTTAAACACGTTGTTACGTTATACAAGTTATAAATAAATAACGAAGACAGGTGACTACTTTAGTGCTTACGTCGGAATATAGCTAGTTAGGTAGGTACTTATCTAAACAAAGTGTTTCGTTTTGTAATATGTTTTAAGTACTTTCTGCCGTATGTCGTAACGTAACCATAGACAGGGTGAGAGATATACAATATACAGTATTTCCAGTGCTTAAACCGCCAGCGTGGTCGTGTCGGAGGTTTCCCCAGGCCACTCTCCTACCGTGGACTCCTATCGTTTTATATACATGGCATTGAATTTTAGAAAAGCTCTTATTTAACTTGCTGCGTTGATATGCCTGTACCTATGTATGTAAATGCAGATCGGATACTGGAAGGATCTCGGAAAATCCCAGAGAACCAATACTAAAGTTTATTTCTAAGTGGTGACAACCCTAGCGTCGCTTGCTCGGCGCGTGCAGCCAATGACCGGAGCGTTCAAGGTCGCTCCATTGTTAAATTTAGTAGGCATTTAAAACGGTAGGTATGAGCTTTTTTATTAGAACATACGTATCTGTTCGAAGAACTATTATATAATCTGTGCCAGTGTGTAGTTAAAATGTATGGGGCTTATACGCCGGGTGTAGGTCATTATTTGGCATTTGCTATTGTTAAAGTAAAGTTTGTTCGCGATGCTCCACCGATGTACACGATCTAGATCTTTTTGGAGTGTTACGCAATCCGATTCTCGTTCTATGCCCATGACCAGCTTGAGGTCATCGGCATATAGTAGGCATTTGGCATGCTGAAGATCCTTCACGAGATCGTTGACCATGATTAAGAAAAGCAGTGGTCCTAGACTTGATCCCTGGCTTACTCCTGATCGGGTGTGATACGGGGAGGAGACATAAGACCCATACTTGACGAACTGCGTCCTGTCTCGGAGATAGTTTGCAAAAAAGCTAAGTAGATTAGAATTGAGCCCTATGTCCCTAAGTTTAAGTAATAGTACGTCATTATCGACCGCTTTGCGAAAATCGAGGTATATAACATCAGCTTGAACACCCCTGTCGAGGCATTTACTAATATAATCCACATGAATGAGTAGATTAGTATTTGCCGATCTCCCTGACCTAAAGGCGTGTTGAGCGTCACAGATGTAAGGTTCAATCTGACGATATATTTCTTTATGTAGAATGGTCTCAAATGTTTTAGCTGCCGAGTTAAGGACGGCAATCGGGCGGTATCCATCGACTTTAACCTTATCGCTGGTTTTTGGTATGGGCGTGACGCGAGAAAGTTTCCACACGGATGGGTAAATGCCTTTTTTCAGTGAGAGGTTAAAAATGTGACATAGAGGTTTGGCGAAGATGCTACTACAGGCGCGTAGAATATAAGGAGGCACCCCATCCTACGGCACTGTGGGGCTTGAGTGATTTAAGAGCATTAATAACTTCGTTTTTTGTGATAAAATGGATATGCACATTAATGTTATCGTTCGGTGCACACGGGGGGACATCTATGGAATTACAATTGTCAATGTTAAGGTCCGGATTGTTTGGAAGGAACACACTACTTAAAAATTTGGCGAAAGCATTTGCTGCCCCAATTCCACTGTGTGAGCTGTCTTGATATGTGACGGATTGTTCAAGACCACCTTTAGATTTTAAACTAGATATATGTTGCCAAAAGCCGCGCGGATTTACTTTAACGTTATTCTCGATCATCCTAACATAGTTATTATATTCATCGGTTATACGTCCCTTTAACTCATTTCGCAAAGCGTTGTACTGTTGACTGACGTTTTTATTTCCATTACGTTTACTCTGTCTGTGTAGTAGTGTTTTACGTCGCATGTCACTAATGATATCGCCTGTAAACCATACGGGGTAAATTTTGCTGCGTCCTTTAGACCGAGACTTCTTCGGTATGCAGAGATCGAAGTGTGAGTATAATGTTTGGTAGAAGTAATCCGTAGCCCTATTGACACATTCAAACTCTCCAAGCACTTTCTCCCAGTGTTCATTGTTCAATATATCATATAAACGTGAAAAGTCACCCTTTTTTAAATTCCAGTCATGATCTGCACTGATATTGCTAGGATCTAGCGTCTGTGATTTGGACTGATTTGATCTGAGTGTAATCTCTATATCTAGCGGCGGATGATAGACATCCGGTGGCACAATGTCCGTATCGAGCCGGCTCACACTCAACTCGCTCACCCGCTCCTGCACCAGGACAACGTCCAAGATACCTCCCTTATCATTCGTCACTTCATTCATTTCTTTCAAACAGCAATAACTTAAAAAGTAATTATAATAGTTAACAATATTTTGTGACGCACTGTTTAAATTCAAATCACCGAATATAAGTATAGGATATTTCACTTGACTGCTGATAGATTCGACTTTACAAAACCAGTCCATATAATGTTCATCGGTCGCGCTCGGTTTGATATAAACTACACATACAATACAATACAATACAAATATTCTTTATTGTTCACCAAATAATGTACACTAAAAACAAATAACAGAAACAAATTTCACAATGGTAGACAACAGGCACATACATACATATTTAGTCCGTTAATAGTGATCGAAGCCCATAAGTCCTCCCCGTGGTCAGTCTCGAGGTCGCGCCGGCGTTGCATTGTGACGTGCGAGCTCGCGGCGAGCAGTACGCCGCCGCACGGCGTCCCCCGGTCTCGTCTCAGTATACTCCAGCCTTGGTACGCCAGTTCCGCGTCTTCTACCGAACTATCAAGGAAACTTTCCGTTACTGCAATGATATCGTGGTCTAGTACAGATAAGTTGTTTCTCCATTTTGCTAATTTAGTTTTCAGCCCTCGTACATTTTGATATATAACATGTACGCTTTGCCTCCGCTTTGTGCGCGTAGGAATATTGTTATGGCGATTATCGCGCAGCGGGCCCGCTAAAGTTGGACGAGGGTTTACTGGAGTTGTCACGCTCGGCTCCCCGCTGCTGGCGGGGCCGCGCGGGAAAAAACCACTCTGTGAAACGAACGTTCTTGGGCCACGCTGCTGGGGAGTTGAATTTGTCATAGAGGCTCTCTGGGATGGGCTCTTTAGCCTTAGCTTCGGCCGCTCTAATTCGAGCTTGTCGCATGGGCCTTTGCAGCGTTGCTGGTGTTGGTGTTGATGTTGGTGTGGATGCGATAAAAAAAACTTGCAGAGATTCTTAGGAATAGTCACATATCTGAGTCGATTCATTCCAAACCTTAGCGCTAACTCTACAAACCTCAGACAATTATGTCATGATAACTCTGATTGGGTGTGGACAGAGCGAGAAAATGAAGAATTCTGTAAATTAAAATCTTTAATTGCTGAAACAAGTACACTAAAATATTTTGATAAGAATGTACCATTAACCATTGAATGTGATTCCAGCTGTGCAGCCCTGGGAGCAGCAGTGTTTCAAGACGGTCGGCCTGTGGCATATGCATCCAGGACCCTTACACCAGCAGAATGTAGATATGCCCAAATTGAAAAAGAGCTATTGGCGATTTTATTTGCATGCACTCGTTTTGACCAGCTCATAGTGGGAAACAAGAAAACAATAATCAAGACTGATCACAAACCCCTGTTAAATATATTTAAAAAGCCATTACTACATGCACCTAAACGACTGCAGTCAATGCTCTTGTTACTACAGAGATATCAGCTGGAAGTACAATTTGTGTCAGGTAAAGATAATGTTCTGGCAGATGCCTTGTCTAGATTTTACACAGAATGTGAAGACATTGAAGGATCAAAAGAGAAGAAAATTTTTGCTATAATAGAGAACATAGATCCCATAAAAGAGTTACCTATAGCCGATTCCTGTATTGAAGAAATAAAAAAAATCTCAATCATAGATGAAAATTATTCAACTTTGATCCAGTATGTTTTGAATGGTTGGCCCAATAAAACAAGAGACATACCAGATGCACTAAAATATTACCACAGTTTCAAAGACGAATTGACAGTATATGATAATCTAGTTTTGAAACGGCAAGCTATAATAATTCCCGAGAAAATGCGGCCACTGATACTTACTAAATTACATAGGGCTCACTCTGGAATAGAAAACACTCTGAAATTAGCCAGAGATGCAGTATTTTGGCCTTCAATGTCTGCAGACATTAAAGATATGATAATCTCTTGTCCTATATGTGTCAAATATTTACCAGCACAGCAAAAGCTAACAATGCAAAGCCATAATAATAATAATAATAATAAAGCCATTTATTTCCAATAGATAAACAAATTACATGCATCACTTCTTAATATCAATGTCTAACTTATCTAAGTATTTAATTTACACATTTCCCAAATTCTATTTTAATGTTAATTATTATTATCTGATTATACATTTGCTAATTTCATTTTATAATTATAACATAGATATCCATTTAACTAGATTTATATTTATTTTAATTCATTAAACTACAATAAATTATTTTTAATTTGCATGCATTATAGAAACTAAGTATTTACACAGTTATTACATTCGATTGTAATTTTAAGTGTTATTAATTATTATTTAATTCTTAATTTTACTAATTTCATTTTATAGTTATAATCTATTTATACATTTAACTAAATTAATATTTATTTTAATTCATATAACTGCAATAAATAATGTTTTAATTCGCATGCATTTTACAATATAAGTATTTACACATTTATTAAATTCGATTGTAATGTTAAGAACTATTTATCTAAATATAATTATCATGAATATCATTAATATCAAATAATTAACTACCATTAATTATCTCATAGCATTTTACATATTTCATTTAATAGTTATGACATCTATTTATATATTTAACTAAATTCATATATATTTTAATTCATTAAATTGCAGTAAATAATTTTTAATTCTTAATAGTTAGGTATCATATTAATATATATATATATATATATATTTTAGATTAAACATTTCGTGTAAATTATAGAGTAATATTAATAGCTAGCGGTCTATTGGATTGTCCATTTATGGACATAGGCCTCCTCCCTCCTGTTCCACTCTGCTCTATCGGCAGCTAGTCGAGTCCAGGTGATGCCCGCCTCGGCTACGATGTCGTCTCGCCAGCGGCGGCGCGGGCGGCCCGGTGGGCGCGCTCGCTCGCGCGGGTACCAGTGCAGCAGTCTTTCGCTCCAACGTCCGTCTGTAGTGCGAGCTGTATGTCCAGCCCATCGCCATTTTAATCTACATGCCATTTCCACAGCGTCTATTATTTTAGTCCTCTGACGGATATCGGTGCATCTTATTTTGTCTTTTAGTTTCAGTCCCAGCATGCTTCTTTCAGCTGATCTTTGAAACACTCTGATTTTGTTAACAAGTTCTTTAGATATCGGCCAAGTTTGACATCCATATAGTAGAGTGGGTGTCACTACTGAGTCCATAGCTTTTTTCTTTAATTTGATGTCCATTTTTGACTTAAAGATATGTTTCAGTGACCAGTATGAGCACCAGGCCTTTTTAATACGTCTCTCAACTTCATGTACTGGAAATCGGTCTTTCATAGATATATTTTGACCTAGGTATAGGTATTCGTCGACACATTCAATGTTTTTGGAGTGTATTACTGTCATTGGTTTGACGGCGTTGTTGGTCATTATACATGTTTTTTCAGGGTTCATCATTAGCCCACATTTCTCACTTTCATATTGTAGCGTTTCCAGCATGTATACGAGCTCGTCGTGGTCGTGAGATATCAAAACGATATCATCAGCAAAACGTAAGTGGTGGAGACGTTTCCCATTGATATTGACGCCGCAGTTTTGCCAGTCCAGTCTTCTGAATATATACTCGAGCAGGGCGGTGAACAAGTTGGGCGAGATTGGGTCTCCTTGCCTAACACCTCGTTTTATGCTAAATTGCTCACCCTTTTTTTCTAATTTAATAAGTGATTTTCCTATGCTATATATTTCTTTCAGCACATTTATATATTTAATGTCGACACCTTGTTCTTCTAGTGCCTCCCATAGCTTTTGATGCGATATTGTATCGAAAGCTTTCGAATAGTCTACAAAAGCTATGTAGAGTAGTTTGTCATATTCTCTGTGTTTTTCTATCAGTTGTTGTAGAGTAAATATGTGGTCTATTGTCGAGTAGTTTCGTCTAAATCCTGCTTGCTCTACCGGTTGTTGAAAGTCGAGTGTTTTTCTAATTCTATTCAGGATAATTGTTGTAAACAGCTTGTATGTGGATTGCAATAGGCTTATAGGACGATAATTGTTAATGTTAAATGGGTCTCCTTTTTTGAGTATAAGTGTTATAATAGATGTCTCCCATTCATTGGGTATTTTTTCTTGAATTATAATTTCATTAAAAAGTTGTTTCAAGAGGGGTGTCAGTGGCTCACGTATCGCCTTCAAGATGTCATTCGTTATGCTATCTTCACCGGGGCTTTTCATTGTCTTAAGTGTGTTTATGGCATTATGAATCTCACTTTCCAATAATGGCGCTATATTATTTGGCCGTGACTGGCTCTCTGTGGGGTAATCATAGTCTTGGTTTTCAGTAGAATATAGGTTTTCGTAGAATGACGTGGCCATCTTAATAATACTGTGTCTATTTGTATGTGACATCCCTGTGTGATCTTTTAACGAAGGTATCCAGTTTTTGTGGTCTTTCAGGCGTCTATTTCCTCGTTTAGCAGATCCTCGTTTTGAAAGCTCTTCTTCTATAATAGTCATTTTGTGGTTAAGTTTATTTCTTTTTATTTTCTTACGAATCTTGCAATATATTTTTTTAAGTTTTCTTTTTTCTTGAGCTGATTTATTTTTCTGTGTTTTTAATGAAGTTCTTTGGTTTATTAGTTCTTGAATATCCTCAGTTATAATAGGGGGTTTTTCCTTGCGAGTGGATTCTGGCGGCAGCTTCACGGCGCAGTTTTTTATTTTATTTTTAATGTTTGTGTAGTAATCTTGTATGCTGGTATAGTTAAGCGACTCTACGGACTCTGAAAATATGTTTTTCAGCGATTCTTTTTCTATAGAGCTGAACTCTTTGAGTTTTCCTGCAATCCCAGAATATCCATTTCATCTGGTATCTATGGATGTGTTTTTTATGGTAGAAAATGGCAAACAAAATAAATACCTTGTTACCGTAGACCACTACTCAGATTACTTTGAGTTAGACAAGCTAAAAGATTTGTCTGCTAAGTCAGTAATAGAGACATGTAAAAGAAACTTTGCTCGTCATGGAATTCCAGAAACAGTTTATACAGATTGTGACGTCCACTCCCCCGCCCTAGTCGGTATCACAGTAAAACACAAGATTGCTCGGTATGTGCCCGTGCGGTACGTCCGTACGCTCTCGCAGCTACCGTCCTAGTGGTGCCAGCGGGCGGGCCGCAGGGCACCTTTATTCAATAGATACTTCGATACATCACATCTCTATCTTCCAATAAGTTTTAATATTTATTTATCATTAAGTTTCACAATCATAATTATATTACTGATTTTACCATTTCTACTACTTCTAATCGTATCCTAGTCTATCTCACCATCTTCACTTGAATCCATCTCAACATCATGGTTTTTATTACCTCCTTCATTGTGAATTCGCCATTGTCCCTCTATTTTCTTCAGATGAACGATATTTCTTCTTAACTCTTGTCCTGTTTCATCATTTTTTACGTGTATGTCTCCCCCTTTTGCTCGTACCACGGTGTGTGGAGTAGAATCAAAATTAGGCGTCAATTTATTTTGTTTAATCATATTTTTAATATATACTTTTTCTCCCACGCATATGTCTTTTCTATCAGCCTTCCTTTTCCTGTCTTCAATCATTTTCCCTTTATCTTTTGATACTTTGTCCTTATCATATACTTCTAAATCAACTCTTTGGCTTTCTAAATTAATGACTGAGGGAATTTGGTCTCTAAACTGCCTGTTAAAAAATAATTCAGCAGGTGGTTTACCGGTTATAGTATGTGGGGTGCTATTATACATCATAAGATAACTTAGGAGATCGTCTTTCCAATCGGAATTTTGACTTTGACTAATTTTCAACCGCTTCAGTATGTCGCGGTTCTGTCTTTCGACTTCGCCATTTTGTTGTGGCCAGTATGGTATTGAGTTGTACAATAAAATGTCATTTCCCGAACAGAAAGACTTAAACTCCTCGCTGACAAATTGCGGTCCATTGTCCGATGTCATACTGACTGGGTAGCCAAGTCTGGAAAATATTTCTTTAAGGACTTTTATGGTTTCTTGGGATGTTATCGATTTCATAATTTTAAGCTCCTTGTACCGGCTGTAATAATCGACGATAACAAATATATGTGACCGTCCATCACACAGAGGCCCTTATGGTCGGTATTGAGTTACGCACGGATCTATAATCTACAATACATAAGCTACCAAAAACAATAAAAACCATGACCCTAGGTGCCATACTTTTTTTTAAAAAAATCATCAAAGTTACGCAACCCAAAAATGCACTTTAGAGAAATAACTAAGAGAAGTTTAAAACTCATTTAAAGTATGTTCCCGTGGGAAGTTACATAGATGATGGTAGATCCTGAATCCTGAGGTTCTCTTCTATAGGAAACAATCAAAGATTTTTCAATTCCACTACCCCGTTGAGAAAAAATGGCCTTTGATCAGTGCAAGGCGCCGATCGTAAAAAAATAAGGAAGTTCGTAATATGTGAATTATTATTTCGTATTTTGTGATCTTTGTCATAGTGTATGCTAGAAAATAGTTTTCTTTACACCTCGAATGGAAAATAAAAACGAAAAACTAACGTGATATATTTTTTTTTAATAAATATTGAAAATTATATTTTTTCTATCTCGTCACGAATAAATTTAACAATTTCCGTGTAGTACACCATACTTACCTGTAATAAGTCTAGACAAGCATTACACAGGTTTTAATTTTTTTTTATGTCAATTAGTTTCAGTTTTATGACCGATTAAAGTTACATGAAAATCAAGGTTTACTTCCATACATTTGAGAAAAGGGCCCTTATGGACGAATGTAACCAAAAATGTAAGTAAATAATAATATTTACATCATCTAAGTAGCAATCTTGTATTAGAACGTAATTCCGAATAAATCTTTTCATTACAAGTTTTTTGAATTTTGCGTAATTTTTAAATTATACGAAAAAGCAATTTCGCATAGTAATAATTTTATTTTTTTAACTCTATTAATAAAAAAACCGACCAAGTACGTGTCGGACCACGCACAATAAAGAGTTCCGTACCGACACCTACTAGTCCATATTTAAACCCACTATCTGATACGTCGAATCGAAAAAGGTCGTATCTTCATAGTAAACTCACTGCACTTACGCCCTTTTGTTTGGGCAAAACAGTTTTTCAGCAATTACTCAAAAACCAGTAGCCGTATTTTTATCAAACCAAAAATCGTCGTAAGTATTTATTAATGTACAGTCACCAGCCTTATATATCTGCTATAACAAAGGCGGCATTAATATCTGACCCGTCCTTACGGCCCTACAAATGGAGCTATGTCGGATATTTAAATGCCACCATTGTTTTGGCAAATATTAATGCTGGTGACTGTACACCACCTCATTTATTTTTCAGAATTTTCATACATTTGGAAACTAGAGGATGGGGGGGGGGCACTACCTATTTTTTTTTTAAGTTTACGTTACTATTATATTATGTAGCAATTCATAGAATAATACTTTCCTACCATATATATGTTTTCATAATTGGACAGCTTATAGTCGGCTGTGACATACGGACGGACGGAAGCACGGACGGACGGACGGACGGACTGACGCACGGACGGACGGACGGGCAGACATGATGAAACTGTAAGGGTTCCGTTTTCACCATTTTGGCTACGGAACTCTAAAAATACAATTCAATAGGAAATGTAATAAGAAACAAAAAATTTTGCAACGGTCATGCACGACTAGAACTTCCTTGACTTGCGACTAGGAATAGGTATTTGTAACGTGTACCACCTAATCCAGTAAACAGAAAAGGCAAATAAATAATACAGAAAATGGTTAGAACTAATTAGAATAATTTATTAACCTATTTTATATCATTATTATCTGCGCTCTGCCATAAGGGCCCTTTTTTACTAAACTTTACAACTAATTTTAAGGTAGAAATACTCAACTTATACGTGTGAAACCAAGCTAGAAATACACATCTAGTCTTATACTTTATCAATATGCAAAAAACAAAAAATATGTGATTTTACCGTATTTTACTAAAACGCTGATATCTACGAAACTAGAAAGTGCCATAAGGGCCCTTTTGTTATTGACGGTCTCATTTGTTCTCATAACAATGTCCACACGAAGGGCTAAAGTTCAGTTTACTTCTAAATACCAGATTTTGACCGATTTATATGCAACAGTCACGGATAGTACGTCGGGGGTCGCGGCGACCGCAGCCAAAAGACATTTTGACGTTTATTATCCACAATTCGTAGAGGCTTACGAAGTTTTATTAGGCGCAGATGTTGATGAGGTGTCCGTCGAGGTTTTGGAAGGTTACAGGACACAATTCATGGAAGTTAACCGTTTCATGGTCCGTTTGCAAGGGTCAAGCGAGACGCCCGTGAGTTCAACGCGGCCATCTAGTTCAAACTTGACAGCGAAATTACCTGCGATTCAAATACCTATATGTTCAGGTCAGCCAGAGGAATGGCTGCCGTTTTGGGATCTCTTTGATTCTCTGGTTCATTCAAGGGACCTCTCGGAGGCGTAGAAGCATTATTACTTAAGAGCGTCTCTGGTTGGGGAAGCATTGTCGATCATACGGCAATTACCTATCGATGGGGCCAGTTATTCTGTCGCGGTACAGTTACTTCAGGGTCGGTATCACAACACTCGACTGTTAATTGATACTTATCTTTCTCGCATCATAAATTTACCTACGGTCCAGGTATCTATGGGGTTGAGATCAGACTTTTATGATCAGTTGCAGGAGGCACTGAAGGCTTTGGAGAAGCTTCAGCAGCCTGTCAGTCAGTGGTCATATATCTTATTATTTGTAGTTTTGCAGAAGCTGCCAATTCGATTGCGCTCGCTGTTCGAGGAGCGGTTTGGAGGTGACAGAGCCACGCTACCGTCAGTGCAACAACTGCTGCAACTGCTGGACGAGCAGTGCCGCGTACATCAGAACGTGGAGCCGGACACCGGGGCTGGTGCGACGAGTTCTCCACGCGCATCAAGGATGAGGGGACACCGAGCCGCGACAGGGTCGACGACGGTGCCTGCTCGTCGTGTCATGACCGCGCAGCCCTATGGATCAGAACAGGTGAAGTGATCTGGCTGTGATTTCTGTCACTCGCAGAATCACACTCTATATAGGTGCCCTGGGCTACGTGATCTCGCCCCGCCTTCAAGGAGGACGTGGGCAAGGAAGAATGGCTTTTGCTACCGGTGCTTGAGGCAACATTTCGCCCGGGACTGCACGCAGACCAGTTGGTGTAGGCACTGTGATTCGTCGCTACACAACACGTTGCTGTGCGATCTCGATGGTGACACTCAGGCACGCGGTGAGTATCCTCGCACGTCAGGATCGCGAGGTGCTACAGTTTCACACTTCTCTAGGAGGCCAGCCTACCTTCAGCGTGGTGCGACCATGTCTGAACGGGGACGTCACGAGCATAGTCAAGGATCAGCCGGGACGTCTCAACAGGAGGCACAACCAGTGCAGATGCAGACGGTGGAGAGACCGACTGCACCCTCACCACCCAGGCCAGTCAGGTTGCCGCCCCATCATCATCTCATGGGGCAGGGTCAACACTACCCTAGGCCTAGGGTCGGAGAACGTGCTCGGCAAGCTCAGGAGGCGTTCTCCAATCTTCGCTTCGGTTCGAGGATGAGCCCACCGCGTCAGGAATGACAGGAATGACGTGACGCCACTGTTGGTGCACACATGTCTCTGCCCGTTACCATATGTCCCACCGCTATGGTTTTGGTCAAGGCAGGTGATGGTAATTATGTCAAGGTCAGGGCATTGTTGGATACTGGAGCGAGTATTTCTGTTGTTAAACAGTCATTAGTCAAGCGACTGCAATTGCACCAACAGTCTAATGGTAATAAAATATATGGAATCGGTCATCAGTATGTTAAGAGTCCCGGCACTGTTGTCAAATTAATAGTCAAACCGGTTAATAAATTGGTTCCGATCATCAGTATGGTGGCTATGGTTATGTATAACTTAACGGATAGCCTCCCGGCTACTCATTCATATGTGAAGCGACATTTGCAGTCAGAGAATATCATTTTAGCGGATCAAGACTTTGACGAATCTAGAGATTTGGACATTATCCTTGGAGTGGATATCTTGAATTATGTACTTGATGGCTCAAAGGTTGACACGAATATTCCAGGAATATCAGCGTACGGCTCTTGCTTCGGGCATGTCATCGTGGGGACAGTGCCGCCGGAGCTGCCAGCGCCGCCTGCTCCACCAGCGGACCAGTCAGCGGGAACTTTCGTCGAGGACTACGGGTTGCTCGCGACCAAGCTGGAGCAAGTTTTGGAGAAGTTCTGGGAAGTGGAGGCACCTCCTGCAGAGCCTGCTCCACATCCGGATCACGTGGAAGCTGAAAGGTTGTATTCTTCCACTGTCAGTCGATTACCAGATGGTAAATATCAGGTTCGAATACTATTGCGGTCAAATAGACCCCCGCTAGGCGAGTCGCGGACCCTAGCTACTCAGCGGCTACACGCCCTAGAACGTAAAATGTCACGTAATCCAGGATTTGCTCAAAAATTCAAGGCGTTCATTCAGGAATACCTCGATATGGGTCATATGTCATTATCATCATTTCAGTTTAACAGGGAACATTATGTGGTTCCTCATCATGCCATCTTTAAGAAAGGACCTGGCACGGGACCTGGAAGCGCAGGTCAAGATAAGATTAGAGTAGTCTGGGACGCAAGTGCGCGTTCTTCTACTGGTGTATCACTTAATCAATGTCTACACTCAGGCCCGCCACTTCAGAATGATATTACCAGAATCTTATTGAATTTCAGACGGCACCAGTCCAGCCGGCACGGTTCCAGTCTTCACTACCGACATCAGGATAATGTTCCGGCAGACATGGGTGCATCCTGACGACAGGAGATATCAGCTGATCCTGTGGCGTGAGAACCCCACAGAGGATATCAAGGTATACGAATTAAATACTATCTCATATGAATAGAATAGAATAGAATAGAAGATAATTTATTTCAGTGCAAGAACACAGTAATACAATATATGGCCTCAGAAGTTCGCCTTTCTCGACTCAGAGGACGCTACTGCAGCTAGCCAAGGACTGGGAGATCACGCACCCCAACTCTGTAGCCGCATCAGTCATGCAACGAGATGTTTATGTTGATGACATACTTACTGGTGCAGATACGTTCAGTGAAGCCCAGCAACTCAAGAAGGAGCTCGTGTCACTCATGAGGAGTGCTCAATATGACCTACGGAAGTGGTCATCCAACTCAAGGGAGTTATTGTCGGATTTGCCGGATGAACATTGCGAACATCCACGTACTTTTGATATGGACGATCCAAGTTTCATTAAAGTCTTAGGGATACAATGGTGTCCAGTGACGGACACAATATCATATCAAATCAATGTACCTCTAGGAAGGCCGGTATCAAAGCGGAGCATACTTAGCACGATCGCGAGGCTATACGATCCCTGCGGGTAGGTACTGCGCGCCACTAATCTTCAGATCCAAGGTATTTCTTCAATCATTGTTTACGGATGGCTTACAATGGGACGAACCAGTAAGTGACACTCAATTCAGTCAGTGGAACGAACTTATCCAGGATTTGCATTACTTGTCAGGCTTACACATTCCTCGATGTGTCGCACTGCCTGGGGCGGTGTCGTACTCTCTTCACGGATATGGAGACGCGTCCGAGCTTGGATTCTCGGCGTGTATTTACCTCAGAACGGAGGACGTTTCAGGTAACGTTATGGTACGTTTAATACTCGCTAAGACGCGCGTGGCTTCGAGGAAGACAATGCAGACGATCCCTAAGTTAGAGCTTAGCGCTGCACATTTAGTACCTATTCAAGTTATTGAATCATGTCGCGGAGTCGTATGAAGATTCGATTCATCTTGACAGTATAAATGCGTGGTCAGATAGTTCTGTCATGGTTGAATACTAAACCACATTTATTACAGACATTTGAGAGTAACAGAGTCCAGGACATAAGAAACTCTAAACGGCCTATGGTATGGATGGAGGCACGTCAGGTCGGAATTAAATCCAGCAGATGTCGCATCGCGTGGAATGTCTGCTCGACAACTTACCCACTTCGAGTTGTGGTGGTCGCCCAGCTGGTTACTGCTAGATGAAACACAGTGGCCCAGCTTGAAGGTAACAATGCCAGAAGTTTTACCAGGGTTCAAGAAGATTATCAACGTGGTTGCGCCGATCGAGGATTGGAGAGATACACTACTAGCACGGGTTAGTGTTGGAATGTGTGTAATCTCCACAAATCATCTATATTGTCTATGCATGAAAACTGTGCACGTATGTCTATGGCCTGTGTAATTTCCTTTTTTTCCTGTCAAGCCAAAATGGCGTAAGCACCCCACTGTCTGTCGTTCTCTCTATACAATTTTATTTTACCAATTTAACAATGTAAAGCCTCAATAATTTACATAAGTAATTAAGCTAACAAAGCTGTAATGTGATTTTACGTGCATCTTTAATGAGTAATAGTACATTACTTAACAAGTGCGGTAAAACAAAGAATGTCTCAGATCGCAGGTATTTGACGCCCGAGCCGAAGGCAAGGGCGATAAATATGCGATCTGAGGCTTTCTTTATTACCGCCCGTGTTAAGTACAAAATTTTATGTCACCCCCTGGCCAGGAGGTGGGATTTCCCGCGCGCGGAGCGTGCGGTAATTGCCGCTTTATGGACAGGTGTGACATAAAGATTGTCGCGTACTAGATGTTTCATTTGGTGAAGATTCCCAATGTGGTTACCCGATCTACGAGCTCTATACGCGTGATCGCGAGAGGTCAGCCCAAGGTGCAGCACCTCTATCAGTTAGTTCATTCAGCAAGCTCATCAATATTACGTCATATGTTCTCAGGTTCTGTCAGAATATCAGGCTGCCCAGGGAAGCGAGAAACCTTCAGCCTAACTTATCTCTCGAAGAGAATCGCGAGGCGCGAAAAATGTGGATCAACAAATGTCAAATGGATGTTTACCACGACGAGGTCGTACTGATAAAGAAAGGTAAACTTACATGTCGATCATTACAGAAGCTCAGCGTATTTATTGACAAGGATCATTTCATACGAGTCGGAGGCCGGCTCAGTAAATCAGCGTTGCCATACGGAGCAAAACATCAGTACTTACTACCGAAAGATCATCGCTGGACTCAGATGCTCATTGAATATTAATATTATCACAAGAGTTATTGTCATGCACCGACGAATACACTCATCAGCATATTACGACGCGAGTACTGGGTGCCGTCAATTAGACGCCAGGTGTCTAAGGTAATTCAACGTTGCTTAACGTGTTTCAGGTTTGATGCCTCGGGTCAAGCCCCATTCATGGCTGATTTACCCGCGGATAGGGTGACCGCGGCCAGGCCATTTTCAAGGGTAGCCACGGATTTTGCGGGGCCATATCTTGTCAAAGCTAGCCTGCTCAGGAATGCTAAATCAGTCAAAGCTTACCTGTGTGTGTTTATCTGTCTAGGTACGAAAGCGGTTCATCTCGAGTTAGTGTCTTCGCTGAGCACCGAGGCGTTTGTTGCAGCATTCACGAGGTTTGTGTGCAGACGGGGTCTGCCCTCACTCATTCGCTCTGATCAAGGTACCAACTTCACTTCTGCTAATTCATATCTCAGGGAGATCAACAAGTTCTTGCTTGACCATGAAATCGCTCTCAAGGACGAGTTTCGTAAACAGAATATCCGATGGGAATTTAACCCCCCAGGCGCTCCACACATGTCAGGTTTGGTGGAGGCGGCAGTTAAGAGTTCTAAGAACTTACTCAAACGGGAACTTGGTGATGACATTTTAACATTCGAGGAGCTCACCACTTTGCTAACGAAAGTGGAAGCCATTTTGAATTCCCGTCCACTGGTTCCGATGTCAGAAATCCCGTGCGATTTGGAATGTCTCTGTCCTTCATCTTTTTTGGTCGGTCAGCCTCTCATTGCGGTGCCTGAGGCACATTGGAAGGATGTCAAAATGTCAAGGCTATCACGATTTCAGGTTATTCAAAAAATGTTTCAGTCCATATGGTCAAGGTGGCATTTAGAATACTTAAATACCTTACAGTCGAGAAACAAATGGTACGATCATGTAGGCAATATCGAAATCAATGATTTAGTTTTGATCAAGGATGAAAATTCGCCTCCCTTGCAATGGAGACGCGGTAGGGTCATTGAACTGTACAAAGGCTCAGATAACATTGTACGTTCAGTTAAGCTGGAAACCCAAGGTGGAGAGTTAATTCGGCCTGTAGTAAAGCTCTGTAAATTACCTATAGAGCGGGAACTAACTCATTTATCTGATGCAACTAATGATCAATAATGTTTTCATGTCATTATTATGTTTCATAGCCTCATAAGGCATTTTGTGTATAACTAACCTTTATAGTCAAGTAGACCACTGTATATTATGTTATGTTATAGTCTAGGGTACTATTTTATAACTCAAGTTGTATGATACCACTCTCGGAGATGCACACAGACTACATATTCATTCTCATTTCTCTTCCTGGCCGGGCCCAGTAAATGTTGAATCAACTCAACATTTAGTTCAGACTGAATTACATTGTAGGTAACTTCATTCATACCAACATAATGTTGGCTAAGTCATGGCCACTAGCGCCACCTAGCGAGTCTGTATGTGTTTCTACGTGTGGCTATCTGTCTAGTATTGACAGAACGAGATTCGATTCACGATTGCGATTCAGGAACGCAAGGCGACAAGGATCCGCCATTAAAACTATTCAGTATCATTTTTATTGTATATTTCACATTATCAGGACATTAAAGTCAGTAAATTCGAGTCAGTTGTTCATATTTCACCATTAGCCTAAGAGCGGTACGGTTGCGCTGTATGAATTTTGAACATTAATTCATAACAGCTACTTTTTTTGCACCAAAAAATTTGTTAAAGCAATTAGATTAGGTATTCTTTAATAAAACACGTAGTCCACCAACGTGACTGTAGAAAATATTAAAAAATAATCTATAAAAAAATCCTTAAAAATCGGGCGAAAATGGTATAAGCATTTACTTAGGTACTTTATGTCACACCTGGCCATAAAGCGGCAATTACCGCACGCTCCGCGCGCGGGAAATCCCACTTCCTGGCCAGGGGGTGCCATAAAATTTTGTACTTAACACGGGCGGTAATAAAGAAAGCCTCAGATCGCATATTTATCGCCCTTGCCTTCGGCTCGGGCGTCAAATGCCTGCGATCTGAGACATTCTTTGTTTTACCGCCCTTGTTAAGTAATGTACTATTATGACATACTATATATATTTATATTCTTTGTGATACATGAAAAATCAACCGATTTTTGTTAAGGCAACATCGTAATATAATAATTTTTAATACATAAATATATAAAATTCAATTACGGCTATGGTATATAAGCTAACATTACAGTTATGGTTTATATATATCTTTCTTATATGTATTGACCCTTTTTATACTGAAGCTACCCAAAATATCTGGAGCTTTATTTTCTTTGAAAAAGTCTTGTGAAATTAATATATAAGCCAAACTCACTACGTTGACTTTTCATGAAGGCCACGTTGAAGAAGGTGTAATGCTAATGAACCCTATAAATACCTATTAAGTGATTTCAAATGCATCTTCCTTAATAGTAGGCGCGAGAGGGGAATACGCGGGGTGAGCGGAGGTGTGCATCACAGCGAGAGGCGCGCGGGTGGGTGACAAGCAAGTGTGTGTGTAGGTACTTTACTTTTATTGTGCGGCCCTAAGCTTTATGTTCTATTAGGTATATGTAAATAGTGTAATTTAAACAACTTATTATTAGGTTCAATAGTAGCTATGAAGTATGAATTAAAAGTTAAAACTAAGTCATTTAATAACTTTAAATTTTGTATACCTATAATCTGACATCTAATTATATATTATAATTTATCGATTAAGATATCACGGACTTTGTGTACAACCTAACCTACACGCCTATAATAAAAGTCCGCTCATCCGGTGCATTCGTAGGTGTAGGTATGTACTGAACAACTACGCTGTCGGCCGGACGGTAGGTATATTGAGACCATATATTCGTGACTCGTACTTTACACACACTTTATTAACAGTACAGTTGAAGACATAAATTAGGTATACATAAAAAGTAGAACATGTATACGTATCCGCATAAATTCTTAGAAAGATGATGCCACGCTAAATTATGCCTTATAGGGACGCTTAGAAGTAGGTATTCGTTATTTCGCACGCCGCGCAGGTCGAAGCCCTTCGCGATCTTGAATTACATAGACGGCTCGGTGTTGCGTAAATAAGTATGTCTTGATTCAACCAACAAGTAAATAGGATGACAAATGTATTCGTTTTTTAAAATATTACATCGTGATAATTATTTTATATAAGTAGTATAGAAAAGATACGCGGCACACGCATGTTTTATAAAGATCATATCACGGCAAAAGTCACCAACCAGAGATAATAAGGGCTACAGGCGGGTGACCGCCATCCGAAATTTTAAAAACGCAGATATAACAAGGAAAGTTAACGAGGTGTTTTAAAAATTTTCGTCTCCCAAAGGGTTGAAAATAGGGGTTAAATATTGTATGGGGATCAATTTTTTTAAATAGACAAAACTGGTTTTTCGTTTCTGCAGTCTTTTCTGTCAGTACATATCAACGCACAACCCAAACCGCTGGTTCTAGAGATTCCAAATTTGGCACGTAGGTTTCTTATATGGTCTAGGGGTGCACTAAGGAAGGAATTTTCAAAATTCGTCCCCTAAGGGGGTAAAATGGGGGTCCAAAGTTTGTATGGGGAAACAAGACTAGTCAGACTATTTTATTCAAAATTTCACAGGAGTACTCCTAACAAAATAAGTAAACACGTGTCTCCAGTTTTTTGAAAATTCAACCCCTAAAAGGGGGAAATGGGGTGACAAAGTGTGAAAATCGACAATGGGTATTGTTTCTGTGGTTTATCGGGTCGCTAATTACGAAAACTACAATGATTTTAAAATCCAACGTGGCGGACATGAAATACCATCTCCCCTGTCGGGGTGAAAAGGGGTTGAAATTGAAATAACTAAATATCAATATGGGTGTAGTTTTATGTTTTTTTTCGGACGTCAATTACGAAAACGGTACCGATTTTAAGATTTAATATTGTAGAAATGAACATTCTTTATCTAAATATATAAAAGGAGAAAATGACTGACTGACTGACATATCAATTATCAACGCACAGCCCAAATCGCTGGTTCTAGAGATTACAAATTTGGCACGTATGTTCCTTATAAGGTCTAGCTAGGGGTACACTAAGGAAGGATTTTTCAAAATTCATCCTCTAAGGGGTGAAATGGGGGTCCAAAGTTTAAATGGGGAAACAAGATTAGTCAGACTATTTTATTCGAAACTTCACTGGAGTACTCCTAACAATAAATAAGTAAACACGTGTTCCCGGTTTTTTGAAAATTCAACCCCTAAAAGGAGGAAATCGGGTGAAAAAGTGTGAAAGCCGTACCGTACTATTAAAGATATATACCACACTAGCTTTTTCCCGCGGCTTCGCCCGCGTACTAAACGTAACTTTAAACAGCCGACAAAAAAAGATGATTTCAGTTTGAATTTGACCCAACCAGAGGTATGTATTTGTCCGCGATTATCACGCGTTTTGCTGAACCGATTTAGGTGCGGGTCGGAAAACTATTTGTTACGTTCTGGAGGTTTCGGTATACGAATTTTTATGCCGCCATCGACTTACTACTACTAAGAGAGTATAATTACTACTCTTGAATAAAAGTACATATCTGTCTCCCTTAAAAGAAGGAAATGTGGTCTCAAAGTCTGAAAATCAATATGGGTATTATTTTCAGACTTTGTGACCACATTTCCTCCTTTTAAGGGTTGAATTCTCAAAAACCTGAAAAACTTGTTTACTCATTAACTAATCTTGTTTTCCCATACAAATTTTGACATCGTTTCACCCCTTCGGGTGTTAATCTTGAAAAATATTTTCATAGTGCGCCCCTAGACCTTATAAGGAACCTACTTGCCAAATTTGGAATATAATCTAGAACCAGCTGTTTGGGCTGTGCGTTGATCAGTCAGTCTGTGGTAGTCAGTCAGTTTCTTCTTTAACATATTTAGAAATGTTCATGTCCACAATATTAAATCTTAAAATCGATGCCATTTTCGTAATTAACGACCCAAAAAAACCATGAAAACGACACCCATATTAATATGTAGACATTTCAACCCCATTTCACCCCGACTGGGGAAATTGGTATTTCACGTCCGCCACGTTGGATTTTAAAATCATTGTTGTTTTCGTAATCAGCGACCCGATAAACCATAGAAATAATACCCATTGTCGATTTTCAGACTTTGACACCCCATTTCCCTCTTTTAGGGGTTGAATTTTCAAAAAACCTGAAACACGTCTCACTCATTTATCGTTAGGAGTACCCCTGTGAAGTTTCGAATAAAATAATCAAACTAATCTTGTTTCTCCATACAAACTTTGGAGCCCAATTTTACCCCCTTAGGGGATGAATTTTGAAAAATCCTTCCTTATTGCACTCTTAGACCTTATAAGGAACCTACGTGCCAAATTTAGAATCTCTAGAACCAGCGGTTTGGGCTGAGCGTTGATATGTCAGTCAGTCAATCAATCAGTCAGTCAGTTTCTTCTTTTATATATTTAGAAGAAGAAGATTATACGTAAACATCATATACTACGCAAATAAACAAAATTTCCTACGCCGCAGACAAATTTTACATAGTTACTCAAACTCAATATCATTTTAAAGGTAATGAATGAGTAGGTAAATAATAATAAAATGTCGCACTGGGCCGAGCGGCGGCCTCAAGCACGCGTGTTTTAAGTTTTAACCTGCCTACTCAATCCCTACATTCTCATCTCAGATAATCCTTAACAATAAGTCAATAAAGTCCAAATCCGATTGCAAACGTATGCTGTACATTAACGAATATAAATAATATTCGCTTGATTCCTATTCCGTTGATATTCTGAGCTTTAAAGCCAACGGTAAAATTGCAATCACGGACTTTGTATTTGTATTTAGGCACCGTCATCAATGCATTCGTTATTCATATCAAAGGCATAGTAAGTAATAATAATAAACAGACATCGAAGCGAGGCGGCGGGGGCCGGCCGCACGCGCCGCGCGCTTGTTTCGACATGCCTACTTCCATCTCGTTGTGCGTTCTAAAATAAGCCCTGATAGTAAGGCAATAAAGTCCAAATCAGATTGCACGTGTGTGCTGTAATTAAGCAAATCAACGAAAACAAATAACATGGGGTTCATTCCTATTCCATTGACATTCTCAGGGCTTAAATTAAAAGTCCACGGAAAAATTGGAACTGATATATTTTTTCTACTAATGTTAAATACGCGATTTGTAAAAAACTATTTACCAAATATTTAAATAGTTTCATTTTCAATGATAATTCTGAGAAACAGTCCTTGTTTTTCATGTGTTGCTATAAAAAGCTTATATATAATTTTCTTTTTAATAAGTTTCAGAAAAACTGAAAATACCTGTTTGATTAAATTTCTCTTATTTCCCGTTGCATATATGTTTCGATTCGGATCGTAAGCATCAAAACAGACCTAAAGATAGAAGCATTCTCAATAAAACTAACTATACCATATTTGCTGTGAAAAATCAACAGTTTTTGGGCACCATTTTTTTTATCCAACTTCCGGTGGTAGATTCGCAAATTTGAAAAATATTGATTCTTAAAATCACTTAAAAGAACCGTATAAAAAAAATTAGCCTGTAAGATATTTTTTTCCAAAAAAAAATGTATCTTTCTCAGGCTACATATCCTAAATCCTCGGCGAGGCATCGAGGGTCAAGGAGAATCATCACATGTGGCCGCAGCGGACCCACATCACGCGTCGAGGTGCAGCGCTTGTAATCTGCAATCATCCTAGCCGAGGGACGCTCGGGACGGTTGTATATTTGGAGAGTTACAGATCGAGGATAAGTATCTGCCCTGGTGGCCCAATTTGTATGCTTCGAGACTGTAAGCATATACTTATACATAATTTATCTGGTTTCCCATGAAGACGGAACCCAGACCTATTTTACATGTGGATGTACCATATATCCATCAAATTAATTACGAAACAAATATAAATATAATAGTTTGCTTTTGCAAGTACATTTCTGAAGTTCGACTATTACTCGTTAACTAGTAATGTCTACTTAGCTGTGATAGTTTTCCTTTTAAATTCATCGTATATACTGCTACCATGATTTTTTTCACATGCCTAGTAGCCACCGTTTAACTGGCAGGGGGGGGGTACATTTGACCATAACAAAAATTATCACTTCAAAGCTTAATATCACGCTAACCAATTCTTACATCAAAAAATGATATTAGAAACCTTATAATATTTTTAAAAGAGCTATCCAACGACACCCAACACGATGGAGTTTGACATAAAAAACAATTGCACCACCACTTTACATGTAGGTAGGGTTGCCATACGTCAGGATTTGTCCTGACATGTCGGGATTTTTGACCCTTTGACCGGATTGCGGCCGGACTTGGTAAGTGTCAGGATTTTTTGACCCTATTAAAAAAAATGTTTCTATGATACATTTATTTTAACGTTTACACAGTTTTAATAAATGTACAGTTTTAATCAACAAAAATAGTAATACTTCTTCGAAAACAATATAAAATAGGATAATTTTAAAATGTATTATTACTCCATACGAAAGAATACATAAAACTATGCCAAAAAGTATAAAATCCTATTCAAATATCTCAAAAAATAACGAAACTACAACCGTTAGAATGTTTTTACTTAGAGAGAGAAAACGCTACAGGTCAGTGACGTCACTGACCTGAAGCGTCATAGTAAATGACGATCGTTCAATACAACGGGGCATTTTGCGGAAAAGGGACAGAAAATGGCCCCTCCTCAAACTTTGAAGTCTTATAATTATGTAATTATTTATTCTTTTGGATTACTTTTTTCACTATTTGATTGAGAATTTGATCCTTTTTCGAGAAAATTCGGATTCATTGGTTTTTTTATTTGGTGTCAACATTTGTGGAGGTCACTCATAGTCATATGGGTTATGAAAAAAATCCCGCACTTTTTGATGAAAGGAAGCCACTTTGCACAGTGATAGTAGCAACCAAATTAACTTATTTTTTTCGAGGCAACCGAAGTTTCGCACCTTAGAAGAAATGTCAGGACTTTTAGGGGGATGTCCGGATTTTTATCAGGACATTTCAATTTTCCATATGGCAACCCTACATGTAGGGGAGGTACCCTAAAATTTTTTTTTTTTTAAGATTTTATTCTACCGTTTTGTCGGTTTCATCGATATGTATACTCATGCCAAATTACAGCTTTCTAGTACTAACGGTTACTTACTGAGATAAACGGGGGTCAGACGGACGGACGGACATGGCGAAACTATAAGGGTTCCTTGTTTACTACGGAACCTTAAAAAATCGTGAGCCCTCGTAAAGCTCTGCTTTTTGCTAGTATATTTATCGAGCGCCCATGTTATGTAAAACGTCAGTGGTAGTCGTTTATCACTTCTCGTTGTCAAAAGTGGATAGTGTGTTATCTATATTAATTTCATATTTGTGACACTGCGTAAAATGGAACTTCGATTCGACAGAAGAGCAATGCCATGGCAATTACCTACGTATTTGAAATTTTGAATGTTCGCTAAAAAACAAAACCTTGTTATTGTATACATTTTCCGTGCTTTTTGTGATTGTGTTGCGACAAAATTAGTTATTGATGAACGAAAATGGAGAAAACCACAATGCAGAAACCTATGGCGGAGTTGCTTTGGAATCTTGCTTTGGACGGTGAGTCCAATAGTTAGTTAGTTATACTGGGCATTTTCCGCAAGTCAACATCCAACGTGCCTATTTTGCGTGAAAAAGGGGTAGCGCTACTCTAACCACCCTAGTTCCTGTATGAAACCTATTAATGTCTTTATATTGTTTACTACTTCCTGCAGTGTGTTCGGATTTCCTAGGTGATTCTCCCTGTATACTTCTACCTGCTTACAGTCTAGTAGAATGTGTCTAGCAGTCTCTTCTGCCTCCATGCATGCTCTGCACAAGGGACTGTCGGTGATTCCCAAGTTGTAGAGATGTTTGTTTAGTGTGTTGTGTCCTGTTATTATACCTACTACTTTACGTAGTTGGTTTCTGTGTGTTCTCTGTAGTGTGGTTGTGAGTTTCGGATTTTGTTTTAATATTATTTCTTTTGTCTGCCTGCATGTGTCTAGATCTTCCTAATGCCTTTGATGCAGGTGTGTTATGTATCGATTTAGTTCATTCTGTATGTATTTTTGTGGCAGGGGCACAATTGGCTCCGGTCCGTATGCCGGCGTTTCTGAGCCTTTCCTGGCTAGTTCATCCGCTGCATTGTTTCCTCTCGAGCCGCTGTGTCCCTTTACCCATTGTAAAGGGACACAGCGGCTCGGCACCCAGGCCAGTGTTAACACCATTGATCAGGCGATTGACGGAATCAACAGAGATCTAAACTATCTCTCCATGTGGTTGCGCTCTTTTGGGATCTCTGTTAACCCGACTAAATGTCAAGCCATCGTTCTTGGGAGTTCCCGGATGCTTTCACTGGTCGATTTCACTCGCACTGCACCGATCCAGTTTGAAGGTGAAATTATTCCCATATCACCTACAGTGAAAAACCTGGGTCTGATTATTGATAATAGCCTTACGTGGGATCCGCAGGTGTCTGATGTCTGTCGCAGAGTGACTAATGTATTAAGAGCGCTCTACAGATTTAAAAACTTTCTCCCTGTCGGTACTAAGATTCTCCTTATCCAGGCGCTTGCTCTGCCTATAATTGATTATGCTGATGTGTGCTACTCCAACGTCACTCAAGTCTCCCTCAACAAATTGGATCGCCTTCTCAACAATTGTATCAGATTTATTTTCAATCTTCGCAAGTACGACCACGTTTCCATTTTTCGTAAACAGTTAAACTGGCTTCCCATACGTGAACGAAGAAATTTTCGCATTTTGTGTACTCTATTCTCAATTTTATTCGATCCAAACACACCTGATTATCTCAAGTCCAAGTTTCAGTTTGTCTCTGCCTGACCAGGTTCCGTTCTCCGTACTTCTCGCAGTCTTAAGCTCACTATTCCTCCTCATTGCACCGGCTTCTTATCCAATTCTTTCACTCTTCAGGCAATTCGCCTGTGGAATGCTCTTCCACTCACGATCAGGCAAGCACAGAGCATACTCTCTTTCAAGCGGATGTTGCGCAAGCATTTATTGGGCAATTGATGAGACTTATTCTCTTCATGTTCTCGTGATATTTCGCACTATGTAGGCACATATATATATATATATATGTAGTTTATTATATAAAGTATTTGTGTATGTTTATATATAACTATATATATATTTCTATAATTATATGATATAGATGAGAAATTTAACTAGTTGTAAATGTGTGTATCTATTTGTCTTTACGTTTTTATCCTGCACCCAACAAATGTTCCTTTTTGGCCCAGTGGTTGACTGGTAGAGAATGCCTTAAGGCATTAAGTCCGCCATTTGTACCTTTTTAATGTGCAATAAAGTTTAAATAAATAAATAAAATAAATAAATTGTAAAGTTACCTTGTTCTTGTCTCCGTTTTTATGCCTGGCCTGACTATTTGGTAACTGAAGTGAAACACAAGATGCTTGGTCAAACACTGATTTATTCAAAGCTACCCTCATATGTGAATACCTAAGGATTACAAACAACTACCTTCATAGTAAATCTACAACATCTTTCCCCTCATAACATAACAACGGTTTTTGATAAATGTTTTAAATGACTAACTTAAACGGGAAACCCTTACTTGCCAGAATTTCAGTTTTTGACTGCCATACTATTCAACTGCCATAATATTGTTTCTTATAATTTCGTATGCCATACTCATTATTTACCATATAAATCAAATGCCAGAATCTTTATTTCCCATAATATCAATTCCAATAATATCTTTTTCCATAATCATTGTAATCCATAATTATCACATGCTATACTTTTATTTGCCATCCATCTCTACTGTTCGAATTGAATAGCTGAGAATGAAAATCCATAATTTTAATGAAATTTAAAAGAGCAGAATAACTTGTTTGAAAAGCTACTTTACTACTTAATCCGACTCGGATCACAGATAGGTTAGAAGGTTAGAAGATGGGTTAAAAGAGCAGAATAACTTGCATGCTTGCATGCTTGCTTGCTTGCATACATGATGCAATTATTTTCGAGCGCCTACAGAAATTTAATAAGCAAATTCATAGTTAGGATTATTTCGGAAAGAAACTGTATTTAGTATGGCATTTAAATATTCTGTTAAATAATATTATTGCACTTAATAATATGGATAACAATACGTATGGCATTCGTATCATTCTGTCATGTAATATTCGGGAATACAAGAGTATGTCAAACGATTTTTCTAGTAAATGAACCATTCGGGCAAATAAAAATCGGGCAAATGTTTATCGAGCAATTGAAATTATTCCATATGAATTTCGGGCAAACAATAGACACCCAACTTAAACATGCATTCCTACATAAGAACAATATCTTCATTTATCCTACACCTTAAAATAAGTTTGCAAACAACAAAATAACAGTTAGCAAACAACACTGTACTTAACTACTATTATCATTATCATTATGATCTAGCGTTAGGTATACATACCTAAATCTAATTATTCTAAACATCTTTAAGAACGAAATTGCGATCATTGTACAAGAACAATGTAACAAATGCAGTTGAATTTAACGATTATAATCCTTATGACCGTGACATAACTTATGTATTGAAAATTGGCTTTATTCTTTATCAACTACAACCAGATGCTCGTTACAATATCATAAGGGCGTATAATATGTGACGTATTCGTTACATAATAGTATCTTACGTGTGGTGCATATGGTTCAATAGTACATTACTTACCAAGGGCGATAAAACAAAGAATGTCTCAGATCGCAGGTATTTTACGCCCGAGCCGAAGGCAAGGGCGATAAATATGCGATCTGAGGCTTTCTTTATTATCGCCCGTGGTAAGTACAAAATTTTATGTCACCCCCTGGCCAGGAAGTGGGTTTTTTCGCGCGCGGAGCGTGCGATAATGGCCACTTTATGGCCAGGTGTGACATAAAATTAAATTATTGATACAACATTCTGTTAAATATTGTTAAGTTTCATATCAGCTGTTTATATTAATCACTGATGGATGAATGGGTCCATAGATATTTGTGTATATAAATTCTAGTGCCTAACTAGTACATTACTGTGTAAAGGATATATATATATATATATTTTTAACCCGAATATAAAGATACTTATTGCATAAATACATGCTAACACCTATACCTATCTCAAACAGCGCATGGCTAGGGAATAAGGTTTAAAACAGTTTGCACATTCTAAAATTTGTTTTAATCAAATTCAAGCATTGCTTCTTGTATTTTGCGGAACTTACTCCTAGTCATGGGGCCAGTAGATATCCCAGTATGCATGGAACTCGTCGCACCTGTGGGGATACTTACCGCGGGGATCGGTACGTCCCCGGTCGGCGGAGCCGTGGTCGTGGCGGTGGCCGTGGTTTTAGGTACCAGTCCGAAAGGGCGTGGGTTCGGATCCCACCGCTGTCACCATGAAGTGAAACACAAGATGCTTGGTCAAACACTGATTTATTCAAAGCTACCCTCATATGTAAATACCTAAGGATTACAAACAACTACCTTCATAGTAAATCTACAACAGTGACATCCGTATATTAGGCCTGACGTGAAGTTGTCGCTGCTCAGAGCCTGAAGCACTGATTTGCTGTCAGAGAATATTTGTAAGTTTGTGTCTTGGATTTGTCGCCACTTTACGGCATTGCATGCCTCAATGATCCCCATGCATTCAGCCTGGAAGACCGTATTGTGTTCACCTAGCGGTTTTGATATGTGTATATTCAAATCTGTGAATACACCACATCCTGTTCCATTATTGGTTTTAGACCCATCGGTATAGATTCTTAAGTCGGTTTGATTTAGTCCTTCTTTTGAGTCCTCTTTTATATATTTATTTATTTTTAATACACATATAAGCTAACAGTATAATACCAAATCGCTTACACGGCAAAATATTACAAATTTAGAAACACAAATACAACACTAAATTTATCAACAAGGACAGAGAAACAACATAGAGAAAATTTATGAGAATTGTAACACAACTCTGTCAGCTCAGTGTAGTAAGTATTCTTTCTGAAAGACCATCGTTTTCGGTGTTCTGTCTCCTTCTGCCTCTATCATGGGAATATTTGAGGTCAGGGTTCCGTAGATTTTTGTGTTGCGGTGTGTTATGTTTAGTCCATAGGTTCAGGCATTTATATTACTTGTATGTTTTAAGTATAAAAGTTTTTACTCCTCCACAATGCTTTATTCTATTCTTCACATTGGCGTTCTAATTAAACTATTTAGTTTCGATTAATCCTTATGAACCAGCAGCCGATAACAAACACTTCTCAATTTGTTAGGCTTGGAATAAGGTACAGGTACTTAATAGACAAATTTTACCTGAAAATAAAATTTATAGTAAGTTACAAGACTTACCTTATTCCAAGCCTAATTTTATTGCTGTCTGCTGGCGTGTGCTTAAACACCTTTTAATTTTTATTAACATTCACTTGCATGTTTTAGAATTTAAGCTCATTTTTCAGCTAAAAAATTAGTTTTAAGCTTGTTTTTCAGGAACAATTTAGTATTTAAGCTCTTTTTCAGCTGTACTAGTTAATCATCAGATCTTATTAAGCATAAACAAACCAACTACCTACCCTTAGTTCGTGCTTTGTTTACATAACGCAGTGCCACCGGTCTACCTACCGTGGCTACATTTGCCACCTGTCTATCTGCAGTGGCTATCTACCGTCCGTTTATATCACATTGGACGGTGGATCAAATTGAGAATCCAATGACAGCTGCTGGGCCCGCAGCCCATAGCGCCTTTGGTTCCTAAGGGTGGGGATAAAACCGGTAATGCGGCTATTACACTGTCCTGAATCAGGCGTCCTAACTAGTGGAGGGGAGTTGAAGCATCTCGCTCTAAAGTATAGGTCGGAACTCTTCTAAGGGTCCTGAATTCAGGACAGTGTAATACCCGCTTAAACGCGGAACATGGCAGTGTTGCCAGCGGAAATGGATGTTGCCATCTCAATTTGTTAGGCCTAGATAAAAGTGTAATGTGTAAAGGCTTGGAATAAGGTAAGTAACTTAATATAAATTTTATTTTCAGGACAAATATGCCTCTTAATGTCAGACGATATGGTACCAACGGTCTCGGGTAAAAAAAAGCCAAGGGAAATTACAGCAATAATACGAATACCTGATGATAAGGAAGCAGTAAAACGACTACGTAAAATAGTAGCCGAGTTACAAAGTAAGATTATTTTCTAAGTTTACTTCTTATTTTCTATTTCAATATCTACAATCTATCCTACTGTTTTTTTTTTTCAAAACTAATCAGCCAGTCTATTGCTAGATTTGCTAGCGCCCAAGCCAAGTTTAAGGCTTCATGCATATCAAAATTCATCAATAAGTATATCCTAAATGCTATTTGCTTGAAACATCACATATGGTGGCCCCACAGACGAGGGGTTACAAGGTAAGACCATGTCAACTTTTTTTTGTTGCTTTTTACTCTTTAAAACTGTGATTTTATAGAGTTTAAATTAAATCTACCAAACATAAGGTTTAGCCAAGGGGCTTGCAGTGGGCGGCGCGCGTCGCTTTAAATGCCTACCGCTCGTTCGGCCCGGGGCCCGCCGTCAGTCGAGGGCCGCCCGCCGCCGCGCGAACGCGTCTATCTATTGGCAGGGTGCAAAGCGGGTGGAGGGGGTAACCTAAACGATCACAGCGCTCGCTACGGCTAAAATTTACATTTTTGTCGCCGACTTGAGCTGTCAAATCCATATTGCATTGCAGTAAACATTTTCTAATCGTTTTTGAGATAAATTTAATATGGTCCTAGTAAGATGTGTTATTGTGAATTGTAAAAACACCACAGAATAGCGACTGTAAATTTTACCAATTTTCAAGACCGTGGTGGAAACGAGACCAAATAAATAAGTGGATAATTGCCGTAAGAAAAAAAAAAATAAGTCACCTAACCTGACAACAACAACTGAAAACAACAATTTTAATGATTATTGGCAATAATGTTACTGACTATCATCGTCCAATATAGTAAAATAACAGAAGATTTCATTCATTTTTTCCACAATATTTACTTACTTCTCGCTTGACAGCTATGACAATATTGTCCATAATGGCCACCTGTCCGTGGCGCTAACGTCGTGCACGGTCCCAATATGCACGTTACCGCTGCCGCCGCAGACTAGAACGCTACGAGCGACGAGTCGATAGCCGTAGCGCTACACGTGCCGCGTGTGAATGAATACAAGTTATACGATAGACAGAGATGCAAAGAGTAGGCATGTTTTTTATGCCTAAACGCCGTTTTTGTTAGAAAGTGAAGCTTCTGTACTTGTACTATTACTTATTCTGTGGTTTAGCAACAATATTTCCATTTTGACATGGGTCTTCTCTAGAGCATACTAAAAGTCTCTTTAATAGTACATTACTTAACAAGGGCGGTAAAACAAAGAATGTCTTAGATCGTAGGTATTTGACGCCCGAGCCGAAGGCAAGGGCGATAAATATGCGATCTGAGGCTTTCTTTATTACCGCCCGTGTTAAGTACAAAATTTTATGTCACCCCCTGGCCAGGAAGTGGGATTTCCCGCGCGCGGAGCGTGCGGTAATTGCCGCTTTATGGCCAGGTGTGACATAATAGTACATTACTTACCAAGGGCGATAAAACAAAGAATGTCTCAGATCGCAGGTATTTTACGCCCGAGCCGAAGGCAAGGGCGATAAATATGCGATCTGAGGCTTTCTTTATTATCGCCCGTGGTAAGTACAAAATTTTATGTCACCCCCTGGCCAGGAAGTGGGTTTTTTCGCGCGCGGAGCGTGCGATAATGGCCACTTTATGGCCAGGTGTGACATAATAGTACATTACTTAACAAGGGCGGTAAAACAAAGAATGTCTCAGATCGCAGGTATTTGACGCCCGAGCCGAAGGCAAGGGCGATAAATATGCGATCTGAGGCTTTCTTTATTACCGCCCATGTTAAGTACAAAATTTTATGTCACCCCCTGGCCAGGAAGTGGGATTTCCCGCGCGCGAAGCGTGCGGTAATTGCCGCTTTATGGCCAGGTGTGACATAAAAATTGTTATAATATATAACAATTTTTAAAGAAACTCAGTTACCGTTGTTTCCTTGCTGATGGGACATAATTACAATAAGGACAGGTTTATCGAGCCGTCAATAAACTTATAAATTTAAATTGTTTACTGATAATTAAAAAAAACTCATAAACACCTGTAAGTATACATAAAATAAATGTTTTTAGTTCTCGAACGCCACACCCCCGCCAGTCCTCAGGCAGCCACTTCAACAAAGAAGAAAGCTTGGAATTCCTCAATCAAAGGTGTCACGAAGGTGAACCACACGGCTGGTGGGAATATGCGCAACAATGTAATTAGAAAGATTCTCAATTTCCAACCACCTAGACCAGTAGTTCCAGTTCAGGCGAAAATATGTCAAAATATTCACTTTATTTTTATGTTTTTTGTAACATCAACAAATTATGCTGCATGTTTAACAATAGTACATTACTTAACAAGGGCGGTAAAACGAAGAAAGTATCAGATCGCAGGTATTTGACGCCCGAGCCGAAGGCAAGGGCGATAAATATGCGATCTGAGGCTTTCTTTTTTACCGCCCGTGTTAAGTACAAAATTTTATGTCACCCCCTGGCCAGAAAGTGGGATTTCCCGCGCGCGGAGCGTGCGGTAATTGTCACTTTATGGCCAGGTGTGGCATAAATTAATTGAATTTTCAACTTTTTTTTTTTTTCAATAATTTTGCTTTATATTAAGGAAGAGAGAGATAGACTATCCGTCTGTTTCTGCATGTACTAATATAAAAAAGGTGGATAGTCTAGGTTACGCGCCATCTTGTGCCAGCCATGCTGATAAAAAAATCATAGAGCATTCATTTTTTTTTTCAGACTATGCCCAATGCAAGCTTAAGCATGACGCCTCCAGTTGCTCATTCAAGAATGACCCTCGCAGCTCCTGTAGCTAACTCAAGAAAGACCCTCATGCCAGCTGAGACCCCGAAATTTCCTAGACCAGAACACAGGCCAAAGAGATTACTTTATAATCTAGGTAAATTTGTATAAATATATATGGCTCATTATTTGATAAACAACAACTTATCTAGACTACAGCAGTAACTTATAATCCTATCTAAACATTCTGTAAAAAACTAGTCAAGTCGCGATGGAGCTGCTTGTTTATCTCTAAAAAGTAATGAAATCTAGACACTTCTTTCTTTTTTTTAAGTAATGAGATCTAGATGTTATCTAGATGACTTGTAATACTATTATTACCAATAAACGAGTTTGAGTTTGACAAAGTCGTACCAAGTCTAAGGTTCCTTACTGCGATTTCTTTATTATTTATAGTTAATGTTGTGTGACTTGGCCGTTGACTTGTACCCACTAACGTATAAAGAATGTTCAAATTATATTCTCAACGAACATTCATACTACGTAATCCTGTGTCCAAATGTGTTGAACATTCACCTTTATATTTGTGAGATATTTTGCAGTACCAAGTCTCAGGCATTCTTATTATTCTTTATTTGCTAACTAAATAAAATTTTGTGATTTGGCAATTACGCAATACTACATTCTTTATACGTTAGTGGGTACAAGTCAACCGCCAAGTAACACAACATTAACTATAAATAATAAAGAAATCGCAGTAAGGAACCTTAGACTTGGTACGACTTTGTCTAGATTTCATTACTTTTTAGAGATAAACAAGCAGCTCCATCGCGACTTGGCTAGGTTTTTACAGAATGTTTAACAACCAAACATAAGGTTTAGCCAAGGGGCTTGCAGTGGGCGGCGCGCGTCGCTTTAAATGCCTACCGCTCGTTCGGCCCGGGGCCCGCCGTCAGTCGAGGGCCGCCCGCCGCCGCGCGAACGCGTCTATCTATTGGCAGGGTGCAAAGCGGGTGGAGGGGGTAACCTAAACGATCACAGCGCTCGCTACGGCTAAAATTTACATTTTTGTCGCCGACTTGAGCTGTCAAATCCATATTGCATTGCAGTAAACATTTTCTAATCGTTTTTGAGATAAATTTAATATGGTCCTAGTAAGATGTGTTATTGTGAATTGTAAAAACACCACAGAATAGCGACTGTAAATTTTACCAATTTTCAAGACCGTGGTGGAAACGAGACCAAATAAATAAGTGGATAATTGCCGTAAGAAAAAAAAAATAAGTCACCTAACCTGACAACAACAACTGAAAACAACAATTTTAATGATTATTGGCAATAATGTTACTGACTATCATCGTCCAATATAGTAAAATAACAGAAGATTTCATTCATTTTTTCCACAATATTTACTTACTTCTCGCTTGACAGCTATGACAATATTGTCCATAATGGCCACCTGTCCGTGGCGCTAACGTCGTGCACGGTCCCAATATGCACGTTACCGCTGCCGCCGCAGACTAGAACGCTACGAGCGACGAGTCGATAGCCGTAGCGCTACACGTGCCGCGTGTGAATGAATACAAGTTATACGATAGACAGAGATGCAAAGAGTAGGCATGTTTTTTATGCCTAAACGCCGTTTTTGTTAGAAAGTGAAGCTTCTGTACTTGTACTATTACTTATTCTGTGGTTTAGCAACAATATTTCCATTTTGACATGGGTCTTCTCTAGAGCATACTAAAAGTCTCTTTAATAGTTATTTACGATACAAGGGTTGTAAAACAAAGAAAGGCCGATATCGCAGATGTTTGGGGCCCGAGCCGCAGGCGAGGGTCTCAAATATGCGAGAGAGGGCTTTCTGTTTTACGACCCGTGTTTTGTACACAATTTTACGTCACCACTTGGCCAAAAAGTGGGTTTTTCTGATCGCGCAGCGTGCAGAAAAACGCGCTTTTTGGCAAGGTGTGGTGTAATAGTACATTACTTAACAAGGGCGGTAAAACAAAGAATGTCTTAGATCGTAGGTATTTGACGCCCGAGCCGAAGGCAAGGGCGATAAATATGCGATCTGAGGCTTTCTTTATTACCGCCCGTGTTAAGTACAAAATTTTATGTCACCCCCTGGCCAGGAAGTGGGATTTCCCGCGCGCGGAGCGTGCGGTAATTGCCGCTTTATGGCCAGGTGTGACATAATAGTACATTACTTAACAAGGGCGGTAAAACAAAGAATGTCTCAGATCGCAGGTATTTGGAGCCCGAGCCGAAGGCAAGGGCGATAAATATGCGATCTTAGGCTTTCTTTATTACCGCCCGTGTTAAGTACAAAATTTTATGTCACCCCCTGGCTAGGAAGTGGGATTTCCCGCGCGCGAAGCGTGCGGTAATTGCCGCTTTATGGCCAGGTGTGACATAAAAATTGTTATAATATATAACAATTTTTAAAGAAACTCAGTTACCGTTGTTTCCTTGCTGATGGGACATAATTACAATAAGGACAGGTTTATCGAGCCGTCAATAAACTTATAAATTTAAATTGTTTACTGATAATTAAAAAAAACTCATAAACACCTGTAAGTATACATAAAATAAATGTTTTTAGTTCTCGAACGCCACACCCCCGCCAGTCCTCAGGCAGCCACTTCAACAAAGAAGAAAGCTTGGAATTCCTCAATCAAAGGTGTCACGAAGGTGAACCACACGGCTGGTGGGAATATGCGCAACAATGTAATTAGAAAGATTCTCAATTTCCAACCACCTAGACCAGTAGTTCCAGTTCAGGCGAAAATATGTCAAAATATTCACTTTATTTTTATGTTTTTTGTAACATCAACAAATTATGCTGCATGTTTAACAATAGTACATTACTTAACAAGGGCGGTAAAACGAAGAAAGTATCAGATCGCAGGTATTTGACGCCCGAGCCGAAGGCAAGGGCGATAAATATGCGATCTGAGGCTTTCTTTTTTACCGCCCGTGTTAAGTACAAAATTTTATGTCACCCCCTGGCCAGAAAGTGGGATTTCCCGCGCGCGGAGCGTGCGGTAATTGTCACTTTATGGCCAGGTGTGGCATAAATTAATTGAATTTTCAACTTTTTTTTTTTTTTCAATAATTTTGCTTTATATTAAGGAAGAGAGAGATAGACTATCCGTCTGTTTCTGCATGTACTAATATAAAAAAGGTGGATAGTCTAGGTTACGCGCCATCTTGTGCCAGCCATGCTGATAAAAAAATCATAGAGCATTCATTTTTTTTTTTCAGACTATGCCCAATGCAAGCTTAAGCATGACGCCTCCAGTTGCTCATTCAAGAATGACCCTCGCAGCTCCTGTAGCTAACTCAAGAAAGACCCTCATGCCAGCTGAGACCCCGAAATTTCCTAGACCAGAACACAGGCCAAAGAGATTACTTTATAATCTAGGTAAATTTGTATAAATATATATGGCTCATTATTTGATAAACAACAACTTATCTAGACTACAGCAGTAACTTATAATCCTATCTAAACATTCTGTAAAAAACTAGTCAAGTCGCGATGGAGCTGCTTGTTTATCTCTAAAAAGTAATGAAATCTAGACACTTCTTTCTTTTTTTTAAGTAATGAGATCTAGATGTTATCTAGATGACTTGTAATACTATTATTACCAATAAACGAGTTTGAGTTTGACAAAGTCGTACCAAGTCTAAGGTTCCTTACTGCGATTTCTTTATTATTTATAGTTAATGTTGTGTGACTTGGCCGTTGACTTGTACCCACTAACGTATAAAGAATGTTCAAATTATATTCTCAACGAACATTCATACTACGTAATCCTGTGTCCAAATGTGTTGAACATTCACCTTTATATTTGTGAGATATTTTGCAGTACCAAGTCTCAGGCATTCTTATTATTCTTTATTTGCTAACTAAATAAAATTTTGTGATTTGGCAATTACGCAATACTACATTCTTTATACGTTAGTGGGTACAAGTCAACGGCCAAGTAACACAACATTAACTATAAATAATAAAGAAATCGCAGTAAGGAACCTTAGACTTGGTACGACTTTGTCTAGATTTCATTACTTTTTAGAGATAAACAAGCAGCTCCATCGCGACTTGGCTAGTTTTTTACAGAATGTTTTGATAGGATTTCACTTCTTTTTGTAGGAACGTGGGCTTATTGATTTATTTTATTAGATTTTCTTTTTGACACAGGTTTTTTCTTTTTAGGAGTAGTTTTTTTTTTATTACAAACCTTTCTTTTCTTTTTTCCGGTTCTGATTCTTGTACAGTAGCAACAGTTTTTCGTATTGCCCATTCACGTTCATTATTTATTCTTTTAGACGGTTTAATTTCTGAAAGATCGGCGCGGTATTTACGCCTAAGCCGGTTGTATTCGGTGATCGCTGAAACTTGAGCTTTAATTACAACAACTCGTAATCCTACTTAGGGATTCTACATTGAACTACCGTTAGCGCCTTCTAACTCTATGCACAACGCCATCTAGATGTGAATCAAGTCACTAGTGTAGTAACTCTACGCGCTTCTGGATGGCGTTAGTAGTGGTCACTTATGTTGTGGTATATATAGTAGTTATTCTACTCGTTTCTAGATGGGGTTAGTAGTGGTCACTTCTTGGTGTTACATGTGCGTCTTAAAAGCAGAAGGGGAGGCATTCGCCCAGCAGTGGGACGCTATAGGCTATATTAAATTTCAATTAGAAGATGTGTCCCACTCCCACTACGCTGGATTTTTGCAATGACAATCGATTTTTTATGTACCAATAGGGGGCATTACCATATCTCTAATACAGCTGAGACCAGCTGAGGGTTCTTCATCAGATACTTCAGACCTTCGATTATTGACATCAAATGAAGCGGCCCACCAAGTTGAATATTTTTTGTAAAGGCGGTATAGTAGATATATCTTTAATAGTTTGGTTGGGCTCTTGTGTTTTCTAATCAGGGTCACCAGGTACTCCAGATCTTCGATTATCCTAGTTTTTAGGGTTCCATACCCGAAGGGTCAAAACGGAACCCTATTGGTGTCGCCCAGACGTCCGTCCGTCCGTCCGTCGTCTGTCACACAGGTTTTACAGCCAAACGGTTGGAGCTACAGGCTTCAAATTTACACAGTATAAGCATCTTGATAGCCCAAAGCTAGACAAATAGTCAAAACTTATTTTTTAATGTTTTTAAGGGGGGCTCCCATACAGCTAAAGAGAGGCGCGATTTTTTTTTATCCTACCCTATCGAGTAGGATATCCTTGTTTACAAAGGAATGAGAAGCCACCAAAGTCACCTTTTCTTGCGAAATTTTGTTCCGAAGAATTTTTTAACTTCCCAAATACCTATAAACTTAAAATTTGGTAATAATTTTTGTCATTACGTATATTTTACCAACAAATACTAATAAATTAGATATTTTCTTTGAATTTTGCTTATTATTCGTATAAAAACCAACTTAACTTTGCGGTCGGTTCGGAACCCTAAATGTGCGAAGTCCGATTCGCACTTGGCCGGTTTTTATAGTTTTCCCTTTATGTGGCCATTAAACCCTAACTCTGTACCAAATTTCAGCTCTCTGAGTTTATGGGTAGTACTAGTTCTATTTTTATTATTATGAGTGAGTGAGTGTCATATATGCGAAACTTTGCTTTCGCTTAACTTCGGAACTAAATGACCTACAGACTTGAAATTTTGGATTTTAAATATGTTATTATAGCTTACTGGATGACGAAAATTTCTGCGTTCTGGTCTTATCCAGAGGTTCTCAAATAGGGGCCTGTAAATGCGGCGAAATGATTCCAGTAAAGGATGGTACGGCAGTGGTTGCTTCGCGCTCGACTTGGCGGGGGCACTGCCGTGCCCCCAGATATTAGATAGTTATACTGGGCATTTTCCGCAAATTGACATATAAATATTTGAATATAGGTATATGTCTCATTATTTAATAAACAACAACTTATTTTTATATTAGATATAGTTATACTGGGCATTTTCCGCAAGTCGACATCTAACGTATATTGAATAAGTGATAACGTATTTATTAAAATAGGAAGTGGTCCATGACAAGACAAGAAAAAGTCAAATAGTCCCTCATCACTAAAAGTTAAGAACCACTGCTGTAGAGTCACCAGCACCAATACCTGCCGTACCTAACCTAACAAAGCGTGCGCACAATCACAGGTCTTTAGTGTCAGATATTTTTGCCGCCTTTGTTTTGGCAGATATTAATGACGGTGATATTACTTACCATTGTATTTTATAAAATATTGAATTTACTTAAGTACAAGATCTTGTTCTATTTTTCAGCTAAAACTAATGAATGGATCAGTGGTAATAGCCAGATTCCAGAAACTCCAGTAGACACCACACCAGCAATACCTAGAGTAACTATTGGTAATAAAGAGAACAGTTTGCACCAAATAAATAGAGAAAATGGGAACACAAATGATAGGGAGGAAAGTGTGACTGTGCATAACAAAGCTACTGTCAATAACTCTGAGAGTACATCAAAGCTGTATGAGCTACTTGGCGTTGAGCAGACTGAGCGTAACATTAAGACGATAGATGATGGTATTCAAGTTCTTATTGATATCGAAGAATCACAACAACAAGCATTATCTAAGGTCAGGAAATTAATTAGAGACATAAAAGAGAGAAACATTACAAAAGTATCAGACAGTAATAAAGATACCACCTTAGTAGGTACTGGTGCAAATCAGCCCAAAAGTCCACCAAGAAGTCCGGATCTTGGCCACCCTTGCTCAGTAATCAAGAGTCTTAAGTCTCCCTCATATAAGATACCTAAGAAAACTCAATGTTTACGAAAGCAGGTTTTTTATAATTCAATGATAAATTTTGAATTTAATATGAGTACTCCAGGTGAGTTAGATAATGGGCAAGCTTTAAACATGTATATAAAGTTGAAAGAGCAGTTGAATTTCCTGAAGACTCCGCTCGTGAAGTCTCGGCCCGCGGTGGCTGACACGCCGGCCATCACGTCGCGAAATATTTGGATGCAACTGAACAGATTGTACAATAAAAGCTATGACTAGCTACTAAATCTTAATATTATAAACTAAGGAAGCAGTAAACGCACAAATATCGTGGTGGTAAAGTTTGCAGTATGAAAGGGCTTGATGACATGATGACCCTGTGCTATATAATTCTATCTGTTCTATTAGAGTAGGCCCATTTTTGAAGAAGTAGAATACAAGAAGCAAGTCGTGTAACAGTTGGGGTGACAACGTTATCAGAGGGTTTAGACCCTGCAGAATACGGATCTGCCTGTCGCCATCCCCAAATTTGAGCCGGAAGAATGTTATATCGGAAGAGGTGCAGCCCATACAAATTTTTTCGTTGTACATTTGGTAAATCGTTGTTCCGGTACTCTAACTATGGTCCGATTGTTATGGATTTTTGATATGCCGTAAAGAACAATATTTGTCATCGTATCCCGAAATGTTTGACACTCCAGCTCCACGTCTTTCTCCGCCATCTTGGAAAATCTGTCACTTTTTTCAGGTTTTTGCTTGTACTGTCGTTATAGTTCATTTTAGTGCTAAACATGGTTTGGCAATATTGTAAAACACAAAATTTGCTAAAACTTTTGGCTACAAAGATTTTTTCTATGACCCCTAGGGACGAAGATATGACAGGAGATATCATTATAAATTGCCACTTTTTTCTAGTTTTCCTCTCATGTTTACGTTTAAAGTGCATTTTAGTGCTAACTATAGTTCGGCAATATTGTAGATTATAAAATTTTCTACAACTTTTGTATTGAAACATTTTTTCCACGATCATCAGGAAAGAAGGTACGATGTCATCTATGGGGTACTACCGTCAATATTTACTACTTTTTCCAGTTTTCTTCCCATATTTGCGTTTTAGTGCATTTCTCAGTCAGCAATATTACAGAAGACAAAATTATCTGCAAATTTAAAGTTCCTACGATCTTCTAGGTATCGTGGAAACAGACGATTTTGTCTTCTGAGGGATTGAAGTGGTATAGATCGGAAAGTGACAGATGCTTTGTCTTGTCGTCTATCACGCTATCACTCGACCATCATAGATCCCCTACAGATTGCGATTTATTGCATTCAAACCTAAATATGGGAAGAAAACTGGAAAAGTAGCAAATTTCGACGGTTGTACTCCATAGATGACTTCATATCTTCTTTCCTAATGGTCGTGGAAAAACTATTTCAATACAAAAGTTGTAGCTAATTTTGTGATCTACAATATTTCCGAACTATAGTTAGCGCTAAAATGCACTTAAAATGTAAAAATGAGAGGAAAACTAGAAAAAAGTGGCAATTTTTAATGATATCTCCTGTCATATCTTCGTCCCTAGGGGTCATGGAAAAAAACTTTGTACCTAAAAGTTTTAGCAAATATTGTATTCTACAATATTGCAGAACTATGTTTAGCACTCGAATGAACTTTGATGACAGTATAAGCAAAAAACTGAAAAAAGTGACACTATTTCCAAGATGGCGGCCAAAGTTATGGCGCTAGAGGGCCGAAAATTTTAGGATACCGTGGCCAATATTGTCCTTTACAACATACCAAAAAACCATATCAATCGGACCACTTTTAAAGTACCAGAGCAACGATTTACTAAATGTACTACGAAAAATTTCGTATGGGCTGCACCTTTTCCGGTATACCGTACTTCCGGCTCAAATTTCGAGATGGCGACAGGCTGATCCGTATTCTGCAGGGTCCAAACCCTTTGATAACGTTGTCACCCCAACTGTTACATGACTTGCCGCTTGCATTTTTTAGAGACGCCTTTTCCAATTCTGTTCCTGCTCTATATAAAATTGTCTATATAATTTTTTATCCAAAATTTGATTGTGACCCGCGCCACTGTCTGTATCAATATTCAAGAAAATATTTTTTTTTTAACAAATAAACAATTAAAAAACAAAATAAAAAATATAAACAAATAAATAAAAATAAAATAAACAATAAAAACAAAAAAACAAAATATGATTAACAATTGGGCTATTTGTAGTAGTCAGTACTGTTTATTCCACTGGGGCGGTCCTGGCAATATATCTAGTAATTTCAAGTACTGAAATAGTCTAAATTCGCCGATTCGCCAAGTTTTATTTTGCGATATCTTCATATCACTATTAGAGTTTTCTGTGAACAATGAACATTCATAGTAGCACAGCAGGTACCTATTGTTTTAATTATCTGAATCTGCCATTAATTGCTTGATTTAGGTGTAATAGTACATTACCTACCAAGGGCGATAAAACAAAGAATGTCTCAGATCGCAGGTATTTTACGCCCGAGCCGAAGGCAAGGGCGATTAATATGCGATCTGAGGCTTTCTTTATTATCGCCCGTGGTAAGTACAAAATTTTATGTCACCCCCTGGCCAGGAAGTGGGTTTTTTCGCGCGCGGAGCGTGCGATAATGGCCACTTTATGGCCAGCTGTGACATAAATTTAATTTATAATTTAGTAGATAGGTATGCATATTTGTTTTCGTTATTGAGCATTTTTATTTTCGTTATTTGGTTGTAAAACTCGGTTACAATACTGTGGACCTCGCTGGAATGTGAAGCCATCGACGCCAGGTCCACAGATATTGTAACCGGGTTGTAGCTGAAACTTAGCACTGGTAAAGGCTGGCGTCCACTAGGCTCGCCGAGCCGAGTCGAATCGAATCGAAAATAATTCGCCTCCATACATTAACTATGAAAGTGCGTCGATTGACGCAGAGCCGAATCGAATCGACCGAATGGACGCACTTTCATAGTTAATGTATGAAGGCGAATTATTTCGATTCGAGTCGACTCGGCTCGGCGAGCCTAGTGGACGCCAGCCTTAATATAATATATTGCGTATAATTAGATATACATTCATTAAATGACATCGTTAATACTATAGTGTTTTTAACTCTTTCCCGAGTGCAAACGTTCACTTCATTTGTTTTGTTTAATTAAATTTCAAAACAAAAAAAACTTACTCTATTTCCTGTGACAGGAGTTTAAAATTTCATTGTCAAAGTTCCAATGTGGTGGGCCGCTAGTGGATATATATCCATTGTATAAGTAACAATAATTAATTTATAGTAAAGTTCCCGGCAAACATCCTGAACCCATCGAAACCTTCCCTGTCTGTCGCACTTATGTGCAAACTTGCATGTGCGACAGAGGGGGAAAATTTCGACAGGTTCAAGATGTTTGCCGGGACGTGGACATATATTATTATTATTAAAGTTCTCGTTGTTGTCTTTTTCGAATATTTATTGTTTGTTTCTTGAAAAAACTGGAGTAGAGTAGGTAGTCTGACCAGCGAGTCGTGACCAAAGAAAACAGCGGCAAATTTAAAAAATCAGCGGCTGACAACACTGAGTATGATGTGAAAAAAAAAAGATATTTGATACTTGACATTTTTTTTTTAAATTAATATTATTGAATGTGTAAGTAGTGTAAGTTTTTTTCTAAATGACAAACGGCAAATGATAAACCATCATAGCCCGCCAGGAATATATGATCATGCGCCATGTTGCGGAATTCCAGTGGAACTAATTTCTTACAATGGCAATAATTTTGATGATGGATTGTCACGGCTGTCAGTGTCGGTGGCAGCTTATTGAAATACTAGTAGTTAGTAGTGTTGACTGTTGAAAATGTCTGGCGGAAGGTACACTCGAGCATTTGTTTTTTAATTGTAACCGTATCATTACCCCTTTATATGATATCTTACCCCCACCCAGAAATCCCCCGGCCTGTTAACCTTAAATTCCTTTTAACCCAAGTCTATTCTCCTTTTTTGTATGTCTTATGTAAGTTTATTAAAACTAACAATTTGTTTCTGTAGTAGTTAGATTAACAATAAACGTTTGTGCTGTCCTTTGTTTTAGATTCTCTTCTGAGTGAACCTGGCAATCTGAATACTGATACGATACGATGGAGCCATAAACACAAATATTGACTGATAGTGTTGAAAATTAAACGATATAAAATGCCCAAAACTATTCATAGTCAAGAGCGGAACATTGTTAATAATGTATATAAAAACTGCTGGAAAAAAAACAATCTGGAAATGTAAGTATTTCGCTACAAAACATTTCGAAGCTGTCATCAGACTTGACAGGTAAACAAATCAAGATGTCAATATAGTCCAGTTGTTACGAATTGGTTACTGCAGGTATATGTTATCATCATCGGTAAGCTATAGGGTTATAAGTAAAGATAACTGACTCGAACTGAAGGTATTTATTATAAGGTATATATAGCCCACTTGCCAATTCAGAGGCGTATTTAAAGATTTGGCGCCCTGGGCCAGTTAGATTTGCCGCCCCATAAAGTGACGATAAAATATTATCTATATATTCAGAAGGTCTACCGCGAAACGAAAACAAAAGATTTGCCTTTCTGTCGCACTTGATCTGAGACGAGCGACAAAAAGGGAGGTAATTTTCGTTCGCGGTAGGCTCTCAGAGCAGCTAAACTATTTAGGCGTTCTTCGCTTATATTGGAACGTAGATAATTAGGGTTCCGTGCTGGAAGGGTCCAAAAGGCTCCCTATTGGTGTCACTCAGGTGTCCGTCCACCATAATTTTTCCAGGTTTTAGTCAGGTAAATAGCTTAAATATTTTCTGCCCGTCCGTCACCCATCTTGAATTGTACAGAGATGGAAAGTTTATATTGGAAAAAATAATATTTTTAAGAGATACCTACTCGAAAATTCGCTAAGCATTAAAATGGAAGAAAAATGTTTTCAGCGTTTATCAAAATTAAAAAACAATCATCATCATCATCATTTTTAGCCTGCAATCGCCCACTGCTGAGCATAGGCCTCTCTTCGAGTACGCCACTCGTCCCGGTCTTGAGCCTTTTAAAAACAATGGTGTTCAAAAAAAGGGTCATAAAGTCACAACATACTTAGATGAAAACGCGAGCGCAGTCTAGATGTGTTATCTAACACGAAAAAATCGATTTATAAATTATAATATGAAAAATAAATATTACGATACCAACGCCATCTGTTGAGCCAAGTTATGAAACCATTAGCTTCATGTCATGAACTAACGGTACCTACTAACGCAATTTGTTAGAAAACTTAAGAGTTCATGCGACGTTACATTTTTTGGTTAGGCGGTTGACACACTGATGCGGTTTCCGAACGGTTTCCGCAGTGCGAGCCAGATATCGCTATACAAGTCTATTATAGTGGTGTCCTGCTCGCACTGCGTATTATATAAATAAAGAGTGAGTATTACCTACGTAGTTATTTTTCTACAATACCTACACCTCTTTTTACATACATTATATATATAGGTACCTACGTAAAAATAGGTATGTTAAAAAATATACAATTAAGTCCTCACCAGTGAACGAAAATAAACAAGGGGCTGATACGCTTTGCTAGAGAAAGATAGTCTTATTGCGATTCCTACAAGAGGAAATAGAAAACAGTGGCATGTTTTGTCCCTATCACCGACCTAACATTTTTTCATGGTCGGGTTATAGGCAAAGGCAAACTTCCATAAGCAATATATTGGACATGCAAACCGGCCAAATTGCGTAGTAAATTTTGTATGAATATGAGCAAATATGAGAAAGACATGCTAGAAAGAAATGCAGCACGAATATTTGCACAAATACGGCGATGTGTGATGTGATATATCCATCATTTTGGTGGAGTGAAAAAGTGCATTTGTCGCGAAAGCATTGGACAAACCGTAAGTCAGTACATTTCATTCAATAACATCAGCCGCAAAACGTATAGACATTCAGATATTTCATTTCAATGTAATGGAAATTTTTAGGTTATAATTTGTCAATTTTGTTATTGTGAAATTGCCGGTCACGTCACGGTAAGGTTGTCTGTGGTATTACTTACGTCACGGTGAAGTGACAAGCGAACGTCAGTGTCAAGAATCAGTCAGTCAGTTAGATGTTGAGTATTTGTGTTGTTTACATTCAGGGCCGGCTTTACCTATGGTCACAAAGTAAATAGCGGCGGCGCGCGCCGGAGCAGAGAGTCCGCTCAGTACAAAGTGCCATTTTCGCCGCACGCACACAGACGTAACATTTACAGGCATTCTCGGTTGATTTCGGACGAGCTTAGTCGGGTGGATTTCAACGAGAAATTTTTCACCATACAAAAAAATATTTTATTTATTTTATTTCTTTCAAATGGGACAAAAACTATTCTAAATGATGTAGGAATGTTTTCTGAGTAATTTAATAGTATTTAGCCAAGCATTTAATGCGTATTTTCGAAGTTATAAGATTCGTAACATTGAACCATGAGATGGTGTTGACGAATGTGGTCCGGCGATGATTTTTTAATAGACGGTGATGATATCACTTGTATGGTAATGACTAGTTGCTGGTATAAAGGTAGGTATAAAATAAACCACAGAAAAGCAAATTAACATATTTTTTATTTGATAAATCAATAATAAGTACTAGTGATGCGCCGAATACGTTTTTCACCGAATACGAATACTCGGCCGTTCAAGGTTCAATTTTTCGGTTTTTCATAAAAATCTTGTCAACGGTGGCCCATAGCAAAAAAACTTTCTGAGGCATAAATGATCTACATAAAATTATCTACAAAAAAATTTTATACACTTTTCCGCTAGGATTAACATTTAATGAGATAATAAAGGGGGAATGTAAAATTTTATGATAATATAAGTGGCCTCTCATTCCTTTGTTTTTGAATATTTTTAAAAACAAAAAATACTATATTCTTGCACTCAATAAGCTCTACTCGTCGATATACCCCACTCGGTGAGGAAGGCCATTTTTCATATATTCTTGAAACTTGTAACAAATTCCACTCAAAAATATTTGTTAAATATTCGGCAATTAAACCGAATAATTCGGCTGAAGACCGAACATTCCAAAACATGCCGAATCGGTTATTTTTCTTTATATGCCGAATACCGAATAACCGAATATTCAGCGTATTTCTAATAGAATATGCTAAATACCGAATAATAACCGAATATTCGGCGCATTTCTAATATAATACGTCGAATACCGAAAAATAACCGAAAATTCGACGTATATCAAATAGAATATGCTGAAAACCGAATATTCGGCGCATCTCTTATAAGTACACCACTTCTTAATAATCTTATATTTTTGTAATACTTGACAGCCAAAGTGTGTATGGTTTTTTATCGAGGACGTTAATATTAGTATCATATTTGATTTAATTTTCGCTCCGACGATCTGAAAAGAAGAAAATGTATATTATGAGTCCAAATCTAAAATGCGGCAAAAATATCATTTAAAACGTGAAAATCGTAACACCAACAGGGTGATAACATATTTTTCGAACGCGCGTCACCAAACATAAGCATGGAGTTTATTAATTTGTTAAATATTTACAACTCGTAGTGCATAATACGTAAAACCAAATAAATAAATAAAGGAAATCGTCATCACCATACATATGGAATCATAACCGTCCATTGCTTGAAAACCGGTGATGACGGGTATGGTGTTGACAATTTGCAAACTTTTTAAAGATTATTCTTGAACGCTAAGTATTATTGCTAAGCCACTGTCACGTCATTAATCTTCATTTGGAGTTACGGTTTCTTAGGTAATTTGTTTTAATATCATATAAGTACTTACTTTTAACGGCTCCTGGATGGTTATGACGCGAATCATGGCTAATCATCTCTCCAAAAAACACTTTTTTGTTTTTTTCTGTTCGGTGCGCCTATATGTAAACGTCCACTCATTTTCGATGTTCGAATCGAATTCAGGGAGCAGAAGGGGACACCCACGATGTGTTTCACCGCGGATATACAAAACTATCTCGACTTTGATAATACGCTGACGGTGTTGACGAATTTCGGTACTAAATTTTTAAATTATTTTATTTGTACGTATTTGATGAACGAATTATTTAATATTTTTTTATATGTAAAAAGGCAACATGGAAAAACTGTAACTGACGAAAATTTCGGAATCGTACGTTGCGTACGCGATATTTTTCACTACAAACATAAAGACTTGGATTTTTTCACACGACGGTGATGATTTTGAACATATAAAATATTTTCCTCCAAGAAAACTGTTTAATTATTGGTGGTTTTGATTGAAGCACTATTAATATATAAGTACTAGCCAATGAATAAAAAAGTTTCTATATCTGAAACTTGTTAACTTTTTTTTATAATGACCGAAACATAACTTTTCGCCTGATTTTGAAATCCACCCAGTCGCGACTGTCACTGTCGCGTCGCGAGTGCTAGTTGTGCGCGCGTTGATCACTTGACGTCCCCGCCGCTACGTAGGTACTTTGTGTCACGTATCACGTACGTCAAAATGAATAACCGATATTATTACAGTTGGAATGTATTTTATTGTTTAAATACACTTAAATACAACAAAAAACTGTGCCTACACTTTCTTAAAATTTTCAAACGATATTGAAAGGTAAATAAAACGGTTTTCTCATTTTGGTAGTTACAATACCTAGGTAGGTAGGTAATTTTTTGAAACCAGCCGCTTTGATAACGACGATCAACCATTACACATTCATCTTATCGTTCGCTGGTAAAACGCCAGTATTTAAGTACTATGGTTTAGTTAAGTAGGTACCTAATTAATTAGGTATATTCTTTGTTGGCGCTCTCGACCGCCGCCCGTCACAAGTCACAACTCGCAGCGGGTCACGCATCAATTTATTAGGGTTCCGTACCCGAAGGGTCAAAACGGAACCCTATTGGTGTCGCCCAGACGTCCGTCCGTCCGTCCGTCGTCTGTCACAAAATTTGTTCCGAAGAATTTTTAGACTTCTCATTGACCTATGAACTTGAAATTTGGTGACAATATTCAATATTACGTATATTTTAACAAAAAATACTAATATATTGATAAATCATATTTTTGAGGTTGATTCGGAACCCTAAATGTGCGAAGTCCGACTCGCACTTGGCCGGTTTTTTACCAAGATACGCTGGTTCATATTTAAATGTCATGTTGAAGAATTTTTAATATAGGTACCTGCTCCTTTTTAAAATTCTGAATCAATACAGAAGCAACCCTGTGAGTCAGGCAAGTTTAGGTATGTATTTTCAAGAACGGCGGGAACGGACCTTCTGTATATTCTTTTACACCACACCTTGCCAAAAAGCGCGTTTTTCTGCACGCTGCGCGATCAGAAAAACCCACTTTTTGGCCAAGTGGTGACGTAAAATTGTGTACAAAACACGGGTCGTAAAACAGAAAGCCCTCTCTCGCATATTTGAGACCCTCGCCTGCGGCTCGGGCCCCAAACATCTGCGATATCGGCCTTTCTTTGTTTTACAACCCTTGTATCGTAAATAACTATATTTTGTGCTATGGTGCAGGGTTGGTGCAGGGTGTGCAATGCACACGGGCGCCGGGTCTCAGGGGGCGCCGCGAGCGCCGCTCGCAACGCCCCCTAAGATGCGCTGCTTGAGGCGCCGGCGCTCCCGAAGACACCACGTGTCGTGAATCATGTGTACACGTTATGATATCACGAGATGTAAAGTATGGTCGGACCGTGTGGTCCCGCCTTTAGAGAATATTTACCCTGGCAAGGTTGAAGAGGACTTTGACTTAAAAGTAGAATGACAGTGTCTGTGTAGTTTTGCCGAATAACCGTTATTATTTTGTGTGCAGACTTTATTTCATAGTTTACCTTATTTATTTTTAGTGTGTTCACTATGTCTCGATTAATATATATAATAAGGACGAGAACGATAAGGACGAGGATGATAAGGACTACACAGCTAGTCGCTTAGAAAGCTAAGTAGCCTAGTTTTTAGTATTTTAATTGTTCTACTTGATTTCTGGATAAACCCTATTGTGTTATAATATTGTTCATACAAGACTTTTCATATTGGTAGTAAAAATGAGTTCTCTGAGTGTATAGTTGCACATATATTGCTAGGACAGTTCGGGCTCATAGTCATTCGTTTTATCTTAGCGTCAATTCCCTTAGAATCCAATGAATAGTTAACGAATGACAGGCAGCCTACCCCTTAGATTGATGTGAAGTACTATTCTCCTCTCACTTAATACAAGTTATCTCAACTTTCTGCTCCCTGTGTCAGATGGTTGAGCAGTGGCGGATTTACATATTTGCCGCCCCTAGGCTATTCAAATTTTGCCGCCCCTGCTGTCCTCCACAATTCAATACCCTAGTTCACAAACCTATTAATACTTTTTCGTCGTAAAAAAACGACTGTTTTTTGAAAAACTAAATTCTAAATGGTCGCAGAGAGCTGAATTTTGGCATGTGAGGAGATATGGGTCCGCTGATAATAAAAAAAATTAAAGTATCCAAAACGGCGGCTGTCAGAAACAAAACAATTTTCGAGTAATTTTTGCGAGGGCGAGCTTCAGGCCGCGAGCTGCGAGGCCGCAGGCCGAAGGCTCGGGGAGCCTCCATTCGAGAGGCTATGCCAACTCTCCTCCCCAAGTAAATTTTGAGACGCTGAAGGCGGGAAGCGGCGGAAGGTGTTGCCCAACTATTCGTATGCCCCATGTATCTTAGAACTAACCTGAAGGCCAGCGCCGGATCTAGAAATTTTAGAGGAGGGACAAAAACCACGAAATTCCGCCCCCGTGTGCTCGAAAACGCGAGCGCAGCGAGCGCGAAAATTTTCTAACATTATAATGCAGATGCGGAAAATACTTCATAGGCATCAACTCGTAGCAAATCGAGAAATATAACAAATCATATGCATCAAGTCATAAAAAACGCGAGTGCAGCGAGCGCGGAATTTTTTGTCCTGTCAAGACGTATTTTGGCCTGTCAAGAAGTTCGAATTTGCCGCCCCCCTGCCCCCCTAAATTTGCCGCCCCCTAAACTTGCCGCCCGGGGCATGGGCTCCGGCTTGCCCTCCCCCCCTAGATCCGGCTCTGCTGAAGGCCGAAGACCCGAAGCGTCCCATCAGAGCGCGCTCTCCATGCGAGCCTGAGGGCCGCTTGCGGCCCGAAGGGCGAGCCCAGGTGGACACTCACTATTCCTGTCATTGTTACAAGCGAACCTGAAACCCGAACCCGAAGGTGAGCGGCAATACCTCGCGAAGCCGAAGGCTCGAAGCTTGCGGCCCGACGGGCGAGGCCACACGGACACTCGTCCAAATCTCAGACTCCCTCCTCCTTCTCTCCCATTCCTATATTCCCTCTCCTTCCTATACGACATAGAAGTCCAAAGTCAACTTAAGGGCAACCCAAGATCAACCCAAAGAATCCGGCGGGGTGCTTGCGTATGGGGCAAAAAAGTAGTTTATATTTTTTTTTCGCCAAAATTTGCCGCCCCCTAAAATCTGCCGCCCTAGGCTTCAGCCTACTCAGCCTTGGGGTAAATCCGCCACTGTGGTTGAGACGGGATGGTGCGTAACTAGGAAGGTACCTTTCGGCAAATAGCCTAGCAGTGCGCACAAGCTAGGTTTAAAGCACATGGGGATGGAGGCAATGGCGCTGAAAGAATCAGCTTGCTCCAGGGGACGGTGGAAGCGTCCATTATGTTAATTGGGGACCGTAAAGCGTCCATTATGTGGAGCGTACCCGATACGCTAGATCTTAGGACTGCTATGCCATAGATATGGCTGGAGGTTGTGGAACAACAGCAGTAATAGTTACGTGTTATCTACTCAGACAGTATGAGTGGATAGCAACGGCACCCGTAGGGAAGTGTTGGATTATGCTTGTAGACACAAATGACTAACAGACTCCCATGTGACTATTGCAAGTTTGATTTGTCCGTAGAATATGTACCTCCCTTGAAGTACTTGAGAGAACGTTAGAGTCACAGAACACAGACCATGAAGGCAGTGTAGCTGCTTGGCTGTGTATAAGTATAGCCGTTGACCGGCTCACTTGTAAACCTACAAGTTGCTCAGAGAGGTTGTATTGACAGCCAGTATTGGGATGTGGGAGGTACTTAGTAAGATCAGAGACAGTCGTTTGGAATCACTTATAGTACTTGATTCACAGTATAGAGATACAGAACATGCATTGAGATTGGTTTGGTAGTCAGAACTCTTATGTACTAAGGACTAGGCACAATGTGACAGTTGGAGTCATAGTTACTTTAATCAACAGATGGTGGCTACAAATTCCATTGGACTCGAGATAGACGATGTGTGATTAATGCGAAGCAGATGGAATGTAGACTGCGTTGGATGTCTCAAAGGTAGGATTCAGATTTCCTACCTTAGCCTTTATCGTAGCGCCCTCGTATTTTATCGCAGTCTATATAGAATCATATGAGTTGATATATGAGATATGTCATAATGTATAATGTAATAAAGTTACATCCCTAGATGAGAGGGCGTTGCGACATGGTGGAGGTGCTGGGATGTTTGAATCCGAACTGATTGTGATTGAGATGAAATAGTTTGTCGGCTTAGTTTGTTTTGAACAAATCTTTTGAGTCATTGTTAGGATAACTGTGTGTCATTAAATAGTGTGGGGCAGTGTAGATCCAATATCGTTTGGTGCTTGTGCAATTCCTTGATTAGATAAATTCAAATATGAATATTATTTCATTTTAGTCCCCGTACCATATTAAATTTAACAAAGTTATACAGTATATACAGTTTGATACAGACAGTACCTGTTGAATAATGATGTGAATTTCACTGTTTCTGTAGTACATGGAACACTGATCGTTGTGTCAACCCGGTTCTGCGCAGGCTGGTTTGTCATCGCAATGAGTGTTCCTATATAGTTAAATAAAGTTCTCGAAGGCTTGCATACCTAAGTAAAGTTCATCGTTGTTTGTTTTGAAATATCATACTAGTACTAATGCATAATTAGTATGAATTAAGAAACAGTTTATGTAGATGAATCTGAAAGTATAATTAACTTAACTTTTTCTATTATTTGCATATGTTGTATAAGCATATCAATATTTTTATTTGAAAATTGTACTGTAAAAGTAAAGATTGCTTAACCTATCTGGTATATCAAGGATATGTAGGTACTAGTGTTGCAGTTAGTTGGGACTTGGAATATCTCTGTGAAAAGGCAGTTCTATTTATTAATTTATAAATGTTGTAAATTGTAAATAATATGGAAGGTTGTGATTTGGGACTAGTAGTAAATCTCAGGTAGTCAATCGGGTGATAGTTGTGTTAATATTTGACGTTTGACATAGTTGTTTTGAATCATGTGGATTCCTTGTACGGACATGGAATTAGATTTGATTGGTTTCTTCTGAGATGCTAATAGACTTTACACAGGTAATTCGGTACCTATAAGTTTATTGCCATTTTTTAAGACATTCTTTCAAATGTCATGTAGCGTCAGAAAATTTTCAACATATGACTAGCAGGCTGTTATTTCTGAATAGATTTGGCATTCAATCTGAACAAAGTTGTTTGTTTAGGTTTACAAAGTTTAAGGATCGTTTTTCTGCATAAATGTATCCTACTGCAGCATTTGATTTCCATCAGCAGTTATGAAGGAGTATACATGAGAGTTGGCTTACGATTAACCCTTTCAACGCCAACGACGGATAGAACGGCGTACAATGTGATTTTACCCTATATGCGTTTCTATAGCGTTTGACTTCGTGTTTTATACCCGTACCATGACATGAGGGTGACAGCTTTGTATTGGTAGTGTTCGACTAAAGGAAATTAGCTGTGTATACAGTAAAATAAAAGTAGAATTACCTAGTACTTTTATTTTAGTTGTCACATGGAGTAGTTCGTGTTTGTGGGTAGTCGTGTGTTGTGAAAGACGATCCCACCTCTGTATCTAATTAACTCTCTTTACACGAATGTTCTCTTAGCAAAGTTGCAGTTATTGCTCTGCCAAATGAAAAGGAATATCGTTAGTTTATTTTGTTGAGGATATAACTGCAAAAAGAGCAAACTGCACTTCTTTTGAAAAATAGTTATACCTACATAAATATTATGATACCTTGCTTAATTCTATCCACGGATAGTAATTTATTTTGGGTATTTAGCCTGTATGGAAACTACGACGATAACCATATCCAGACTAGAAAGTCTTCATCATTTTACGTACAACGGAGATATATTCTCGATTACCTAACGCAGTGACGGTAACGAGGACTTTTCCCATATATGAAAATAGGTAAAAGGTTTACAACTGACGTTGGGTATCTAGTATGAATCACTCACAGAGTGAACGAATACTCTGTAGTTTCAGTTAAAGCAATCGACAAATTAGCATACAAACGCAATTTTAATGGTTTACTACTTAACTTGTTACCTGATGTTAAGTGAGATGATAATATCAATATCTGGGTGACCGAGCTTTGCTCGGCGGTTTCCCGTGTATGGGTCCTGGCTGGATCGATTGCTCGTCCCCGAGGACCCCCGGACGCCAAATTTAATCAAAATCGTTATAGCCGTTTCCGAGAACGCCGAAATATATAAATAAATATAGTAAGGGAAGTAGTAATATTCTTTATGTCACACCTGGCCATAAAGCGGCGATTATCGCACGCTCCGCGCGCTATAAAACCCACTTCCTGGCCAGGGGGTGACATAAAATTTTGTACTTAACACGGGCGGTAATAAAGAAAGCCTCAGATCGCATATTTATCGCCCTTGCCTTCGGCTCGGGCGTCAAATACCTGCGTTCTGAGACATTCTTTGTTTTACCGCCCTTGTTAAGTAATGTACTATTATTGTACCAGTCAGTAATAAAAGAGTACATATAAAATATATAGGAATTTCTCGTTTAAAGATATGAGATTTGGATTTCTACCCGAGTATGAACATGAATAAAATTCTGTTACAGCGATATTGAACTGAAAGTTAATATTTAGAAGCACTATCATATGCATCCATGATAGTTATGATTATAACTCCAGTAGAGTAATGAGATTAAAGGCACTTACAAGTAAGCAGTGAATAACTAGTAAAGTTTTCTAAGAAGGTTAACGTATATTGCTAACACTAAATAAAGCACTGAATCTAGTTTTTGCACGACATGTAGTCAATTGTTGTCATTAGTGAGGAAAGGCAATTTTTAGATGAAAATATTTGAGATAAGGTAAGGTACACCTAGTGGTAAATTTACCGTCATTGGATACATAGTCAAAGGTCTTTATGATACAATTATATAGTATAGGTCCAGACTTTTACTTGAGTATTGAAAGGTATTAGGTATCCGAGACATACGTGGCAGTAGTTTCGGAGAAATTCGGCAGGATAAACAAATCTACGGATTGCAATTTGTATTTTGAATTTCATTATACCTACATTATAATGTGTTGTAACAGACAACACGCACATTGTCTGTTTCGTGTAAATTACATGCATACATCAAAGAGATGTTTTCTTACAATATAGGCAGGACTTGAAGTTAAATGTGAACGAGTTGAATAATGAACAGATCCTCTGTTTATTTGGTGTTATATTCTTCAATCTTCATATGTTATGTTTTAGTATGAGATCCAATCCACCGAGATTGCAGTATCTAAGTAAAATCAGATACGTAAATGAATGACTTAGAATGCATATGTAGTATACAGACTAGCATAGCCGTTGTAATAATTACATGGAATATACGAATGAGTTCGTTTCTCAAAGTAAGTAGCTACTTGATACTTAGTTTGGACTGTGATACTCGGTGTATATATTTATTTTAGTGTACAGCGCAGTATAAAACAAACATTTCGTAGTAGGCCTGACGTATAGAAATTTAAAAATGCCTTGAGTGAAAGGATGGGTGTTACCTAGAATTATCTCGACATCGGAACATTCTGATAATTATGTTACACGTACATATCACTTTTATAGTTCAGAAGCAAAGATCTGATGATGCTTTCATTATGTTTTCCCAAATATTTGTTTCGTTTTGCATAATATATGATACTTAGACCCTCGCTAGAAACGATCTGAGAAATGGTTTCAGACTCGTGAAAGCTACTACTTCTGTAAGAACATTATTTGGTACTCTGATATATCAGAGCCCCTCCTGAAACGATGTTTTAAATAATGGTAAATAATGGCAAGTTAAGTCGAAGCATAGTATAGTTCGGGCACAGCTCTAGGGATGGGTTCTGTCGGGCGAGCGCGGGCAGAACTGGACTTAGAGCTCTGACTGTAAGGTAGATTTTTGCTTGCGTTAATTTGGCAGCGCTTGGACTCATAGTTTTGTACGAAGTATGAAATGGTATGTATATAAGAGATTCTTTTAAAATTGGCTAAAACTTTGTTTCAGTCGCTTGAAGTTTTGAAACATTTAGGCATTATTAGGCATCGCGTATACTAGCTAATGTAGTATTTAATATTCTGAACAAGATATGATCAAACAGTGTGTATACCTACTAAATACTTTTGGACAGACTGCGACAGTATGAATGAATGAAAAGATACCCACATGATTTCTTATGTATCCTTGTACCACAAGGTTCATTAGTTATTCATATTCTCAGGAGATATTTAGTTTAGCCATAGCTGAGCGATGAGATTGTAGACGAACTAACCATTGGTATTTAGTTTGGACATGTTGTTACGCTACGGGTTCAAATTATTTAAAGACTAGAAGACTTGCGTATGTTATTGAACATGTGGATACAGAAAGTGATTAAGGCAGATATCTTACTTTACCTACATATTTAAGCAATTCGATTCTTATGTAAAAGGTAAGAGTTTGTTAGTATGTGAATACGAGTAAGCATTTATAGTCAGGTATTGTTTAGAGATGTGTGGCGAAATACTAAGGGGGTTACTGGCGTAAACATTGGGTTTCGGCATGTAAAAGCTTACCTACTCACCGTAGTTATATAGTATGGAACTTCGTAAAAGAAACTCGAAGTTAACACTTGGATATTAGAATTCATAATAGATATAGAAAATAATCATAATATATTAGAGGATACCAATTGACATTAAGCCCGCCATTTGTACAATTCCGTGTTTTTGTGCAATAAAGTTTAAATAAATAAATATATTAAAGAAATTATCTTTAGTATATATAGATCCAGTTATTGGAATTCATATACGGTTTAGTATTCTCATGAATGAAATGTCAGTATGTATGTACTAAATCAGTTCGAGCGAACAAATAATTGATAATATTCATCTGGCTTTACCGAATGAAGGATTAATTGAATGGAAGTAACAGCCAACTGTTACTTGCGTATGAAATGGACACAATCGAATATTTAACATATGTCAATCTAAAGATTTAGTCAATGATATTTTTCCAGTGTTTAGACATTGAATGATTTGGATAATGTCCCTCAACGGGCATAGACGACCTGATTGGTAATACCTACATGTATTCAACATAAGTACAATTTTATAGGTATTATTTGAACTAACTTGAAGTTTGGAATTAAAACAAAAAATTGAGGTTTAAAACGGAATCTCATTATGAATGTATTAGTTAGCAAGATTTAGATACAAATTTTACTTTATTTTGTTTACCTAGTTAAAGGTAACATTTCCTTTATTTCTGTCGTAATTACCTATTTAAGGGTAAGGTTTACCTGTAAACAGAATTAGTCTTTGGAAATATTTCTTAATTTAGACGCTTGGAAGTTTAACGAGTATTATGATTAAAAAGAAGCTGGTTAATTTCAGAAATCATAAATAGATATTGTAAATTTAGCTATTGATCTAAATATGATAGAGATAGATAGTGCATTGCAGTAGAAGTACAAACTTTGTTGAGAAATAGCTTACGAGTATATGTAATATAGTATTGGACAGAATATCTCATGTAGTCATTGCTAGATCATCCCAGCTGGATATTCGATGTTAAAACATCATCACTTTTCGTAGTCTAGTTGAGTCATTTGAGAAACAGAGCTGGTGTTATTAAATCATTTAGCATATAGAGAGTAATTTAGAAAAGTGATTACGATGAGTGGGTGGCATTCAAGTTACGATTACGTTAGGTCAACATCTGGTCTAACACCATGTTGTTATCGAATCCTCGAGAGTATCCTTCGTGAAGCATCTGTATTTTGAAGGTTTATTATAATTACAAGATCATTTAGTGATATGACTACCATGTAGTATGTAGATACATGACTGGTAGCGAGTCAGCGTAAAGAGAGAGAGAGAGAGGAAGTGAGAAATTCATGAACTTGTTAAAAATTTATATATACTCAAACGAAAATTGACGTATCGCGATAACTCAGTTAGTTTGACGTGTATGTACTTATATGATAGAAGTCAATTATATTGGATTAGTTTTCCTTGATCCCAGCGAGGTGATAAATTTGTGATTCAACTTTGAGTAATATAGATTTCACAGATATTTTTAGTATGGTCTGTGGAATATTATGATAATGATGTCGGGTTGAAGAGGCTTATTACTCAAAAGAAATATATACATTTCACTTAATTAGACATGATAATAGGAACTCTTCGTTTTCAGACAATACTAAAGGAATCTGAATTAGTTATTTGGTCATAAACTAACTTTCGATAGTATTGGTTAATACTCAGGAGTGCTTACATATATGCATACATAGAGTTACTTACCTGAAGTGTCTTGAAGTCCTTGGAGTGGTCGACAGAAGTTGGTTCAACTTAGTTGAAATTGGTCAGGGCTTGGTATCGTTCAATTTTATCAGTTAATGATTATAAATAGAAATAGGTCGACACATTCGTAGTCGTACATGGATGTCGTTGTCGACAGAATGTTAATACTCGATACCAGAAGTACAGTTGGAGTGACTACTGTGACAAGTTCAAGAGTGATACAGTAGTAGTTTGTTATTACTTTATTGTATTTCAAAGGTTGTTATAGTGCATATAGTGGTTGAATGACTTAGGAACTTTGTCGATGCTCAACAGTAAACAATCATCCTTGAGATGAGCTGTTCGTTTTGAGAAAGTTAGGAAAGATGATTTGATTCTATCGATTGATATAATTCATTTCCTGGTTATTTCCTTGCCTTTGATACTAACAGTGCATTCTGTCTAGAAGTGCAAAGAGACAAGTGGATCTTTAGTAGTTGTTGAAGATATATTTGAAGTGAGTAAGATATGTCTTGGGTCAGTGAATATCGTAATTCAGGATTACGTGATTCATCAGTCTGATTCATTAGAAGTTCTGTAACATCAGTTAATGATGGCGAGCTTATAGTTGATTTCTTCTCAGCAAGCAATAAGCGCATTGATTGAAAGGCGGTATTCTTTGCTTACTGCCAGAAACATTAGGAGCAGTCCCATCACAAAAATATAGTTTCTTTGGCCGCCGGGAGCGTCGCGATCTGTCCTTCGCGATGGCTTTACTTTCTTTGGCCGCAGGGAGTGTCGCGAACTGTCCTTCGCGATGACTTCACTTTCTTTGGTTGTCGGGAGTGTCGTGAATCATGTGTACACGTTATGATATCACGAGATGTAAAGTATGGTCGGACCGTGTGGTCCCGCCTTTAGAGAATATTTACCCTGGCAAGGTTGAAGAGGACTTTGACTTAAAAGTAGAATGACAGTGTCTGTGTAGTTTTGCCGAATAACCGTTATTATTTTGTGTGCAGACTTTATTTCATAGTTTACCTTATTTATCTTTAGTGTGTTCACTATGTCTCGATTAATATATATAATAAGGACGAGAACGATAAGGACGAGGATGATAAGGACTACACAGCTAGTCGCTTAGAAAGCTAAGTAGCCTAGTTTTTAGTATTTTAATTGTTCTACTTGATTTCTGGATAAACCCTATTGTGTTATAATATTGTTCATACAAGACTTTTCATATTGGTAGTAAAAATGAGTTCTCTGAGTGTATAGTTGCACATATATTGCTAGGACAGTTCGGGCTCATAGTCATTCGTTTTATCTTAGCGTCAATTCCCTTAGAATCCAATGAATAGTTAACGAATGACAGGCAGCCTACCCCTTAGATTGATGTGAAGTACTATTCTCCTCTCACTTAATACAAGTTGTCTCAACTTTCTGCTCCCTGTGTCAGATGGTTGAGACGGGATGGTGCGTAACTAGGAAGGTACCTTTTGGCAAATAGCCTAGCAGTGCGCACAAGCTAGGTTTTGTAGCGAAGCTACAAGGTTTTTAACCAATGTTTATAGGCATGTTTTGTCGAAAGGATTTTTGCACGAAATAACATTGTCTGCGTGTCTTAGTGTATTGGAAACGATTAATTACCTTAGAAATATGTAGTCTCACGCCTCTTTTAAGGACAGTAGCGTATACAATCACTGCTAGATCCGAAGAATTATGTCGTGTGTTTGGCAAACTTCACTTCACAATTACACCACTTTTCTTGCATTAAAACCATTGAAGCCGTATACCAAAATGCTCGTCACGACAAGCTCCATTCATTTATATCATTGGTTTATTGAATTAACGCGAATTTAAAGAAATACATTAGCAATTGGATATAAGGGTAATTGACATTTATATTTTAGCCGGTAGACTAACAATACCAATGACGTAACGTTCCGTTTCGCGCTTGCGACGTAGTATAGTTTCGTTTGCGTTTCATGAACATGAACATGAACATAGGTACCGCACCCAGCCAGGAGCAAGCCTGACCCGGACAAGCCGGATGTGAGTGAGGATCAAACCCCCGGCACATCGCTGAGGCATGCTAGACGCCCCAACGATGCGCCAAAAACCTGGTCCTCTCCCATATACCAGGGGGCACAAGATTGTTAGGAGTGACACGCTCTGGGATGGGAAGGGACGACCGACGGGTCGCAACCAATCGGCCACAATCGACCGGCTGTGCAGCCTTTAGCCAATATTGGAATCGAGGAGGGGGAGGATATTACGTCGGTGGATGAGCGTTGGTGAGATGCTGCACGTTGCTTCGTATGAAGTCTTCTTCCTTTCAGAGTGATTCTTCTCGGGATCTCTGCGTGTTCCACTGATTCGCAGTAATCGTCGCTAGATATCTTCATTTCGTAATTTTTTCAGGTAGTGAACTATTAAATAGTTTTTTGTTTATTCGGTAGTTTTCGTGTTAAAGTGGACAGTTTGAGTCATTAGCAGATGTTCCAATTTGAGGAGGTTTTTGTGGTGTATATGCTTGTAGGTGTCTAAGTTATCAGGCATACTTTGATGATAAGCTGTGGCGTACTAACAATTTAGTCAGCTTCTCTGCACCCGGTGAAAACAAGCGATGCGACACGTAGTTAGGTATAATAACTGTTTCACAGACACTTTTTTAGCGTATTCTCCGAAGAAATTAGGTACATATTCCATATTTTCCGTTACTTGCTGGTTTATTAATAGCACTTTATTTTTGTTTAGTTACGGCTATAGGTATTGTCCCTAGTGGCTACGGCGGCCATCTTCTGTAGCCTTTGTGTGTTGCTAACGTGGCACTGCTGTATTGCTAGATTTGGATTTGCTTAAGTACTCAAGGTTGGGTGATAGCGTTTTATCAAACCCTAACTCTGCTATTTGCAAAGCTATTTGCAATAAAGAGTTTTACTACTACTACTACTTTACCGTAAGCACAAAGCCAACTCATATTTAGTAGAATATATTTACACCTCATTAGTTCATTATCCTAAGTACACATTTGCCGCTCTTAATATGAACACACAAAATATTAACACGTCACCATCACAGATACTTTCTTAACATCAACAGCTACACATCACCATCACTAGATAAATAATACTGTCTTTGTAAATACGCAAAATTAATGATTTACGTGTTAGTCGTGTCAAAATTTCTTCGTGCTGAGGTCCTTATTCTCCATAGTTAATTCCTTCTTTGGAATCCAATAAATGTATCTTCATAAATCCGAATAAAATATTATGATCTATAGGTCTACGGTCGGGTAGCCCTAGGTTCAGATACATTTGGTTTCTCTCTTGAGTTGGTAGGTAAATATTTTACCGATTTTACTGTTAAACGATGATATAACAAGTGGTCTTTGGACCTTATGTTTTTACAACATTACATGTCAGGTAGTAGAATGCTTATCGATGTGCCTCGGGGCGATATTTTTTGTGCGTATGCATTGTCTTAGTTCTGCGCGGCCGATGCACATGTGCATCGGCCGGCCCTCGAGTCTCGTTGAAAGCGTCCCGGGTTCGTCGTTTGTTTAGTTATTACGCAATGTTTATGATTTTAAAATTGTTGAGGAATATAATGGTTTCATCACCGGTGTCAGCTATGGAAGTGTATTTTTGTTATCACGTAACGCCGCCGTTTTATTGAGACGGGGCAAATTTGATTGGCCGCTTGTAACTATCCTTGGTTAATAATACCTACAGATGAAAAATAAACCAAAATTGTCGATAGTTTGTTGTGCTTTTTGTTTGACCCTTCAAATGTTTACTAAGAACAGTGTGATTATTCAGGTGTTATTTTACTTAATAATGCTTTTACATATTTATGTTATCTCAGGGGTTGCAGCGAGTAAGAATCAACTTACTCGGGCTATCCGTCGCGTTAGACCCGTTAAACCAAATATTTTAATTATGTTTACTTGGACAGATTATAATATTACAATTGTTCTTAGGGGTCCACTAAACGAGCGTGGTGCCCCAGTAGCCCTGGCCATTTCATTGTGGAACCTATACATATATGAGCGTCAAATGTACATTTAATTTTCAAGTTTGGGTGAAGCATTTAAAATGGAAAAATCTCACCAATGTCCAGGACAACGCCATTGGGGCAGACACATCTCGCATTAAACACACCTACACGCACTATTTGTCCAAATTTTATATAACACACTGCACATTTTAACCGGCATCGACATTTTATAAGGTAACGAATCGCTCAAAGTTTGGTTGACCGGTTGGACGAAGTCAGTATAGTTTCGTTTGCGTTTCAAGCTTAAAAAGTAATAATATTGTATAACAAGTAGCTGTAAGATATCTTTATTTGAAGAAATTTATATTTAATATATATTGCAAATTAATTTAATGAGCGATGATTTGCAACACTAAAATATAGTTTTGGCGTTTTGTTTGACAGCGTGTATCGGAAATGTATTACCGTATTTCGATACCTGTTGACATGACACTGACAGATGGGATATGACTGGGGAATAGGAAGCACGTTTTTCCTCGCGCTCCGCGACTAGCTCGCGTGAGTCGCGCTTTGCATTTTTATTTAACTTGTCCGCCATGCACTAGCTAATTAAGATACTCTGTAACCTTTGGTGCTGTGCCGGTGTAGTGAACAGTGCGTGGTAGGTGTGCTATCATGATGACGTGGCGTCCGCGCGCCAAGTCATTTACCACCGAAGGCTGCAAGCTTCAGAGCCCGTGGACTTGTGATCCGCTCACGCGCTCGTACTGAAGACGTCCTATCGTCGAAACTAGGGTTTGCTCCCGGGAAATACCGGAACCGAAAATACCGGGATTTCCCGGTTTTTTGAACCATGGTAAGAACCGGTACTACGAAATCGAAATCCCGGTATTTTCGGGATTTTCGGGAAATGTAATTTGCGGCTTAAATTTAATACTCTAATCTAGAAATGATAAAAGAAATATCGATAAAATAACGCAAGCGATGTTTATAAACGGAAACTCCGCTCTAAGTAGTCAAATCACGAGCACGGCTGGCAATTACTCCGTCCCGCTTATACAAATCCATCAGCCATCAGCGCCATCACCTAACCAGTCCTCCACCAGCACATTTACCACAATGAGCGTGTTCATTGTTCTACAGCTACACTATCAGAAGGTAGTCGACTAACTAGCACCCAACCAAAACGCTAGCGTTAAGAATTCGTGTATTATCATTCTTATATCGGTTCCATATGAGTGGTTAATACATGCCTGTATAAAGGTGTCAGAGCATGCTATAACACCGATATAACCGCGAATGAGGCCCACGATATAACAGGTAAAGGTTACAGAAGGCCTGTAGAGCAGTGTTAAATATCTTTATACCCATAAGTTGTGTTAACCAACCCTCGACAACCACAGTAATACCGGTTGAAGTGTTAGCTGAGAGTGAATTAACACTCTTGTACAGGCACTATTATAGGTACAGCAAGAGTGTTAATTCACCCTCACCTAACACTTCCATCGGTATTACTGTGGTTGTAGAGGGTTGGTTAACGCTATGGGTTACAGAAGCGCTTCGGCTGAGAACAATTTTCCACTTTAGACTTTATTACAGCTATTAAAATATTTCAAGTGAGAATCTTACTTCTTTCTTATTATCTTACACGGTTACAATAAAAATATGTGACAAACATACACTCCACGGCAGCAATGATTATGACAGACTCTGATTCAATTAAAGTTAAAATAATAATGAACAAACTGTAAGCATTTAGTAAACTCTTTGATTAAGATAAAACATTTGGCTAAGATTAAAAATAAGCAAATTAATGTGTATTTTGATAACAAAACACTTGTATTTTCTTTTTGCATCCCTGATATTATAACCATTTTGTTCAAAAAAGGTATTAGGCTAAAACTACTCGCGTCTTAAAACCACCACAAGTAATTTCCCGAAAGTACCGAAAATACCGGGAAATCCCGGTTCTTCTTCCGGCTAGTACCGAAAATCCCGGGACTGACAAATGGTACCGGTTCTGCATTCCCTAGTCCCGGCTACATTACACCACGAAGGCAGAGGAGATCGTGGATGATCGTGGAGTATGTATCTACGCGTGAAGACCGGATTCAACCTGAGGGTCGTGAAGTTGGAGTCTCGCCGCAATGTGAATTTTAATTCCTTCGTTGTGAGAATTCCAACAGAACATCTACCGACCTTCACCAAGGAAGAATTTTGGCCGAAGGGAGTCAAGTTCCGGCGTTTTCGCGGTCGGTTACCTTACCTGACACCTCGACGTTGCGTAACACATCGCAGTAAAGTTGTAGTGTGTTTATTTGTGCTAGTTTTTATATTTTATAGATATGTATGTTAGTCTGTAAGGTATATGTAAATATGGGCCTTGTTGCCTGATTCAAAAAAAAAATTAAAAAAAAATATTTCTCGTACGAATTATTTATAAAACCCATATTAATTACCCATACAATAGCCCTTTCAACGACCGGGGCTATGTCTTTCTCATACTTGCTCATTTTCATACAAAATTTGTACTATGCAATTTGGCCGGTTTCCATGTCTAATGTAAGCGGATATTACACTGTCCTGAATTCAGGACACTTAGAAGGGTTCGGACCTATACGTTAGAGCGAGATGCTTCAACTCCCCTCCACTAGTCAGGATTCTGAATTCAGTACAGTGTAACACCCGCTTTATTCCTTATGGAAGTTTGCCTTTGCCTATAACCAGACCATGAAAAAATTCTATTTCTTCTTATTGGAATCGCAATAAGACTATCTTTCTCTAGCAAAGCGTGTCAGCCCCCTGTTTCAACGCCATACAGTACGGCAGTGACAACTACACGTGAACTTGTTGTCCATAAGAGATTGAATATGAACTTTTGTGTAATATCGATAGGCCTTATTTGCGCTGTAGGCATGACACCTTCTTCCCTTCAAGCGTTTTTGGCGTTCAATTCTATTTAGAAACTGTCTAAACAAATATCATTACAAAAAAAACGCGAGCCCTCGTAAAGCTCTGCTTTTTGCTAGTACTTAGATGGTGCACTCTTAGATTCCATACAATGAAATAAAAAAAATGGCTCTATATCAATATATCGTATATATAAAAGGAGAATGTTAGTGGGTATGTTCAGCCTTTTCTCCATGATCACCAACTACCACCAGGCCCTTGGTGTGCACTTGCAAGTAAGGGAGTTTGGTCGCGGTGGGCGGTAAAAATGGGGTATTTTTTTTAAATTTTCAATAGGAGTTAAAGAGACAGACGATAAGCGTGAAAGGGATAGACTGGATGTGTAGCACATTCCAATAATGCTAATGCTCTCGACGAATATTGCGACAAGGACAGCATTGTTAGAGCGAGACAGCCATATTTTCCAGAACTTTCCGGGGCGTTCGAAATCCTTCTACAACATGCTCGAAGGGTGAAGACTCCATACAGACTTTCTAGACTTCTCGAAGTTTCTAGAGACTTCGATCGCGAACATTCTAGAACCTTCGGTACCTATCAGAGATAGCAGTAGTAGAAAGAGATAGCTGTACTCGGAACATTCGAGAAGTAATAGAGTGACAGAGATAAGCGCCATTTAAAAGTAACAAAAACTTCAGACGTAAATTTCAGAGCCTTAGAAGCGTTTTCAGCAGGCTGTAACGTCATTTCAGGCCGTTTCAGGAGTAGCTCTATCACATATCAGCTGATCAAAATTTCATCCAAGTCGACGTCGTTTTCAGGCGCATGAAACATGTTTTCAGTCCGTTTCAGGAGTAGCTCTATCACATATAAGATGATCAAAATTTTACCCAAGTTGCCGTCGTTTTCAGGCGCCGGAAACATGTTTTCAGTCCGTTTCAGGAGTAGTTCTATCACATATCAGATGATTATCGAGAACATTATCGATAGGTGAAGACTCCATACCGGCTTTCTAGACTATTCCCGAAGTTTCTAGAAACTTCGATCGCAAACATTCTAGATCGTTTGGTACCTATGCAAGTACCTACTCAGCGGATTTAAAAATAGAAATTTCGATTGCTGACAGTATATAAGCGAGAGTTAACGCATGTCAGGATCATTGTTAGAGCGAGACAGCTTTATTTTCCAGAACTTTGCGGGACGATCGACATTCTTCTAGAACATTCTCGAAGGGTGACGACACTGACGACTCCATACAGTATTTAAAGACTATTTCCGAAGTTTCTAGAAACGTCGATCGCGAACAGTCTAGATCGTTCGGTACCTATGCAGGTACCTACTCGGTGGGTATAAAGCTAGATATATCGATTGTTGCCGTAAGTACTTAAGTAGTAAACCGGTGTAACAATTCAACAATTATTGAGAAACTTACACTTCCTACGCGGGCGAAGCCGCGGGGCAAAAGCTAGTATGTTTATAATGGTAGAAGAGTAAGTACCTAACTTAAAATTTGGTAGTAATGTTTGTTATTACGAATATTTTCCCAACAAATACTAATATATTGGTAAATTAGATTTTTTTCTTTGAAATTTCCTTATTTTTCTTATAAAAACCAACTTAACTTTGCGGTCGGTCCTAAATGTGCGAAATCCGACTCGCACTTGGCCGGTTTTTTAGTTTTCCAACAGATGGCGTTAGTAGTTATACCGTTAGCCTTGGCCTAGTTCATGACATGAAGCTATTGGCTTCATACCTCGGCTCAACAGATGGCGTTAGTATCGTAATATATATATTTTTTAATTATAACTTATGAATCGATATTTTAATGTTTGATAACACATCTAGACATAAATCTGAATTACTATGCAAAAATTCACATCCAAAAGCTTGATAGTTTTGTCGTAAAAGGGGTCACAAGGATGTATGGGAAGTGGCCTATATATAGGGCTCGCTTCGCTCGCCCTAATTAAAACCTTACTGTGTTGTTTCGGTTATAAATAGTAAGTGATCAGTGTATGTAAACTTTGCAATCAGTTCAGTGTTTGTTATTATTAAGTAAACAAGGTTTGGCGTTTACGGTTAGCTTGTTAGACGAGTCAATTACCAGATTTATATTGTAAATCGTATCATTTGTGACCGTCCATCACACAGAGGCCCTTATGGTCGGTATTGAGTTACGCACGGATCTATAATCTACAATACATAAGCTACCAAAAACAATAAAAACCATGACCCTAGGTGCCATACTTTTTTAAAAAAAAATCATCAAAGTTACGCAACCCAAAAATGCACTTTAGAGAAATAACTAAGAGAAGTTTAAAACTCATTTAAAGTATGTTCCCGTGGGAAGTTACATAGATGATGGTAGATCCTGAATCCTGAGGTTCTCTTCTATAGGAAACAATCAAAGATTTTTCAATTCCACTACCCCGTTGAGAAAAAATGGCCTTTGATCAGTGCAAGGCGCCGATCGTAAAAAAATAAGGAAGTTTGTAATATGTGAATTATTATTTCGTATTTTGTGATCTTTGTCATAGTGTATGCTAGAAAATAGTTTTCTTTACACCTCGAATGGAAAATAAAAACGAAAAACCAACGTGATATATTTTTTTTAATAAATATAGAAAATTATATTTTTTCTATCTCGTCACGAATAAATTTAACAATTTCCGTGTAGTACATCATACTTACCTGTAATAAGTCTAGACAAGCATTACACAGGTTTTAATTTTTTTTTATGTCAATGACACAGTTCTTGTAAGAAAACATATCAAAAGATTTATAACTAAATTTATAGTCTAAAGGATTCCATTTTTTTTTACCTAAATAGAATTTGATAATGAAATCCTTATAATGATAATCTATATTATTGTATTTAAAAACATAAAATTAACTAATAATGAATAACAACATAAAAAAGGGAAGAAAATAATATAAACGAAAACTTATACTAAATAAAAAATTTGCCCCAGGTCCTCGGTGCACGGTAGGGTTCCCAGAAGGCTGGCCGCATTGCCACGCTGGATAGCAATGCTAATCCGTTGTGCGAAATAGTGGCCAGCCCTCTGGTCACCAGACGCTTCTATAAGGCGCGTCGAGATGTCCTTATAGAGGCGCCGAGCACTTGGACCCCATGGCCCCAGGGTCTCAACCCCAAACGCCGCAAACAAGTAGCTACTGCCGAGAGTAGCATATTTGCGACGCTTGAGGTTTTCTGCCGAGGAGGCAGCTGCGCCAGCATCAGTTTTGGTGCCTGGAATATGGGACGGTGCCAGGGTATCTACACAAGTAGCGTCCCAGACATGATGAAACTGTAAGGGTTCCGTTTTCACCATTTTGGCTACGGAACTCTAAAAATACAATTCAATAGGAAATGTAATAAGAAACAAAAAATTTTGCAACGGTCATGCACGACTAGAACTTCCTTGACTTGCGACTAGGAATAGGTATTTGTAACGTGTACCACCTAATCCAGTAAACAGAAAAGGCAAATAAATAATACAGAAAATGGTTAGAACTAATTAGAATAATTTATTAACCTATTTTATATCATTATTATCTGCGCTCTGCCATAAGGGCCCTTTTTTACTAAACTTTACAACTAATTTTAAGGTAGAAATACTCAACTTATACGTGTGAAACCAAGCTAGAAATACACATCTAGTCTTATACTTTATCAATATGCAAAAAACAAAAAATATGTGATTTTACCGTATTTTACTAAAACGCTGATATCTACGAAACTAGAAAGTGCCATAAGGGCCCTTTTGTTATTGACGGTCTCATTTGTTCTCATAACAATGTCCACACGAAGGGCTAAAGTTCAGTTTACTTCTAAATACCAGATTTTGACCGATTTATATGCAACAGTCACGGATAGTACGTCGGGGGTCGCGGCGACCGCAGCCAAAAGACATTTTGACGTTTATTATCCACAATTCGTAGAGGCTTACGAAGTTTTATTAGGCGCAGATGTTGATGAGGTGTCCGTCGAGGTTTTGGAAGGTTACAGGACACAATTCATGGAAGTTAACCGTTTCATGGTCCGTTTGCAAGGGTCAAGCGAGACGCCCGTGAGTTCAACGCGGCCATCTAGTTCAAACTTGACAGCGAAATTACCTGCGATTCAAATACCTATATGTTCAGGTCAGCCAGAGGAATGGCTGCCGTTTTGGGATCTCTTTGATTCTCTGGTTCATTCAAGGGACCTCTCGGAGGCGTAGAAGCATTATTACTTAAGAGCGTCTCTGGTTGGGGAAGCATTGTCGATCATACGGCAATTACCTATCGATGGGGCCAGTTATTCTGTCGCGGTACAGTTACTTCAGGGTCGGTATCACAACACTCGACTGTTAATTGATACTTATCTTTCTCGCATCATAAATTTACCTACGGTCCAGGTATCTATGGGGTTGAGATCAGACTTTTATGATCAGTTGCAGGAGGCACTGAAGGCTTTGGAGAAGCTTCAGCAGCCTGTCAGTCAGTGGTCATATATCTTATTATTTGTAGTTTTGCAGAAGCTGCCAATTCGATTGCGCTCGCTGTTCGAGGAGCGGTTTGGAGGTGACAGAGCCACGCTACCGTCAGTGCAACAACTGCTGCAACTGCTGGACGAGCAGTGCCGCGTACATCAGAACGTGGAGCCGGACACCGGGGCTGGTGCGACGAGTTCTCCACGCGCATCAAGGATGAGGGGACACCGAGCCGCGACAGGGTCGACGACGGTGCCTGCTCGTCGTGTCATGACCGCGCAGCCCTATGGATCAGAACAGGTGAAGTGATCTGGCTGTGATTTCTGTCACTCGCAGAATCACACTCTATATAGGTGCCCTGGGCTACGTGATCTCGCCCCGCCTTCAAGGAGGACGTGGGCAAGGAAGAATGGCTTTTGCTACCGGTGCTTGAGGCAACATTTCGCCCGGGACTGCACGCAGACCAGTTGGTGTAGGCACTGTGATTCGTCGCTACACAACACGTTGCTGTGCGATCTCGATGGTGACACTCAGGCACGCGGTGAGTATCCTCGCACGTCAGGATCGCGAGGTGCTACAGTTTCACACTTCTCTAGGAGGCCAGCCTACCTTCAGCGTGGTGCGACCATGTCTGAACGGGGACGTCACGAGCATAGTCAAGGATCAGCCGGGACGTCTCAACAGGAGGCACAACCAGTGCAGATGCAGACGGTGGAGAGACCGACTGCACCCTCACCACCCAGGCCAGTCAGGTTGCCGCCCCATCATCATCTCATGGGGCAGGGTCAACACTACCCTAGGCCTAGGGTCGGAGAACGTGCTCGGCAAGCTCAGGAGGCGTTCTCCAATCTTCGCTTCGGTTCGAGGATGAGCCCACCGCGTCAGGAATGACAGGAATGACGTGACGCCACTGTTGGTGCACACATGTCTCTGCCCGTTACCATATGTCCCACCGCTATGGTTTTGGTCAAGGCAGGTGATGGTAATTATGTCAAGGTCAGGGCATTGTTGGATACTGGAGCGAGTATTTCTGTTGTTAAACAGTCATTAGTCAAGCGACTGCAATTGCACCAACAGTCTAATGGTAATAAAATATATGGAATCGGTCATCAGTATGTTAAGAGTCCCGGCACTGTTGTCAAATTAATAGTCAAACCGGTTAATAAATTGGTTCCGATCATCAGTATGGTGGCTATGGTTATGTATAACTTAACGGATAGCCTCCCGGCTACTCATTCATATGTGAAGCGACATTTGCAGTCAGAGAATATCATTTTAGCGGATCAAGACTTTGACGAATCTAGAGATTTGGACATTATCCTTGGAGTGGATATCTTGAATTATGTACTTGATGGCTCAAAGGTTGACACGAATATTCCAGGAATATCAGCGTACGGCTCTTGCTTCGGGCATGTCATCGTGGGGACAGTGCCGCCGGAGCTGCCAGCGCCGCCTGCTCCACCAGCGGACCAGTCAGCGGGAACTTTCGTCGAGGACTACGGGTTGCTCGCGACCAAGCTGGAGCAAGTTTTGGAGAAGTTCTGGGAAGTGGAGGCACCTCCTGCAGAGCCTGCTCCACATCCGGATCACGTGGAAGCTGAAAGGTTGTATTCTTCCACTGTCAGTCGATTACCAGATGGTAAATATCAGGTTCGAATACTATTGCGGTCAAATAGACCCCCGCTAGGCGAGTCGCGGACCCTAGCTACTCAGCGGCTACACGCCCTAGAACGTAAAATGTCACGTAATCCAGGATTTGCTCAAAAATTCAAGGCGTTCATTCAGGAATACCTCGATATGGGTCATATGTCATTATCATCATTTCAGTTTAACAGGGAACATTATGTGGTTCCTCATCATGCCATCTTTAAGAAAGGACCTGGCACGGGACCTGGAAGCGCAGGTCAAGATAAGATTAGAGTAGTCTGGGACGCAAGTGCGCGTTCTTCTACTGGTGTATCACTTAATCAATGTCTACACTCAGGCCCGCCACTTCAGAATGATATTACCAGAATCTTATTGAATTTCAGACGGCACCAGTCCAGCCGGCACGGTTCCAGTCTTCACTACCGACATCAGGATAATGTTCCGGCAGACATGGGTGCATCCTGACGACAGGAGATATCAGCTGATCCTGTGGCGTGAGAACCCCACAGAGGATATCAAGGTATACGAATTAAATACTATCTCATATGAATAGAATAGAATAGAATAGAAGATAATTTATTTCAGTGCAAGAACACAGTAATACAATATATGGCCTCAGAAGTTCGCCTTTCTCGACTCAGAGGACGCTACTGCAGCTAGCCAAGGACTGGGAGATCACGCACCCCAACTCTGTAGCCGCATCAGTCATGCAACGAGATGTTTATGTTGATGACATACTTACTGGTGCAGATACGTTCAGTGAAGCCCAGCAACTCAAGAAGGAGCTCGTGTCACTCATGAGGAGTGCTCAATATGACCTACGGAAGTGGTCATCCAACTCAAGGGAGTTATTGTCGGATTTGCCGGATGAACATTGCGAACATCCACGTACTTTTGATATGGACGATCCAAGTTTCATTAAAGTCTTAGGGATACAATGGTGTCCAGTGACGGACACAATATCATATCAAATCAATGTACCTCTAGGAAGGCCGGTATCAAAGCGGAGCATACTTAGCACGATCGCGAGGCTATACGATCCCTGCGGGTAGGTACTGCGCGCCACTAATCTTCAGATCCAAGGTATTTCTTCAATCATTGTTTACGGATGGCTTACAATGGGACGAACCAGTAAGTGACACTCAATTCAGTCAGTGGAACGAACTTATCCAGGATTTGCATTACTTGTCAGGCTTACACATTCCTCGATGTGTCGCACTGCCTGGGGCGGTGTCGTACTCTCTTCACGGATATGGAGACGCGTCCGAGCTTGGATTCTCGGCGTGTATTTACCTCAGAACGGAGGACGTTTCAGGTAACGTTATGGTACGTTTAATACTCGCTAAGACGCGCGTGGCTTCGAGGAAGACAATGCAGACGATCCCTAAGTTAGAGCTTAGCGCTGCACATTTAGTACCTATTCAAGTTATTGAATCATGTCGCGGAGTCGTATGAAGATTCGATTCATCTTGACAGTATAAATGCGTGGTCAGATAGTTCTGTCATGGTTGAATACTAAACCACATTTATTACAGACATTTGAGAGTAACAGAGTCCAGGACATAAGAAACTCTAAACGGCCTATGGTATGGATGGAGGCACGTCAGGTCGGAATTAAATCCAGCAGATGTCGCATCGCGTGGAATGTCTGCTCGACAACTTACCCACTTCGAGTTGTGGTGGTCGCCCAGCTGGTTACTGCTAGATGAAACACAGTGGCCCAGCTTGAAGGTAACAATGCCAGAAGTTTTACCAGGGTTCAAGAAGATTATCAACGTGGTTGCGCCGATCGAGGATTGGAGAGATACACTACTAGCACGGGTTAGTGTTGGAATGTGTGTAATCTCCACAAATCATCTATATTGTCTATGCATGAAAACTGTGCACGTATGTCTATGGCCTGTGTAATTTCCTTTTTTTCCTGTCAAGCCAAAATGGCGTAAGCACCCCACTGTCTGTCGTTCTCTCTATACAATTTTATTTTACCAATTTAACAATGTAAAGCCTCAATAATTTACATAAGTAATTAAGCTAACAAAGCTGTAATGTGATTTTACGTGCATCTTTAATGAGTAAGGATTGTCGCGTACTAGATGTTTCATTTGGTGAAGATTCCCAATGTGGTTACCCGATCTACGAGCTCTATACGCGTGATCGCGAGAGGTCAGCCCAAGGTGCAGCACCTCTATCAGTTAGTTCATTCAGCAAGCTCATCAATATTACGTCATATGTTCTCAGGTTCTGTCAGAATATCAGGCTGCCCAGGGAAGCGAGAAACCTTCAGCCTAACTTATCTCTCGAAGAGAATCGCGAGGCGCGAAAAATGTGGATCAACAAATGTCAAATGGATGTTTACCACGACGAGGTCGTACTGATAAAGAAAGGTAAACTTACATGTCGATCATTACAGAAGCTCAGCGTATTTATTGACAAGGATCATTTCATACGAGTCGGAGGCCGGCTCAGTAAATCAGCGTTGCCATACGGAGCAAAACATCAGTACTTACTACCGAAAGATCATCGCTGGACTCAGATGCTCATTGAATATTAATATTATCACAAGAGTTATTGTCATGCACCGACGAATACACTCATCAGCATATTACGACGCGAGTACTGGGTGCCGTCAATTAGACGCCAGGTGTCTAAGGTAATTCAACGTTGCTTAACGTGTTTCAGGTTTGATGCCTCGGGTCAAGCCCCATTCATGGCTGATTTACCCGCGGATAGGGTGACCGCGGCCAGGCCATTTTCAAGGGTAGCCACGGATTTTGCGGGGCCATATCTTGTCAAAGCTAGCCTGCTCAGGAATGCTAAATCAGTCAAAGCTTACCTGTGTGTGTTTATCTGTCTAGGTACGAAAGCGGTTCATCTCGAGTTAGTGTCTTCGCTGAGCACCGAGGCGTTTGTTGCAGCATTCACGAGGTTTGTGTGCAGACGGGGTCTGCCCTCACTCATTCGCTCTGATCAAGGTACCAACTTCACTTCTGCTAATTCATATCTCAGGGAGATCAACAAGTTCTTGCTTGACCATGAAATCGCTCTCAAGGACGAGTTTCGTAAACAGAATATCCGATGGGAATTTAACCCCCCAGGCGCTCCACACATGTCAGGTTTGGTGGAGGCGGCAGTTAAGAGTTCTAAGAACTTACTCAAACGGGAACTTGGTGATGACATTTTAACATTCGAGGAGCTCACCACTTTGCTAACGAAAGTGGAAGCCATTTTGAATTCCCGTCCACTGGTTCCGATGTCAGAAATCCCGTGCGATTTGGAATGTCTCTGTCCTTCATCTTTTTTGGTCGGTCAGCCTCTCATTGCGGTGCCTGAGGCACATTGGAAGGATGTCAAAATGTCAAGGCTATCACGATTTCAGGTTATTCAAAAAATGTTTCAGTCCATATGGTCAAGGTGGCATTTAGAATACTTAAATACCTTACAGTCGAGAAACAAATGGTACGATCATGTAGGCAATATCGAAATCAATGATTTAGTTTTGATCAAGGATGAAAATTCGCCTCCCTTGCAATGGAGACGCGGTAGGGTCATTGAACTGTACAAAGGCTCAGATAACATTGTACGTTCAGTTAAGCTGGAAACCCAAGGTGGAGAGTTAATTCGGCCTGTAGTAAAGCTCTGTAAATTACCTATAGAGCGGGAACTAACTCATTTATCTGATGCAACTAATGATCAATAATGTTTTCATGTCATTATTATGTTTCATAGCCTCATAAGGCATTTTGTGTATAACTAACCTTTATAGTCAAGTAGACCACTGTATATTATGTTATGTTATAGTCTAGGGTACTATTTTATAACTCAAGTTGTATGATACCACTCTCGGAGATGCACACAGACTACATATTCATTCTCATTTCTCTTCCTGGCCGGGCCCAGTAAATGTTGAATCAACTCAACATTTAGTTCAGACTGAATTACATTGTAGGTAACTTCATTCATACCAACATAATGTTGGCTAAGTCATGGCCACTAGCGCCACCTAGCGAGTCTGTATGTGTTTCTACGTGTGGCTATCTGTCTAGTATTGACAGAACGAGATTCGATTCACGATTGCGATTCAGGAACGCAAGGCGACAAGGATCCGCCATTAAAACTATTCAGTATCATTTTTATTGTATATTTCACATTATCAGGACATTAAAGTCAGTAAATTCGAGTCAGTTGTTCATATTTCACCATTAGCCTAAGAGCGGTACGGTTGCGCTGTATGAATTTTGAACATTAATTCATAACAGCTACTTTTTTTGCACCAAAAAATTTGTTAAAGCAATTAGATTAGGTATTCTTTAATAAAACACGTAGTCCACCAACGTGACTGTAGAAAATATTAAAAAATAATCTATAAAAAAATCCTTAAAAATCGGGCGAAAATGGTATAAGCATTTACTTAGGTACTTTATGTCACACCTGGCCATAAAGCGGCAATTACCGCACGCTCCGCGCGCGGGAAATCCCACTTCCTGGCCAGGGGGTGCCATAAAATTTTGTACTTAACACGGGCGGTAATAAAGAAAGCCTCAGATCGCATATTTATCGCCCTTGCCTTCGGCTCGGGCGTCAAATGCCTGCGATCTGAGACATTCTTTGTTTTACCGCCCTTGTTAAGTAATGTACTATTATGACATACTATATATATTTATATTCTTTGTGATACATGAAAAATCAACCGATTTTTGTTAAGGCAACATCGTAATATAATAATTTTTAATACATAAATATATAAAATTCAATTACGGCTATGGTATATAAGCTAACATTACAGTTATGGTTTATATATATCTTTCTTATATGTATTGACCCTTTTTATACTGAAGCTACCCAAAATATCTGGAGCTTTATTTTCTTTGAAAAAGTCTTGTGAAATTAATATATAAGCCAAACTCACTACGTTGACTTTTCATGAAGGCCACGTTGAAGAAGGTGTAATGCTAATGAACCCTATAAATACCTATTAAGTGATTTCAAATGCATCTTCCTTAATAGTAGGCGCGAGAGGGGAATACGCGGGGTGAGCGGAGGTGTGCATCACAGCGAGAGGCGCGCGGGTGGGTGACAAGCAAGTGTGTGTGTAGGTACTTTACTTTTATTGTGCGGCCCTAAGCTTTATGTTCTATTAGGTATATGTAAATAGTGTAATTTAAACAACTTATTATTAGGTTCAATAGTAGCTATGAAGTATGAATTAAAAGTTAAAACTAAGTCATTTAATAACTTTAAATTTTGTATACCTATAATCTGACATCTAATTATATATTATAATTTATCGATTAAGATATCACGGACTTTGTGTACAACCTAACCTACACGCCTATAATAAAAGTCCGCTCATACGGTGCATTCGTAGGTGTAGGTAGGTACTGAACAACTACGCTGTCGGCCGGACGGTAGGTATATTGAGACCATATATTCGTGACTCGTACTTTACACACACTTTATTAACAGTACAGTTGAAGACATAAATTAGGTATACATAAAAAGTAGAACATGTATACGTATCCGCATAAATTCTTAGAAAGATGATGCCACGCTAAATTATGCCTTATAGGGACGCTTAGAAGTAGGTATTCGTTATTTCGCACGCCGCGCAGGTCGAAGCCCTTCGCGATCTTGAATTACATAGACGGCTCGGTGTTGCGTAAATAAGTATGTCTTGATTCAACCAACAAGTAAATAGGATGACAAATGTATTCGTTTTTTAAAATATTACATCGTGATAATTATTTTATATAAGTAGTATAGAAAAGATACGCGGCACACGCATGTTTTATAAAGATCATATCACGGCAAAAGTCACCAACCAGAGATAATAAGGGCTACAGGCGGGTGACCGCCATCCGAAATTTTGAAAACGCAGATATAACAAGGAAAGTTAACGAGGTGTTTTAAAAATTTTCGTCTCCCAAAGGGTTGAAAATAGGGGTTAAATATTGTATGGGGATCAATTTTTTTAAATAGACAAAACTGGTTTTTCGTTTCTGCAGTCTTTTCTGTCAGTACATATCAACGCACAACCCAAACCGCTGGTTCTAGAGATTCCAAATTTGGCACGTAGGTTTCTTATATGGTCTAGGGGTGCACTAAGGAAGGAATTTTCAAAATTCGTCCCCTAAGGGGGTAAAATGGGGGTCCAAAGTTTGTATGGGGAAACAAGACTAGTCAGACTATTTTATTCAAAACTTCACAGGAGTACTCCTAACAAAATAAGTAAACACGTGTCTCCAGTTTTTTGAAAATTCAACCCCTAAAAGGGGGAAATGGGGTGACAAAGTGTGAAAATCGACAATGGGTATTGTTTCTGTGGTTTATCGGGTCGCTAATTACGAAAACTACAATGATTTTAAAATCCAACGTGGCGGACATGAAATACCATCTCCCCTGTCGGGGTGAAAAGGGGTTGAAATTGAAATAACTAAATATCAATATGGGTGTAGTTTTATGTTTTTTTTCGGACGTCAATTACGAAAACGGTACCGATTTTAAGATTTAATATTGTAGAAATGAACATTCTTTATCTAAATATATAAAAGGAGAAAATGACTGACTGACTGACATATCAATTATCAACGCACAGCCCAAATCGCTGGTTCTAGAGATTACAAATTTGGCACGTATGTTCCTTATAAGGTCTAGCTAGGGGTACACTAAGGAAGGATTTTTCAAAATTCATCCTCTAAGGGGTGAAATGGGGGTCCAAAGTTTAAATGGGGAAACAAGATTAGTCAGACTATTTTATTCGAAACTTCACTGGAGTACTCCTAACAATAAATAAGTAAACACGTGTTCCCGGTTTTTTGAAAATTCAACCCCTAAAAGGAGGAAATCGGGTGAAAAAGTGTGAAAGCCGTACCGTACTATTAAAGATATATACCACACTAGCTTTTTCCCGCGGCTTCGCCCGCGTACTAAACGTAACTTTAAACAGCCGACAAAAAAAGATGATTTCAGTTTGAATTTGACCCAACCAGAGGTATGTATTTGTCCGCGATTATCACGCGTTTTGCTGAACCGATTTAGGTGCGGGTCGGAAAACTATTTGTTACGTTCTGGAGGTTTCGGTATACGAATTTTTATGCCGCCATCGACTTACTACTACTAAGAGAGTATAATTACTACTCTTGAATAAAAGTACATATCTGTCTCCCTTAAAAGAAGGAAATGTGGTCTCAAAGTCTGAAAATCAATATGGGTATTATTTTCAGACTTTGTGACCACATTTCCTCCTTTTAAGGGTTGAATTCTCAAAAACCTGAAAAACTTGTTTACTCATTAACTAATCTTGTTTTCCCATACAAATTTTGACATCGTTTCACCCCTTCGGGTGTTAATCTTGAAAAATATTTTCATAGTGCGCCCCTAGACCTTATAAGGAACCTACTTGCCAAATTTGGAATATAATCTAGAACCAGCTGTTTGGGCTGTGCGTTGATCAGTCAGTCTGTGGTAGTCAGTCAGTTTCTTCTTTAACATATTTAGAAATGTTCATGTCCACAATATTAAATCTTAAAATCGATGCCATTTTCGTAATTAACGACCCAAAAAAACCATGAAAACGACACCCATATTAATATGTAGACATTTCAACCCCATTTCACCCCGACTGGGGAAATTGGTATTTCACGTCCGCCACGTTGGATTTTAAAATCATTGTTGTTTTCGTAATCAGCGACCCGATAAACCATAGAAATAATACCCATTGTCGATTTTCAGACTTTGACACCCCATTTCCCTCTTTTAGGGGTTGAATTTTCAAAAAACCTGAAACACGTCTCACTCATTTATCGTTAGGAGTACCCCTGTGAAGTTTCGAATAAAATAATCAAACTAATCTTGTTTCTCCATACAAACTTTGGAGCCCAATTTTACCCCCTTAGGGGATGAATTTTGAAAAATCCTTCCTTATTGCACTCTTAGACCTTATAAGGAACCTACGTGCCAAATTTAGAATCTCTAGAACCAGCGGTTTGGGCTGAGCGTTGATATGTCAGTCAGTCAATCAATCAGTCAGTCAGTTTCTTCTTTTATATATTTAGAAGAAGAAGATTATACGTAAACATCATATACTACGCAAATAAACAAAATTTCCTACGCCGCAGACAAATTTTACATAGTTACTCAAACTCAATATCATTTTAAAGGTAATGAATGAGTAGGTAAATAATAATAAAATGTCGCACTGGGCCGAGCGGCGGCCTCAAGCACGCGTGTTTTAAGTTTTAACCTGCCTACTCAATCCCTACATTCTCATCTCAGATAATCCTTAACAATAAGTCAATAAAGTCCAAATCCGATTGCAAACGTATGCTGTACATTAACGAATATAAATAATATTCGCTTGATTCCTATTCCGTTGATATTCTGAGCTTTAAAGCCAACGGTAAAATTGCAATCACGGACTTTGTATTTGTATTTAGGCACCGTCATCAATGCATTCGTTATTCATATCAAAGGCATAGTAAGTAATAATAATAAACAGACATCGAAGCGAGGCGGCGGGGGCCGGCCGCACGCGCCGCGCGCTTGTTTCGACATGCCTACTTCCATCTCGTTGTGCGTTCTAAAATAAGCCCTGATAGTAAGGCAATAAAGTCCAAATCAGATTGCACGTGTGTGCTGTAATTAAGCAAATCAACGAAAACAAATAACATGGGGTTCATTCCTATTCCATTGACATTCTCAGGGCTTAAATTAAAAGTCCACGGAAAAATTGGAACTGATATATTTTTTCTACTAATGTTAAATACGCGATTTGTAAAAAACTATTTACCAAATATTTAAATAGTTTCATTTTCAATGATAATTCTGAGAAACAGTCCTTGTTTTTCATGTGTTGCTATAAAAAGCTTATATATAATTTTCTTTTTAATAAGTTTCAGAAAAACTGAAAATACCTGTTTGATTAAATTTCTCTTATTTCCCGTTGCATATATGTTTCGATTCGGATCGTAAGCATCAAAACAGACCTAAAGATAGAAGCATTCTCAATAAAACTAACTATACCATATTTGCTGTGAAAAATCAACAGTTTTTGGGCACCATTTTTTTTATCCAACTTCCGGTGGTAGATTCGCAAATTTGAAAAATATTGATTCTTAAAATCACTTAAAAGAACCGTATAAAAAAAATTAGCCTGTAAGATATTTTTTTCCAAAAAAAAATGTATCTTTCTCAGGCTACATATCCTAAATCCTCGGCGAGGCATCGAGGGTCAAGGAGAATCATCACATGTGGCCGCAGCGGACCCACATCACGCGTCGAGGTGCAGCGCTTGTAATCTGCAATCATCCTAGCCGAGGGACGCTCGGGACGGTTGTATATTTGGAGAGTTACAGATCGAGGATAAGTATCTGCCCTGGTGGCCCAATTTGTATGCTTCGAGACTGTAAGCATATACTTATACATAATTTATCTGGTTTCCCATGAAGACGGAACCCAGACCTATTTTACATGTGGATGTACCATATATCCATCAAATTAATTACGAAACAAATATAAATATAATAGTTTGCTTTTGCAAGTACATTTCTGAAGTTCGACTATTACTCGTTAACTAGTAATGTCTACTTAGCTGTGATAGTTTTCCTTTTAAATTCATCGTATATACTGCTACCATGATTTTTTTCACATGCCTAGTAGCCACCGTTTAACTGGCAGGGGGGGGTACATTTGACCATAACAAAAATTATCACTTCAAAGCTTAATATCACGCTAACCAATTCTTACATCAAAAAATGATATTAGAAACCTTATAATATTTTTAAAAGAGCTATCCAACGACACCCAACACGATGGAGTTTGACATAAAAAACAATTGCACCACCACTTTACATGTAGGTAGGGTTGCCATACGTCAGGATTTGTCCTGACATGTCGGGATTTTTGACCCTTTGACCGGATTGCGGCCGGACTTGGTAAGTGTCAGGATTTTTTGACCCTATTAAAAAAAATGTTTCTATGATACATTTATTTTAACGTTTACACAGTTTTAATAAATGTACAGTTTTAATCAACAAAAATAGTAATACTTCTTCGAAAACAATATAAAATAGGATAATTTTAAAATGTATTATTACTCCATACGAAAGAATACATAAAACTATGCCAAAAAGTATAAAATCCTATTCAAATATCTCAAAAAATAACGAAACTACAACCGTTAGAATGTTTTTACTTAGAGAGAGAAAACGCTACAGGTCAGTGACGTCACTGACCTGAAGCGTCATAGTAAATGACGATCGTTCAATACAACGGGGCATTTTGCGGAAAAGGGACAGAAAATGGCCCCTCCTCAAACTTTGAAGTCTTATAATTATGTAATTATTTATTCTTTTGGATTACTTTTTTCACTATTTGATTGAGAATTTGATCCTTTTTCGAGAAAATTCGGATTCATTGGTTTTTTTATTTGGTGTCAACATTTGTGGAGGTCACTCATAGTCATATGGGTTATGAAAAAAATCCCGCACTTTTTGATGAAAGGAAGCCACTTTGCACAGTGATAGTAGCAACCAAATTAACTTATTTTTTTCGAGGCAACCGAAGTTTCGCACCTTAGAAGAAATGTCAGGACTTTTAGGGGGATGTCCGGATTTTTATCAGGACATTTCAATTTTCCATATGGCAACCCTACATGTAGGGGAGGTACCCTAAAATTTTTTTTTTTTTAAGATTTTATTCTACCGTTTTGTCGGTTTCATCGATATGTATACTCATGCCAAATTACAGCTTTCTAGTACTAACGGTTACTTACTGAGATAAACGGGGGTCAGACGGACGGACGGACATGGCGAAACTATAAGGGTTCCTTGTTTACTACGGAACCTTAAAAAATCGTGAGCCCTCGTAAAGCTCTGCTTTTTGCTAGTATATTTATCGAGCGCCCATGTTATGTAAAACGTCAGTGGTAGTCGTTTATCACTTCTCGTTGTCAAAAGTGGATAGTGTGTTATCTATATTAATTTCATATTTTCCCCTCATTGCTCTCCTTATCAAATATATTCAGGACCACAATATTAAATTATAACCGATTTCGTATAATTTTTTTCCCTTTTTTCATATTATATTTCTCACTCCATCTTTCCTCTATGTTGGCATGCTTAACGTTCTGTCATCCACTTCCCGCTCTTTTACTAACTGTACAATCGTCCTGTATTGTCTGTGTCGTCCTTAATATGTGTTATTTGTTTTAGGTTCCCAGACATATCCTCCCACAAAAATCAAAATTTATTACGATCATTCTCTTCTCGTGTGATATGTCTGTCTACGGCGACATTGGCGAAATACCCCTTGCCAAATCCAGCAAGGAGTGAAAGCCATCAAGGAAAAAAAAAAAAAAAAAAAAAAAAAACCTTGTTATTGTATACATTTTCCGTGCTTTTTGTTGGTGATTGTGTTGCGACAAAATTAGTTATTGATGAACGAAAATGGAGAAAACCACAATGCAGAAACCCTTTCTGCCAATACCTATGGCGGAGTTGCTTTGGAATCTTGCTTTGGACGGTGAGTCCAATAGTTAGTTAGTTATACTGGGCATTTTCCGCAAGTCAACATCCAACGTGCCTATTTTGCGTGAAAAAGGGGTAGCGCTACTCTAACCACCCTAGTTCCTGTATGAAACCTATTAATGTCTTTATATTGTTTACTACTTCCTGCAGTGTGTTCGGATTTCCTAGGTGTTTCTCCCTGTATACTTCTACCTGCTTACAGTCTAGTAGAATGTGTCTAGCAGTCTCTTCTGCCTCCATGCATGCTCTGCACAAGGGACTGTCGGTGATTCCCAAGTTGTAGAGATGTTTGTTTAGTGTGTTGTGTCCTGTTATTATACCTACTACTTTACGTAGTTGGTTTCTGTGTGTTCTCTGTAGTGTGGTTGTGAGTTTCGGATTTTGTTTTAATATTATTTCTTTTGTCTGCCTGCATGTGTCTAGATCTTCCTAATGCCTTTGATGCAGGTGTGTTATGTATCGATTTAGTTCATTCTGTATGTATTTTTGTGGCAGGGGCACAATTGGCTCCGGTCCGTATGCCGGCGTTTCTGAGCCTTTCCTGGCTAGTTCATCCGCTGCATTGTTTCCTCTCGAGCCGCTGTGTCCCTTTACCCATTGTAAAGGGACACAGCGGCTCGGCACCCAGGCCAGTGTTAACACCATTGATCAGGCGATTGACGGAATCAACAGAGATCTAAACTATCTCTCCATGTGGTCGCGCTCTTTTGGGATCTCTGTTAACCCCACTAATTGTCAAGCCATCGTTCTTGGGAGTTCCCGGATGCTTTCACTGGTCGATTTCACTCGCACTGCACCGATCCAGTTTGAAGGTGAAATTATTCCCATATCACCTACAGTGAAAAACCTGGGCCTGATTATTGATAATAGCCTTACGTGGGATCCGCAGGTGTCTGATGTCTGTCGCAGAGTGACTAATGTATTAAGAGCGCTCTACAGATTTAAAAACTTTTTCCCTGTCGGTACTAAGATTCTCCTTGTCCAGGCGCTTGCTCTGCCTATAATTGATTATGCTGATGTGTGCTACTCCAACGTCACTCAAGTCTCCCTCAACAAATTGGATCGCCTTCTCAACAATTGTATCAGATTTATTTTCAATCTTCGCAAGTACGACCACGTTTCCATTTTTCGTAAACAGTTAAACTGGCTTCCCATACGTGAACGAAGAAATCTTCGCATTTTGTGTACTCTATTCTCAATTTTATTCGATCCAAACACACCTGATTATCTCAAGTCCAAGTTTCAGTTTGTCTCTGCCTGACCAGGTTCCGTTCTCCGTACTTCTCGCAGTCTTAAGCTCACTATTCCTCCTCATCGCACCGGCTTCTTATCCAATTCTTTCACTCTTCGTTTTTGGCCCAGTGGTTGACTGGTAGAGAATGCCTTACCTTACTGCCGTACCTTTTTAATGTTCAATAAAGTTTAAATAAATAAATAAAATAAATAAATTGTAAAGTTACCTTGTTCTTGTCTCCGTTTTTATGCCTGGCCTGACTATTTGGTAACTGAAGTGAAACACAAGATGCTTGGTCAAACACTGATTTATTCAAAGCTACCCTCATATGTGAATACCTAAGGATTACAAACAACTACCTTCATAGTAAATCTACAACATCTTTCCCCTCATAACATAACAACGGTTTTTGATAAAAGTTTTAAATGACTAACTTAAACATGCATTCCTACATAAGAACAATATCTTCATTTATCCTACACCTTAAAATAAGTTTGCAAACAACAAAATAACAGTTAGCAAACAACACTGTACTTAACTACTATTATCATTATGATCTAGAGTTAGGTATACATACCTAAATCTAATTATTCTAAACATCTTTAAGAACGAAATTGCGATCATTGTACAAGAACAATGTAACAAATGCAGTTGAATTTAACGATTATAATCCTTATGACCGTGACATAACTTATGTATTGAAAATTGGCTTTATTCTTTATCAACTACAACCAGATGCTCGTTACAATATCATAAGGGCGTATAATATGTGACGTATTCGTTACATAATAGTATCTTACGTGTGGTGCATATGGTTCAAAATTAAATTATTGATACAACATTCTGTTATTGTTAAGTTTCATATCAGCTGTTTATATTAATCATTGATGGATGAATGGGTCCATAGATATTTGTGTATATACTCATACTCATACTCATACTAGTACCTAACTAGTACATTACTGTGTAAAGGATATATATATATATATATATATATATTTTTTTTTAACCCGAATATAAAGATACTTATTGCATAAATACATGCTAACACCTATACCTATCTCAAACAGCACATGGCTAGGGAATAAGGTTTAAAACAGTTTGCACATTCTAAAATTTGTTTAATCAAATTCAAGCATTGCTTCTTGTATTTTGCGGAACTTACTCCTAGTCATGGGGCCAGTAGATATCCCAGTATGCATGGAACTCGTCGCACCTGTGGGGATACTTACCGCGGGGATCGGTACGTCCCCGGTCGGCGGAGCCGTGGTCGTGGCGGTGGCCGTGGTTTTAGGTACCAGTCCGAAAGGGCGTGGGTTCGGATCCCACCGCTGTCACCATGAAGTGAAACACAAGATGCTTGGTCAAACACTGATTTATTCAAAGCTACCCTCATATGTAAATACCTAAGGATTACAAACAACTACCTTCATAGTAAATCTACAACAGTGACATCCGGGTCATTCCAGGTGATTTCAACAAATTTGAATTAAAAAGTGTGCCGCATGATTTTTGATTTGAATAAAAAAAATTGAGGATATACTTCATGGTGGCAGAAGTGCTGAACTACCACCAGTTTTTTTTTTAATCTTTTAATTTCCAAGTTTTGCCCATTCGAAGTTAACAGTGGGGTCAAATTCCTGCTTGTACAAAATCAGACCTAACTTTTTTTCTACAAAAGGTAACGAAATAATTATTACTTTTTTTGATTAGGTAAGAAATGTGGATATTATACTGTATGACAAAATTTATCTGAATTAACTACAAAAAAAATGGTGACCACCCGAAATATACACCTAATTGACTAATTATTGCAATTTTAAATTGGTTCTTGTGCCAACCCTGGTGCATATCAAATATTACTTTTTTCTGAAATATAAATTACTTGCCTTGTTCATCTTGTAAAATAAATATAATTGTGTTAGATCAATTACTTCTAATAGAAAAATATAAGTGAAAATTGAGAAATTCGAAAAATGCTCGTGTTTGACTCTAAAAAAATCCATGTGGAAGATAAAATAAAAATTTGATTTTAGTCAGAAAATATAGCTGATATCTTCGTTTATTAGACTCAGAAATTTTTTTTTTGTTATTTTGCTTATTTTTTGAAATATGATTTTTTTAACATGCTACTTTTTACAAATATCGATACAAAATGTTTTATGTAATAAATTAATAAAAATGGGACGGTAATTGGTCATAGGGGTATTATTAACGTTTTTTATGTTCAAATAAATCTTTTGACATGGCAATAATTTCATTTGTAAATTTAATGAGGGTAGAAATTCGACAATACACTGTTACCTGACAAGGATTGTGAATCATTTGCGAATATTTCTTTAATTTAGCCGTGTAGTGAATAACCGATGTTCGTTATATATCACTGACAAGAAGAAGTATTTATTTCATTTTCATATTTGACAATTCAATTACTTCGACAATGGAGCCTTGTTCAATTGGAATATTTGGAGGGGAAAATTGTCATCAAACGACTTTTTCGAGGTCATCATGGCTCAAAACAATAAATGAAATAAGTGAAACCGACAGAAGTCTTCTTATTAAACGTACAGGTATTACAATAGTAAACACCATATGTCAGTACCACTATAAAAAGTACATAGATAAATTTTACCCGCGATTTGGCGTTAAATGTTGCGATCCATTGAAAATTCATAAAAAGACTATAACAAAAACGTTACGGGAAATAAGCTTATCTTTCTGCCAAGCACATGAAGAAATGAACCTTATACCAGGCTTTGCTATGTGTACCCGATGTTTTGATTTGATAAGTAAGACAACCGCCGCTAAAAATAATTGCATGATGTCTGTTGAGGAGACAATGCCTGTTAGTCTTGATCAAAAACCACAATTTCAACCGGATTGTAATGGAATCCAATTAGTAAATGAAGTATGTAGCATTTTAATGGAACCTCCCGTTACTTCTTTAAACAAAATTCCACTATCACGAAGAAAACGGAAAATTGATGAAAAAACTACTGAAACAGCAAAGTCAGTACGCCGCAACTTAATGGATGCTTTTGGTGTTGACGAAACTTATTCAGAAGAGACAGAACAGATAGTAGAGGACGATGATTTCAAATTAGGATCAGAATATCTTAAGCTGATCGAAGAACTTAAGGCAAAATATTGAATTTCCACGAGTTTCGAGGAAAAGTACCAAATTTTAACCTTATTACCAACGAATTGGAGTGTTGCTAAAATTCAATCTGAATTTAACTGTAGTCATCATATCATTAGAAAGGCAAAAAAATAATAATACATATTTAAAAGTTTAAGGTCATATGTATTTTAATCTGCATAAGTAACAACAAGAGCAAAAATGTATGAAATGAGCAGTTTAAAAAAATCATATTTCAAGAAATAGGCAAAATAACAAAACTTTTTTTCCTAAATCTAATTAACGAAGATATCAGCTATATTTTCTGACTAAAATCAAATTTTTATGTTATCTTCCACATGGATTTTTTTAGAGTCAAACATGAGCATTTTTCGAATTTCTCAATTTTCACTTATATTTTTCTATTAGAAGTAGTTGCTCTTACACAATTATATTTATTTTACAAGATGAACACGGCAAGTACTTTATATTTCAGAAAAAAGTAATGTTTGATATGCATCAGGGTTGGCACAAGAACCAATTTAAAAATGCAATAATTGACCAATTAGGTGTATATTTCGGGTGGTCACCATTTTTTTTGTAGTTAATTCAGATAAATTTTGTCATACAGTATAATATCCACATTTCTTACCTAATCAAACAAAGTAATAATTATTTCGTTACCTTTTATAGAAAAAAAGTTAGGTCTGATTTTGTACAAGCAGGAATTTGACCCCACTGTTAACTTCGAATGGGCAAAACTTGGAAATTAAAAGATAGAAAAAAAAACTAGCTGTGGTTCAGCACTTCTGCCACCATGTAGAATATCCTCAATTTTTTTTATTCAAATAAAAAATCATACGGCACACTCGATTTGTTGAAATCACCTGGAATGACCCATCCGTATATTAGGCCTGACGTGAAGTTGTCGCTGCTCAGAGCCTGAAGCACTGATTTGCTGTCAGAGAATATTTGTAAGTTTGTGTCTTGGATTTGTCGCCACTTTACGGCATTGCATGCCTCAATGATCCCCATGCATTCAGCCTGGAAGACCGTATTGTGTTCACCTAGCGGTTTTGATATGTGTATATTCAAATCTGTGAATACACCACATCCTGTTCCATTATTGGTTTTAGACCCATCGGTATAGATTCTTAAGTCGGTTTGATTTAGTCCTTCTTTTGAGTCCTCTTTTATATATTTATTTATTTTTAATACACATATAAGCTAACAGTATAATACCAAATCGCTTACACTGCAAAATATTACAAATTTAGAAACACAAATACAACACTAAGTACAACACTATGTCATCCGAAGGGCCCTTGTCAGCGTCAAAGTTCCAGCCATTCTAGAACCAGTTGGTTTGGCAAGGGATGACGGCAAGAGGCCCGACGGCATGACATTGATACCTTGGAAGATGGGACGGCCCCTGGTCTGGGATGCTACATGTGTAGACACTCTCGCACCGTCCCATCTTCCAGGTACCAGCAAACATGCTGGCAATGCCGCATCCACAGCAGAAGACCTCAAACGCCGCAAATACGCCACCCTCGGTAGTGGTTACATATTTGAGGCGTTTGGGGTCGAGACGCTGGGGCCGTGGGGACAGAGCGCGCGCCGCATTTATAAAGATTTAGCGGCGCGCCTGATCGAAGCCACAGGTGACCAGAGGGCTGGCCAATACTTTGCACAACGCGTTAGCGTTGCTATACAGCGTGGCAATGCGGCCAGCCTTCTGGGCACACTCCCCATCGGCACTGATTTAGAAGATATTTTTTATTTATAAGTAGCTTTTAGTTTTTAGTAGCGTTTAGTTTATTTTTATTTTTTTCTTGCAATGTCCTTTTTTATATTTTTGTTTGATGAATAAATGATTTCTTCACACTAAATTTATCAACAAGGACAGAGAAACAACATAGAGAAAATTTATGAGAATTGTAACACAACTCTGTCAGCTCAGTGTAGTAAGTATTCTTTCTGAAAGACCATCGTTTTCGGTGTTCTGTCTCCTTCTGCCTCTATCATGGGAATATTTGAGGTCAGGGTTCCGTAGATTTTTGTGTTGCGGTGTGTTATGTTTAGTCCATAGGTTCAGGCATTTATATTACTTGTATGTTTTAAGTATAAAAGTTTTTACTCCTCCACAATGCTTTATTCTATTCTTCACATTGGCGTTCTAATTAAACTATTTAGTTTCGATTAATCCTTATGAACCAGCAGCCGATAACAAACACTTCTCAATTTGTTAGGCTTGGAATAAGGTACAGGTACTTAATAGACAAATTTTACCTGAAAATAAAATTTATATTAAGTTACAAGACTTACCTTATTCCAAGCCTAATTTTATTGCTGTCTGCTGGCGTTTTAATTTTTATTAACATTCACTTGCATGTTTTAGAATTTAAGCTCATTTTTCAGCTAAAAAATTAGTTTTAAGCTTGTTTTTCAGGAACAATTTAGTATTTAAGCTCTTTTTCAGCTGTACTAGTTAATCATCAGATCTTATTAAGCATTAAACAAACCAACTACCTACCCTTAGTTCGTGCTTTAACGCAGTGCCACCGGTCTACCTACCGTGGCTACATTTGCCACCTGTCTATCTGCAGTGGCTATCTACCGTCCGTTTATATCACATTGGACGGTGGATCAAATTGAGAATCCAATGACAGCTGCTGGGCCCGCAGCCCATAGCGCCTTTGGTTCCTAAGGGTGGGGATAAAACCGGTAATGCGGCTATTACACTGTCCTGAATCAGGCGTCCTAACTAGTGGAGGGGAGTTGAAGCATCTCGCTCTAAAGTATAGGTCGGAACTCTTCTAAGGGTCCTGAATTCAGGACAGTGTAATACCCGCTTAAACGCGGAACATGGCAGTGTTGCCAGCGGAAATGGATGTTGCCATCTCAATTTGTTAGGCCTAGATAAAAGTGTAATTGTTAGGCTTGGAATAAGGTAAGTAACTTAATATAAATTTTATTTTCAGGAAAAATATGCCTCTTAGTGTCAGACGAAATGGTACAAACGCCCTCGGGTAAAAAAAAGCCAAGGGAAATTACAGCAATAATGCGAACACCTGATGAGGAAGAAGTAAAACGACTACGTAAAATAGCAGCCGAGTTACAAAGTAAGATTATTTTCTATGTTTACTTCTTATTTTCTATTTCAATATCTACAATCTATCCTACTGTTTTTTTTTTCCAAAACTAATCAGCCAGTCTATTGCTAGATTTGCTAGCGCCCAAGCCAAGTTTAAGGCTTCATGCATATCAAAATTCATCAATAAGTATATCCTAAATGCTATTTGCTTGAAACATCACATATGGTGGCCCCACAGACGAGGGGTTACAAGATAAGACCATGTCAACTTTTTTTTGTTGCTTTTTACTCTTTAAAACTGTGATTTTATAGAGTTTAAATCTACCAAACATAAGGTTTAGCCAAGGGGCTTGCAGTGGGCGGCGCGCGTCGCTTTAAATGCCTACCGCTCGTTCGGCCCGGGGCCCGCCGTCAGTCGAGGGCCGCCCGCCGCCGCGCGAACGCGTCTATCTATTGGCAGGGTGCAAAGCGGGTGGAGGGGGTAACCTAAACGATCACAGCGCTCGCTACGGCTAAAATTTACATTTTTGTCGCCGACTTGAGCTGTCAAATCCATATTGCAGTAAACATTTTCTAATCGTTTTTGAGATAAATTTAATATGGTCCTAGTAAGATGTGTTATTGTGAATTGTAAAAACACCACAGAATAGCTACTGTAAATTTTACCAATTTTCAAGACCGTGGTGGAAACGAGACCAAATAAATAAGTGGATAATTGCCGTAAGAAAAAAAAAAATAAGTCACCTAACCTGACAACAACAACTGAAAACAACAATTTTAATGATTATTGGCAATAATGTTACTGACTATCATCGTCCAATATAGTAAAATAACAGAAGATTTCATTCATTTTTTCCACAATATTTACTTACTTCTCGCTTGACAGCTATGACAATATTGTCCATAATGGCCACCTGTCCGTGGCGCTAACGTCGTGCACGGTCCCAATATGCACGTTACCGCTGCCGCCGCAGACTAGAACGCTACGAGCGACGAGTCGATAGCCGTAGCGCTACACGTGCCGCGTGTGAATGAATACAAGTTATACGATAGACAGAGATGCAAAGAGTAGGCATGTTTTTTATGCCTAAACGCCGTTTTTGTTAGAAAGTGAAGCTTCTGTACTTGTACTATTACTTATTCTGTGGTTTAGCAACAATATTTCCATTTTGACATGGGTCTTCTCTAGAGCATACTAAAACTCTCTTTAAAAATTGTTATAATATATAACAATTTTTAAAGAAACTCAGTTACCGTTGTTTCCTTGCTGATGGGACATAATTACAATAAGGACAGGTTTATCGAGCCGTCAATAAACTTATAAATTTAAATTGTTTACTGATAATTAAAAAAAACTCATAAACACCTGTAAGTATACATAAAATAAATGTTTTTAGTTCTCGAACGCCACACCCCCGCCAGTCCTCAGGCAGCCACTTCAACAAAGAAGAAAGCTTGGAATTCCTCAATCAAAGGTGTCACGAAGGTGAACCACACGGCTGGTGGGAATATGCGCAACAATGTAATTAGAAAGATTCTCAATTTCCAACCACCTAGACCAGTAGTTCCAGTTCAGGCGAAAATATGTCAAAATATTCACTTTATTTTTATGTTTTTTATGTCACACCTGGCCATAAAGTGGCCATTATCGCACGCTCCGCGCGCGAAAAAACCCACTTCCTGGCCAGGGGGTGACATAAAATTTTGTAGGTACTTACCACGGGCGATAGTAAAGAAAGCCTCAGGTCGCATATTTATCGCCCTTGCCTTCGGCTCGGGCGTAAAATACCTGCGATCTGGGACATTCTTTGTTTTACCGCCCTTGGTAAGTAATGTACTATTGTAACATCAACAAATTATGCTGCATGTTTAACAATAGTACATTACTTAACAAGGGCGGTAAAACGAAGAAAGTATCAGATCACAGGTATTTGACGCCCGAGCCGGAGGTAAGGGCGATAAATATGCGATCTGAGGCTTTCTTTTTTACCGCCCGTGTTAAGTACAAAATTTTATGTCACCCCCTGGCCAGAAAGTGGGATTTCCCGCGCGCGGAGCGTGCGGTAATTGTCACTTTATGGCCAGGTGTGGCATAAATTAATTGAATTTTCAACTTTTTTTTTTTTCAATAATTTTGCTTTATATTAAGGAAGAGAGAGATAGACTATCCGTCTGTTTCTGCATGTACTAATATAAAAAAGGTGGATAGTCTAGGTTACGCGCCATCTTGTGCCAGCCATGCTGATAAAAAAATCATAGAGCATTCATTTTTTTTTTCAGACTATGCCCAATGCAAGCTTAAGCATGACGCCTCCAGTTGCTCATTCAAGAATGACCCTCGCAGCTCCTGTAGCTAACTCAAGAAAGACCCTCATGCCAGCTGAGACCCCGAAATTTCCTAGACCAGAACACAGGGCAAATAAATTACTTTGTAATCCAGGTAAATTTGTATAAATATATATGTCTCATTATTTGATAAACAACAACTTATCTAGACTACAGCAGTAACTTATAATCCTATCAAAAACATTCTGTAAAAAACTAGCCAAGTCGCGATGGAGCTGCTTGTTTATCTCTAAAAAGTAATGAAATCTAGACACTTCTTTCATTTTTTTAAGTAATGAGATCTAGATGTTATCTAGATGACTTGTAATACTATTATTACCAATAAACGAGTTTGAGTTTGACAAAGTCGTACCAAGTCTAAGGTTCCTTACTGCGATTTCTTTATTATTTATAGTTAATGTTGTGTGACTTGGCCGTTGACTTGTACCCACTAACGTATAAAGAATGTTGTTGCGTACGAGGACACGAGTGAAACCACGGGCTGCTATGTGTGCACTGTTTTATTGTACGTAGGTAAACGTTACTTAAGGTGGGCGCAGCCACTCACACATACACAACATCTCCTTCCCCTAGTGCAAGTACTCTAACTATATATACCTAACTAACAATACAAGGGTTTGACTAATAACAATAGTAGGGTTTGACTTGTAAAAGTGCCATTGCGGCCTACTTACAGAATAAAGTTCATTTATTCATTTAAGGGATATACCTACACTATACTTTATAATTGACCTTGGGACGATTACGCAATTGTATCCTGTAACGCGCCGTTGGCGGCTCGCTAACATTACCGCCTGGTCGAGGTTCCTCGACCGCTTCTTGAAATTCGTCGTCGTCTGATGTACCGGCAGTCGCTGGAGCTGGGCGCTCGGGTTGCTCTAAATCTAGGCCATCCCTTCCCTTCCCCGTGTAAAAATATCTTGGGCTTCTCGGCTGGGGTACTAATGATGTCGAGGGTGAGTTGAGTGGCGTAGATGCCGTAGATACCTCGAGTTGATCGTCTAGCGGCGGGGATACTGGCCTTGCTTCGTCACTTGTAGCCATCTCACTCGTTGATGGAGGCGGCGGCGGAGAGAACGAATGTGCTCTTGTCGGTGGCAGTAAATCGATGGTTCTCGACATGTGTACGGGCGGCATAGGTACATTGTATGAGTCATTATCATGGTCCGGTTTGGGTTGATTAGTAATCGTCCCTTTCAAAGGCAAAATGTTGTTTGTATGTTTTTTAACAATTGTACTTGAAGATATGTCTTTAATTTTATACAATACTTTTCCTATTTTCCTTAAAACTAAACCCTTACTCCAGATGAATTTATTTTGACCTTTGAACTGTTTATATAACACAACTTCGCTTTGTTTGAACAGTGGTTTATTTTTCCTGTTTAATTTATTATTCTGCAAGGACTGTTTTTTTGCAACAACATTAGATAAGGCCATTGACGATGGGGACGGCGACGAGATAACGGGATTGAATAAATCCAACCGAGATCTTAACTTTCGTCCGTAGACGAGTTGAGCGGGTGAGAATCCCGTGGTCGAATGTATAGAATTTCTATAGTCGAAAATGTACTTAAGCAATTTAAGTTTGTTGTCCTTTCCACTGGTACTAGAAAGGAGACACGACTTCAATCCTTTTTAAAAACTTTAACATAACTCTCCGCTTGTCCGTTGGTAGGCGCATGGTAAGCAGGTGACGTCACGTGTGATATGCCGTTTAACAAACAGAAGTGTTTAAATTGTTGTGAACAAAAAGCAGTTCCATTGTCACTTACAATCGTGTGGGGTAAACCGTATCTAGACATAAATTCATATAATTTTTCTATTACGGCACTAGACGTGGTTGAACTATTCATATCATAAACCTCAACCCACTTCGTATATGCGTCCACTATCACTAAATATGATCTTCCGTTGACGGGCCCACAGAAATCAATATGTAACCTGTAAAACCCTTGAGGTGGGAACTCCCAGTGTGCGAGCGGCGCGCGCGCTGGTGAGGGCCGCAGCTGGATGCACACGTCACAAGTACCTATCATTGTCTCGATTGCTTCGTCTATCCCCGGGAACCAGAATCGGGAACGGGCTTCTGCCTTTGTTTTCACGATCCCTAAATGAGAAGCGTGTAATTCTGATAAGACTTTACTACGCAAAGTCTCGGGGATTACGACCTTATGCCCGCGCATTAAGCACCCATTTTCCTCTGACAACTGGGGTTTACATAAATAAAATGGTTTTAACCTTATGTTATCCATTTTCTTGGGCCACCCATTGAGAGTATACTTAATTACTTGAGTCAAGGTTACGTCTTTGTTTGTTTCGTCGCGCAACTCTTGGACCGTTATCGGCAAGCTTCCCTCAACTACGAAACAGATAGGGTTTGCAAGATCCGTTGATTTTAAGGATCCGGATAATTCGGATCTTAAAATTCGTAGGATCCGGATATCCGGATATTTCGGATAAAACGGATCCATTTCAATATTAACACCTTATCGATTAACAACTGCTTTTTTAAGTAAGTAGCTGCTGTATACTTGCTTAAAAAGTGAAACTAGTAGTTAAAATTTTAATAATTGTCATATTTATGAAATAATCATATCAATCGAAATAACAATCATCAATCAATCAGTCACGCACGCAGGAACACTGACTCCTGAAGGCGGGCGAAAAGCTAATCCTTAGGTCGCTTCAAGCTTTTCGATTCCGCCATACTAGGCAGAAAGCCAAATGCATAGAACAGGAGTGTGGTGATGTTGTTCTTCAAAAAGAGAGATAACACCATGCTGAAGAATTATAGGCCCATCTCACTTCTGAACCATGTCTACAAGTTGTTCTCGAGTCTCACAGGCAGGTTTGACGATTTCCATCCTTCCGAACAAGGCGGTTTCAGGAAATGCTTCAGTATCGTAGACCACATACATACGCTTCGTCAGATTGATTATACATTAGACTGAGGAGTATAATCTGCCCCTCTGCTTAGCGTATAATGTGGACTACGAAAGAGCCTTTGATTCGATCGTGACGGGCTGTGCTATGTTACTCGCTCTCCAGCGGTACCAATTAGGCTACCTACCGGTATATCGAAGTGCTAAAGTGTACGAGATACGAGAACGCCACTATGTCAGTCTGTCTCCAGGAACAAAACTCTAAACCAATACCATTGCATCGGGGAGTTAGGTGAGGAGATAATCATCCCTCCGAAACTATGAATTCTCTGCTGCACTGGAAGATGTGTTCAAGGTTCTGGACTGAAGGGGGCTCGGCATCAACATAAATGGCGAGTATATCACTCACCTTCGGTTTGCCGACGATATAGTGGTTATGGCTGAGACCATGGAGAACTTAAGTACTAAGCTCGATGGACTCGATGATCTGAGTTGTGTAGGTCCTCTGAGGTCTTAAGATGAACATACCGAACATGGACAAAACGCCGAAGATCATGTTTAACGTCCATGTAGTACTAACTCCAGTTAAGAAATTAGTGAGACTACGCTCGTTAACTCGTTTATGATGAATATGTGTATCTGGGACAAACGGTCCAGTTGGGCAGGTGTAGGAGATCAATCGTCGAATCTGTCTTGGCTGGGCGACTAAGCTGATCTGATGCTGGAGGCCATAGCAACTCCTAAACTATACACAAGATACACACGTCGTGTTTGGGCTCGTTATATCGAAACTCGTACCAAAAATGAAGTTTAAGCCAGAAACTTATTTATTTTGTATTTTTGTTAAATAATATAGTTTCTATTTAGATTCACCATTTAAAAATAGATAATTAAAGCTTTCTTTTAGTTCATTATCATATTTTTAATCAAATTTTTAAAGATCCGTTAGATCCGAAATATCCGGATCCTGAGAGCCGTAGGATCCGGATCCAAAAAACGGCGGATATCCGGATATTTCGGATATCCGGATATCCGGATTGCAAACCCTAGAAACAGACATAAGCGGCGCGTTCGCTCATGTCAGCGATATCGGCGGCCGCGGCCGCGGCATCGGCACCCGACTCGCAGCGGGTTCGATTCTCGCCGTGTACCTGTACTGGCCAAGCGCGTGACAAATAGTCTGCGCTATTGTCTGGACTACGGACAAATTCTATGTCATAGTTATAGCTACTTAGAAATATGGCATATCTTTGCAGACGGTTCGCAGATACCTCTGGTATTCCTCGGTGTGGTCCAAATATCGAAATCAATGGTTTGTGATCTGTTCGTAACAGAAAAGGTTTGGACCTCCCATAGAGGTACTGATGATATCTACGTACCCCAAATATTATAGCGGTAGCCTCTTTCTGTATTTGTGAATGGGTAGCATTTAACGAACCACCAAATTAGTTGCCGAATGATGCTCTAAATAATTACATTGATTACCAAAAATACTAGTTTCGCGCCAAATTTTCAACTCCTTTTAAATATAAAATGCAACTCAAAGAAGTAACATGTCGATAACCTATTAAATTAAATTGTTACCAAATAAATTAGTCACTACCCAAAAATACTTAATGATCACCTAATTTCAAACACCATATTTCATATAATTTACATCCAAATATTACAGGGCTCGTAATCCTATTAAAATTATTTACACCCAAATAATTATTTCGATACCCAGAAATACTACATGATCACCAAATTTCACGCGGCAATTGTTTTTTAACGCCCGACGCGCAAATCAGTTCCAATCTAGTCTAACCTCATTGCTAGCACACTGATGCGGTTTTCCATACGGTCCGTCTCGCTCGCACGTCGCACCGCGTGCGAGCAAGACAGCGCTAAATGATTTTATTTTATAGAAGCTTCAAAATTTCTGTAACTTTAATGAGACACGTACATAACATAATTTAATTTAATATATTTTCAACAGTGCTTTCCTTACTGGTCGCATACAGCTATTTGTTCTCAGATGTTTTTGCCTCTACTCTATTCGCTGATAATCGTCAATTTGCCTAGGTAGTAGTATTTTTCTATGACATCTATTTTTATTTCAAACTAGTGGACATTGGAACAGTATTGACGGATCTCCGCTGGCGCGGAGCTCCTATTTTGAGTTGTTTTGGCCCTTCGGGCCGATGCAAAACTAACATAACCTAAACCTACCTATACCTATTTCTACCTATTAACTTCCTTTAATTTTTCCATGAAAGTCTATCTAAATTAATAAAGTAAACTCATTTGAGGACCTTTATCCATTTTCATAACAAACTAACAATTTAATAAATCAACAAAACTCATTTTCAAATAAAAGTTTTCAATCAAACGCGCTCACGTCAACGCATTAAAAAAAAAAACTTCTTGCAGTTTGTAAACCATCAGCAATAGGTAGTTAGAATGAAACAGCAATAGGTACCTTTCACTCTAACGACATATCAATAGGTTTTATGCTTCAGACAATTCTTTGTATCTGATTGAGTGAGATAGCAGTATACGTGTTATTATTTCACACAGCCACATTGCGAGTTGCTTTTTAAATAAATTTAGAATTTTACTTTCTAATTTATAACATTTTGGAAATGACTAAAATATTTATAGTGCTAAAAACAATTAATTTGTATCTGTTTACTAAAATGTAGCATGCGATGTGTATAATATTTGGATGTAATTCTAATGAAAAAAGGTGTATGAGATTAGGTGGTAGTTTAGTGTTTTTGGTGGTACTTGACAATTTTTTTGATGCGATTATAAATTTATAGGAACGCAATAAGTAAAATAGGTGCAAGTGCTGCAAAAATAGGTAGAATTTTTTTGGTGACTCGGAATTGCTGATCGATAAAATTTTTTGAGTGTTCAACCTTATTTTAGGGTTCGAAAATTTGATGATATCAAAAGTTATTTAGGTGATCATTTTATTTGTTCCCTTTGTGAATAGCGCTTCTCAGCGGCATTTAGGGTTCGCGACGCATACGCAATTGGTCTCTCTTGACCATCCGACTCGATTTGAGAAAGAATCGCTCCCAAACCTTGAGGTGACGCAACTACCGTAAGAACTAATTTAGCTTCAGGGTTGTAATGCGCCAACACTTGATCGGAAGCGAGGTATTCTTTAATTCTGTTAAAAGCCTCATCGTGGACAGCAGTCCATGTCCATTTAGCTCCCTTTTTTAACAGTTCATAAAGAGGGCATAAAATGCTGGACGCGCCGGGAACGAAATTTCTATAATAATTAAGAAGAAGAAGAAGAAGAAAAAATTTTTATTGCCACAAAAAAAAAAACAGATTTTACACTAAGATTAACCAACCCTAAAAAGGATTGAAGTTGATTAATGTTTGTTGGGACCGGTGCGTTCACAATAGCTTTTACTTTATCGGCAGATTTTTTTAACCCGTCTTTATTAATTACATAGCCCAAGTAACTGACCTCACTCTTAAAAAATTCACATTTTTCTTTTTGCAAGGTCAGCCCTGCATCCTGTAGTCTTTGTAATGTAACACGCTTACTAGTCTAGCCAAATGCTCCTGGTCGTTTCGACCAGTAACCAGTACGTCGTCCAACAGGCACAGTACCCCCTCCATGCCTGCTAGTAGGCCTTCCATTGCACGCTGAAATATTGCTGGGGCACTACTGAGACCAAATATTAAGCGACTGTACATAAATAACCCTTTGTGTGTATTTATGCAGGTCAGTTTCTGAGATTCCTCGCACAACATCAGTTGGTTGTATGCCATAGATAAATCTAATTTAGAGAACTTTTGCCCTCCATGTAACTTGGCAAACAGCTCGTTAGCCGTTGGCAGGGGATATTGTTCAATCACTAACTGTTTGTTAATGCTGACTGAGTAATCCGCGCATAATCTCACGGAACCATTACGCTTTAGTATTGGTACAACTGGCGAAGCGTACTCCGAATGTTCTACGGGTATAAGGACGTTCAAATCAACCAATCTATCGATTTCTTTACTTAACTTATCCCGTAATGCGAATGCAACTGGTCGAGCTTTAAAAAATACAGGCTGAGAACCCTCTTTTAATGTCAACTTTACACGATATTTATTAAAGCAACCTAACTTGTCCGAAAACAGCTGTGGGAAGCCTTGTTCAATTGTATTAATATTATTACAATAAGCAACTGGGGCCAATTCCAAATTGAACTTTGAAATAAAGTCTCGTCCCAATAGTGGGACAGACCCATCGCACACGACACGACGTACACATCCAACGTATGGGTTTGCCCAGAAAACGTTATCGGCAGCGGCAGCATACCCGCACATTCTATATTATCACCAGTGTAACTACGCAATTTTTTCTTTGTAGGTGACAATGGAATGTTATGGAAATAAGTTTTGTACGCTTGTTGAGATATCACCGTGACGGCAGACCCGCTATCGATTTCAAATTTAATCTTGGTCCCAAAAATATAAACAAATTCGACCATGGGTTCCCCCCTAACGGAACGGATATTATATAACTTACCGTCGTCGTCATCACCGTCGTCCTTGGCCTCTAAATATTTAACACTTGAACACACTCTTCCTAAATGACCTTTCACTTTGCATTTTTTACATACGTAATTAGTGAACCGACACTCTGAACTTTTGTGATTACTATAACCACACGTGGAGCACTTCACTTTATCACTTTTATTACTTAGCTGTTTGTTAGACGCAATCTTGAAAATATCCGATGAAGGAATACCGGGAACGGATCCGTACTCAGCGGCGGCAGCGGCACCGGCTCGCGCGCAGCGAATACTTTCGGCGAGCTCGACGGCTTTCGCTAGCGTTAGCTCCGAGAGGTTTTGAGCATATAACTTCTCCTTTTCCAGCCCGGTAGCATACCCATCACAAATCGATCGCGAAGCGCCTCTTCAACATTTTTAAAATCACAGTGAGCGGTCAACCCGCGCAGTCTGGCCGCCCATTGCATATGAGACTCGCCGGTCTGCTGTACCGCGGCGTAGAAATTGTGGCGCTCGCCGAATCCGACGCGTTTGGGTGTGAAATGGCTGTCGAGGAGTGTTACAATATCTTCATAAGGCACATTTTCCAGTTGTTTTGGAAGGGCTAAATCAGCTGCGAGCTTGTACGTCCCTTCCTTGAGTGCAGTTAATAAGATGGCCCGTCTTTTTATTCCTTGCGCGTCTCTCGCACTATCAATGTCGTTCGCAATAAAATACTGCTGCAATCGGCCCTTGTAGCTATTCCAACTTTGCAAGTTGTTGTCAAACGTATCTAAAACGCCGAAATTAGCAGCAGCCATTTTTTATAATTAACACGCGGGTAGAACGCGGATCGTCGCCAGTGTTGCGTACGAGGACACGAGTGAAACCACGGGCTGCTATGTGTGCACTGTTTTATTGTACGTAGGTAAACGTTACTTAAGGTGGGCGCAGCCACTCACACATACACAACAAATGTTCAAATTATATTCTCAACGAACATTCATACTACGTAATCCTGTGTCCAAATGTGTTGAACATTCACCTTTATATTTGTGAGATATTTTGCAGTACCAAGTCTCAGGCATTCTTATTATTCTTTATTTGCTAACTAAATAAAATTTTGTGATTTGGCAATTACGCAATACTACATTCTTTATACGTTAGTGGGTACAAGTCAACGGCCAAGTAACACAACATTAACTATAAATAATAAAGAAATCGCAGTAAGGAACCTTAGACTTGGTACGACTTTGTCTAGATTTCATTACTTTTTAGAGATAAACAAGCAGCTCCATCGCGACTTGGCTAGTTTTTTACAGAATGTTTTGATAGGATTTCACTTCTTTTTGTAGGAACGTGGGCTTATTGATTTATTTTATTAGATTTTCTTTTTGACACAGGTTTTTTCTTTTTAGGAGTAGTTTTTTTTTTATTACAAACCTTTCTTTTCTTTTTTCCGGTTCTGATTCTTGTACAGTAGCAACAGTTTTTCGTATTGCCCATTCACGTTCATTATTTATTCTTTTAGACTGTTTAATTTCTGAAAGATCGGCGCGGTATTTACGCCTAAGCCGGTTGTATTCGGTGATCGCTGAAACTTGAGCTTTAATTACAACAACTCGTAATCCTACTTAGGGATTCTACATTGAACTACCGTTAGCGCCTTCTAACTCTATGCACAACGCCATCTAGATGTGAATCAAGTCACTAGTGTAGTAACTCTACGCGCTTCTGGATGGCGTTAGTAGTGGTCACTTATGTTGTGGTATAGTAGTTATTCTACTCGTTTCTAGATGGGGTTAGTAGTGGTCACTTCTTGGTGTTACATGTGCGTCTTAAAAGCAGAAGGGGAGGCATTCGCCCAGCAGTGGGACGCTATAGGCTATATTAAATTTCAATTAGAAGATGTGTCCCACTCCCACTACGCTGGATTTTTGCAATGACAATCGATTTTTTATGTACCAATAGGGGGCATTACCATATCTCTAATACAGCTGAGACCAGCTGAGGGTTCTTCATCAGATACTTCAGACCTTCGATTATTGACATCAAATGAAGCGGCCCACCAAGTTGAATATTTTTTGTAAAGGCGGTATAGTAGATATATCTTTAATAGTTTGGTTGGGCTCTTGTGTTTTCTAATCAGGGTCACCAGGTACTCCAGATCTTCGATTATCCTAGTTTTTAGGGTTCCATACCCGAAGGGTCAAAACGGAACCCTATTGGTGTCGCCCAGACGTCCGTCCGTCCGTCCGTCGTCTGTCACACAGGTTTTACAGCCAAACGGTTGGAGCTACAGGCTTCAAATTTACACAGTATAAGCATCTTGATAGCCCAAAGCTAGACAAATAGTCAAAACTTATTTTTTAATGTTTTTAAGGGGGGCTCCCATACAGCTAAAGAGAGGCGCGATTTTTTTTTATCCTACCCTATCGAGTAGGATATCCTTGTTTACAAAGGAATGAGAAGCCACCAAAGTCACCTTTTCTTGCGAAATTTTGTTCCGAAGAATTTTTTAACTTCCCAAATACCTATAAACTTAAAATTTGGTAATAATTTTTGTCATTACGTATATTTTACCAACAAATACTAATAAATTAGATATTTTCTTTGAATTTTGCTTATTATTCGTATAAAAACCAACTTAACTTTGCGGTCGGTTCGGAACCCTAAATGTGCGAAGTCCGATTCGCACTTGGCCGGTTTTTATAGTTTTCCCTTTATGTGGCCATTAAACCCTAACTCTGTACCAAATTTCAGCTCTCTGAGTTTATGGGTAGTACTAGTTCTATTTTTATTATTATGAGTGAGTGAGTGTCATATATGCGAAACTTTGCTTTCGCTTAACTTCGGAACTAAATGACCTACAGACTTGAAATTTTGGATTTTAAATATGTTATTATAGCTTACTGGATGACGAAAATTTCTGCGTTCTGGTCTTATCCAGAGGTTCTCAAATAGGGGCCTGTAAATGCGGCGAAATGATTCCAGTAAAGGATGGTACGGCAGTGGTTGCTTCGCGCTCGACTTGGCGGGGGCACTGCCGTGCCCCCAGATATTAGATAGTTATACTGGGCATTTTCCGCAAATTGACATATAAATATTTGAATATAGGTATATGTCTCATTATTTAATAAACAACAACTTATTTTTATATTAGATATAGTTATACTGGGCATTTTCCGCAAGTCGACATCTAACGTATATTGAATAAGTGATAACGTATTTATTAAAATAGGAAGTGGTCCATGACAAGACAAGAAAAAGTCAAATAGTCCCTCATCACTAAAAGTTAAGAACCACTGCTGTAGAGTCACCAGCACCAATACCTGCCGTACCTAACCTAACAAAGCGTGCGCACAATCACAGGTCTTTAGTGTCAGATATTTTTGCCGCCTTTGTTTTGGCAGATATTAATGACGGTGATATTACTTACCATTGTATTTTATAAAATATTGAATTTACTTAAGTACAAGATCTTGTTCTATTTTTCAGCTAAAACTAATGAATGGATCAGTGGTAATAGCCAGATTCCAGAAACTCCAGTAGACACCACACCAGCAATACCTAGAGTAACTATTGGTAATAAAGAGAACAGTTTGCACCAAATAAATAGAGAAAATGGGAACACAAATGATAGGGAGGAAAGTGTGACTGTGCATAACAAAGCTACTGCCAATAACTCTGAGAGTACATCAAAGCTGTATGAGCTACTTGACGTTGAGCAGACTGAGCGTAACATTAAGATGATAGATGATTGTATTCAAGTTCTTATTAATATCAAAGAATCACAACAACAAGCATTATTTAAGGTCAGGAAATTAATTAGAGACAAAAAAGAGAGAAACATTACAAAAGTATCAGACAGTAATAAAGATACCACCTTAGTAGGTACTGGTGCAAATCAGCCCAAAAGTCCACCAAGAAGTCCGGATCTTGGCCACCCTGGCTCAGTAATCAAGAGTCTTAAGTCTCCCTCATATAAGATACCTAAGAAAACTCAATGTTTACGAAAGCAGGTTTTTTATAATTCAATGATAAATTTTGAATTTAATATGAGTACTCCAGGTGAGTTAGATAATGGGCAAGCTTTAAACATGTATATAAAGTTGAAAGAGCAGTTGAATTTCCTGAAGACTCCGCTCGTGAAGTCTCGGCCCGCGGTGGCTGACACGCCGGCCATCACGTCGCGAAATATTTGGATGCAACTGAACAGATTGTACAATAAAAGCTATGACTAGCTACTAAATCTTAATATTATAAACTAAGGAAGCAGTAAACGCACAAATATCGTGGTGGTAAAGTTTGCAGTATGAAAGGGCTTGATGACATGATGACCCTGTGCTATATAATTCTATCTGTTCTATTAGAGTAGGCCCATTTTTGAAGAAGTAGAATACAAGAAGCAAGTCGTGTAACAGTTGGGGTGACAACGTTATCAGAGGGTTTAGACCCTGCAGAATACGGATCTGCCTGTCGCCATCCCCAAATTTGAGCCGGAAGAATGTTATATCGGAAGAGGTGCAGCCCATACAAATTTTTTCGTTGTACATTTGGTAAATCGTTGTTCCGGTACTCTAACTATGGTCCGATTGTTATGGATTTTTGATATGCCGTAAAGAACAATATTTGTCATCGTATCCCGAAATGTTTGACACTCCAGCTCCACGTCTTTCTCCGCCATCTTGGAAAATCTGTCACTTTTTTCAGGTTTTTGCTTGCACTGTCGTTATAGTTCATTTTAGTGCTAAACATGGTTTGGCAATATTGTAAAACACAAAATTTGCTAAAACTTTTGGCTACAAAGATTTTTTCTATGACCCCTAGGGACGAAGATATGACAGGAGATATCATTATAAATTGCCACTTTTTTCTAGTTTTCCTCTCATGTTTACGTTTAAAGTGCATTTTAGTGCTAACTATAGTTCGGCAATATTGTAGATTATAAAATTTTCTACAACTTTTGTATTGAAACATTTTTTCCACGATCATCAGGAAAGAAGGTACGATGTCATCTATGGGGTACTATCGTCAATATTTACTACTTTTTCCAGTTTTCTTCCCATATTTGCGTTTTAGTGCATTTCTCGGTCAGCAATATTACAGAAGACAAAATTATCTGCAAATTTAAAGTTCCTACGATCTTCTAGGTATCGTGGAAACAGACGATTTTGTCTTCTGAGGGATTGAAGTGGTATAGATCGGAAAGTGACAGATGCTTTGTCTTGTCGTCTATCACGCTATCACTCGACCATCATAGATCCCCTACAGATTGCGATTTATTGCATTCAAACCTAAATATGGGAAGAAAACTGGAAAAGTAGCAAATTTCGACGGTTGTACTCCATAGATGACTTCATATCTTCTTTCCTAATGGTCGTGGAAAAACTATTTCAATACAAAAGTTGTAGCTAATTTTGTGATCTACAATATTTCCGAACTATAGTTAGCGCTAAAATGCACTTAAAATGTAAAAATGAGAGGAAAACTAGAAAAAAGTGGCAATTTTTAATGATATCTCCTGTCATATCTTCGTCCCTAGGGGTCATGGAAAAAAACTTTGTACCTAAAAGTTTTAGCAAATATTGTATTCTACAATATTGCAGAACTATGTTTAGCACTCGAATGAACTTTGATGACAGTATAAGCAAAAGACTGAAAAAAGTGACACTATTTCCAAGATGGCGGCCAAAGTTATGGCGCTAGAGGGCCGAAAATTTTAGGATACCGTGGCCAATATTGTCCTTTACAACATACCAAAAAACCATATCAATCGGACCACTTTTAAAGTACCAGAGCAACGATTTACTAAATGTACTACGAAAAATTTCGTATGGGCTGCACCTTTTCCGGTATACCGTACTTCCGGCTCAAATTTCGAGATGGCGACAGGCTGATCCGTATTCTGCAGGGTCCAAACCCTTTGATAACGTTGTCACCCCAACTGTTACATGACTTGCCGCTTGCATTTTTTAGAGACGCCTTTTCCAATTCTGTTCCTGCTCTATATAAAATTGTCTATATAATTTTTTATCCAAAATTTGATTGTGACCCGCGCCACTGTCTGTATCAATATTCAAGAAAATATTTTTTTTTTTAACAAATAAACAATTAAAAAACAAAATAAAAAATATAAACAAATAAATAAAAATAAAATAAACAATAAAAACAAAAAAACAAAATATGATTAACAATTGGGCTATTTGTAGTAGTCAGTACTGTTTATTCCACTGGGGCGGTCCTGGCAATATATCTAGTAATTTCAAGTACTGAAATAGTCTAAATTCGCCGATTCGCCAAGTTTTATTTTGCGATATCTTCATATCACTATTAGAGTTTTCTGTGAACAATGAACATTCATAGTAGCACAGCAGGTACCTATTGTTTTAATTATCTGAATCTGCCATTAATTGCTTGATTTAGGTGTAAATTTAATTTATAATTTAGTAGATAGGTATGCATATTTGTTTTCGTTATTGAGCATTTTTATTTTCGTTATTTGGTTGTAAAACTCGGTTACAATACTGTGGACCTCGCTGGAATGTGAAGCCATCGACGCCAGGTCCACAGATATTGTAACCGGGTTGTAGCTGAAACTTAGCACTGGTAAAGGCTGGCGTCCACTAGGCTCGCCGAGCCGAGTCGAATCAAATCGAAAATAATTCGCCTCCATACATTAACTATGAAAGTGCGTCGATTGACGCAGAGCCGAATCGAATCGACCGAATGGACGCACTTTCATAGTTAATGTATGAAGGCGAATTATTTCGATTCGAGTCGACTCGGCTCGGCGAGCCTAGTGGACGCCAGCCTTAATATAATATATTGCGTATAATTAGATATACATTCATTAAATGACATCGTTAATACTATAGTGTTTTTAACTCTTTCCCGAGTGCAAACGTTCACTTCATTTGTTTTGTTTAATTAAATTTCAAAACAAAAAAACTTACTCTATTTCCTGTGACAGGAGTTTAAAATTTCATTGTCAAAGTTCCAATGTGGTGGGCCGCTAGTGGATATATATCCATTGTATAAGTAACAATAATTAATTTATAGTAAAGTTCCCGGCAAACATCCTGAACCCATCGAAACCTTCCCTGTCTGTCGCACTTATGTGCAAACTTGCATGTGCGACAGAGGGGGAAAATTTCGACAGGTTCAAGATGTTTGCCGGGACGTGGACATATATTATTATTATTAAAGTTCTCGTTGTCGTCTTTTTCGAATATTTATTGTTTGTTTCTTGAAAAAACTGGAGTAGAGTAGGTAGTCTGACCAGCGAGTCGTGACCAAAGAAAACAGCGGCAAATTTAAAAAATCAGCGGCTGACAACACTGAGTATGATGTGAAAAAAAAAAAGATATTTGATACTTGACATTTTTTTTTTTAAATTAATATTATTGAATGTGTAAGTAGTGTAAGTTTTTTTCTAAATGACAAACGGCAAATGATAAACCATCATAGCCCGCCAGGAATATATGATCATGCGCCATGTTGCGGAATTCCAGTGGAACTAATTTCTTACAATGGCAATAATTTTGATAATGGATTGTCACGGCTGTCAGTGTCGGTGGCAGCTTATTGAAATACTAGTAGTTAGTAGTAGACATGGGGAAAAGCGTTACTTTTCGATCACCGTTATTGTTATTCCCGTTCCAAAAAAATCACATTGAAAAATCACCGTGACTTTGTCACTTCGGCTATTTCGTGTCACGACATTTGCGTGTCGATCGTTCCCGGCAGTTACTGATATTTTTGTAACAACTGATGTTACTCTGTGACAGCGCACCACAGTCACAGTTAGTAATTAGTAACAGCGGTCACGAGGCACGACGCGATGCGTCGCTTACACACTGTTCCGGTGATATCGTCGCTAAGTAACAACGTTATTTTGTAACGTTGTTACTTCGTGACAAGTCACACTGTTACTTTTTAACGGCGGATCACCGTGATTTTTTCATCGTGAAGTTATTTATCACCCACCTCTAGTTAGTAGTGTTGAAAATGTCTGGCGGAAGGTACACTCGAGCATTTGTTTTTTAATTGTAACCGTATCATTACCCCTTTATATGATATCTTACCCCCACCCAGAAATCCCCCGGCCTGTTAACCTTAAATTCCTTTTAACCCAAGTCTATTCTCCTTTTTTGTATGTCTTATGTAAGTTTATTAAAACTAACAATTTGTTTCTGTAGTAGTTAGATTAACAATAAACGTTTGTGCTGTCCTTTGTTTTAGATTCTCTTCTGAGTGAACCTGGCAATCTGAAGTCACCGGTCATATTTAAAAAAAAAAACCGTGAGTTTTTTAACCTTGACGTTGGCGGAATCATCGGGATACGATACGATGGAGCCATAAACACAAATATTGACTGATAGTGTTGAAAATTAAACGATATAAAATGCCCAAAACTATTCATAGTCAAGAGCGGAACATTGTTAATAATGTATATAAAAACTGCTGGAAAAAAAAAACAATCTGGAAATGTAAGTATTTCGCTACAAAACATTTCGAAGCAGTTTTAGCAAGGCTACTAGAGCTGGAGCAGAGCTTGGGCAGAGGTTTGTCCTAGGCTGGAGAGACTTCTTTTTGCTTGATTAAAACACAGTAGACAGTAGAAATTGGAATAATTTTATTTACAAAAATGCCTAACTATATACAACTAAAAAGCTTACAACTAATAACGATATCACGCCGAATACAAAATACACAATTAGAGCGAGACAGATAGCGCGCGAGCGAGTGAGGAATAAGTTTGCGCGCGAAACGCTGATGCTCGCGTAGCTATAAATATTAGTGGCGCGCGAAGTTCGATCCTTTTCCCGCGCCGGCCGTCGAGATGAGAAGATCACTGCGTGCGTCGCTGTCTCTCCGTGCTCCATGCTCTCCGAAGATATTCTCGAAGATGCTGCTACACACGTGGCGTCTTCATAACAAAACTGTCCTTTTCGGGACAAACCAAAACTGCTCTTATCAGAGCAATCAGCTGTTCTTATTAGAACAGCTGTTTTCTGACGTCAATCACTGGTCACTGTTTCTGGTTAACAAACCACACGTCAATCACTTGAATAAATGCGTTTTCTTCTTTTATTTCTTCCTATACCTACACTGTCATCAGACTTGACAGGTAAACAAATCAAGATGTCAATATAGTCCAGTTGTTACGAATTGGTTACTGCAGGTATATGTTATCATCATCGGTAAGCTATAGGGTTATAAGTAAAGATAACTGACTCGAACTGAAGGTATTTATTATAAGGTATATATAGCCCACTTGCCAATTCAGAGGCGTATTTAAAGATTTGGCGCCCTGGGCCAGTTAGATTTACTTTTAACATTTAACTTTTTTCATTTAATTTTCTTGAATTTGGATGAACACTACTTATCTTAACTGATCCATACATTATATAGTTACAAAACCAGAATTACATCACACTTTGCGATTTTAATGTTGATTTGCCGAGGAGGTAGCTAATGTGCCGCGCCTCGCAAGGCACGTGTAACATGTGGCATTTGATATTTTCGTTTTATATTGGCCTGGAGACTACTGGCTAGATTTGTTACTAGAATTGTGCAGGTGCCAAGACAAGGCGCCCAAAAATAAGGCTGCGAGCCGCCCCCTCTCAGCCTGTCGTAACGCGTGACCGGAGGGCTGGATCATACCTGGCGCAGAGGATCAGCATTGCCATCCAGCGTGGCCAGCCTTCTGGGCACGCTGCCCCCACAAACAAGGTGATTTGGGGCAAATTTTTTATTTGTAAGTTAGTTTATAAATGAAATAAATGAACTTTATTCTGTAAGTAGGCCGCAATGGCACTTTTACAAGTCAAACCCTACTAGCGTTTCACAGAGGCCACTGCCGAGAAGAAACGCCGAAAGAAACTCGACAGTCAGCCATTTTCTCACAAAAATATGCTTATTACAATGATAATACTTAACCTACTTAAGATCAAGAAATCTAAGACACATAGAATTCAAAATTCAGAATTCAAACATTTATTCTGCAAATAGGCCACAAGGGCACATCACATGTCATAATGTTAATGTACAATTTAAAAAAAGTCTTAGTACATTATAAGCATATGATAGATTTTTCATGAGAAAATATTAATTTACAATTTAAGAAATATATCAATAAGAATTTAATACATTTTTCATGTCAAAATATTAATTATCTATTACAAACATTACAATAATAGTAAAATTGAGAGATGTATAAGGTCTCAGTCTGAATAACAAAATTTAATATAATATCTCAAAAATGTAAATGGTCTCTGAGCGTCAAAATATTCTTAATAATGACTATTATAACGTGCTTTGAGATGTACATGGTCTCAAAGCGTCAAAATAAAAATAATAAGTTTTAAATATAAAAGGAAAAAAAAAAACAATTTAATATAGAGGTCTCTCTCAGAGTCAATGTCAACAAAAACTAATCCATAACAGGGTGATGTCTCTCGTCAATCTCCAAGAGAAGACACTAGTATTAAAGTAGTTACTATATAATTATAGAGTTTAGTTTTTAAATATTGTCAATGTATTTATTTGTAGAGTAAATTTGTATATTGTTACTGTGCCTAATTAATATAGGAATTTAAAAAAAATTCAGATGTCGGCACTTTTACAGTTTACCGATCATTCTCTGTAAACGTTGACTCGTTATTAAGGCCGCTTCTAAAGCCAAAAACTGACAGTAGTCCTATACCATGTCTTACAAATGTTTTTATTGTGATAAACCATAATAATTTCACTAAATATGTGCTATTTAAAACATAATAGTACATTACTTAACAAGGGCGGTTAAACAAAGAATGTCTCAGATCGCAGGTATTTGACGCCCGAGCCGAAGGCAAGGGCGATAAATATGCGATCTGAGGCTTTCTTTATTACCGCCCGTGTTAAGTACAAAATTTTATGTCACCCCCCTGGCCAGGAAGTGGGATTTCCCACGCGCGGAGCGTGCGGTAATTGCCGCTTTATGGCCAGGTGTGACATAAACCTATTTTATGTCACACCTGGCCATAAAGTGGCCATTATCGCACGCTCCGCTCGCGAAAAAACCCACTTCCTGGCCAGGGGGTGACATAAAATTTTGTACTTACCACGGGCGATAATAAAGAAAGCCTCAGATCGCATATTTATCGCCCTTGCCTTCGGCTCGGGCGTAAAATACCTGCGATCTGAGACATTCTTTGTTTTATCGCCCTTGGTAAGTAATGTACTATTATGTACAGTACACCCATATAATAAATCCTCTTTAATAAGTTCAAAAACCGTAGATAAGACCCCGCTTTATAATATACTGTGCGGCTGTTGCGCGCGTCCCCTATTAGATCACGAAATAGAAATAGAACACTTTAATGAGATCACGTACAAAATTAAGACACAGCTGCGGGCTGGCGGCGGAGGCGCGGGCCGGCCTGTCGACGCAAACATGGCGCACGCCGCGCCGGCGAGAAGTGCCCACACGAAACACATGAAAGAGGATTTAATATATGGATGTAGATAAAGTAGTGTATGCAACTGTACATAATTAGCTTAAAACACTCGTGTGACCTTATTATGAAACTCGCCTTCGGCTCGTTTCATAAAATACACTCGTGTTTTAATGCCTCTCATTATGTACCAGTTACATAATAGTAGTTTATGCAACTGGTACATAATGAGGGGCATTAAAATTAAAACACGAGTGTGTTTTATGAAACGAGCCGAAGGCGAGTTTCATAATAAGGTCACACGAGTGTTTTAATGCCTAATTATGTACAGTTGCATACACTACTTTATCTACATCCATATATTAAATCCTCTTTCATGTCTTTCGTGTGGGCACTTCTCGCCGGCGTGCGCCATGTTTGCGTCGACAGGCCGGCCCGCGCCTCCGCCGCCAGCCCGCAGCTGTGTCTTAATTTTGTACGTGATCTCGTTAAAGTGTTATATTTCGTGATCTAATAGGGGACGCACGCAACAGCCGCACAGTATATTATAAAGCGGGGTCTTATCTACGGTATTTGAACTTATAAAAGAGGATTTACTATATGGGTGTAGATAAACTACTATTAAAAGTAACTATGTAGTTAAATACGGAACGTAATTGTTGCGCGCCATCTAAGATGGCGCCTACTCCTATTGGCCTATTGCAGTGTTGCCAGAACGTGCTTTTTAGCACGGTTTTACGTGCTATTTTGGATACGAACGTGCTTTTTACGTGCGCTCCCCAAAAACGTGCTAAAATAGTGCTTTTTAGGGTTCCGTAGTAAACAAGGAACCCTTATAGTTTCGCCATGTCCGTCCGTCCGTCCGTCCGACCCCCCTTTTTTCCCAGTAACCGTTAGTACTAGAAAGCTGTAATTTGGCATGAGTATACATATCAATGACGCCGACAAAACGGTAGAATAAAATCTTTAAAAAAATTTTTTTTTAGGGTACCTCCCCTACATGTAAAGTGGTGGTGCAATTTTTTTTTCTGCCAAACCCCATCGTGTGGGGTATCGTTGGATAGCTCTTTTAAAAATATTATTAGGTTTCTAAAAGCATTTTTTGATTAAAGAATTGGTTAGCGTGATATTAAGCTTTGAAGTGATAATTTTAGCTATGGTCAAGTGTCCCCCCCCCCCCCCCCTGGCAGCTAAACGGTGGCTACTAGGCATGTGAAAAAAATCATGGTAGTAGTAAATACGATGAATTTAAAAGGAAAACTGTCACAGCTAAGTAGACATTACTAGTTAACGAGTAATAGTCGAACTTCAGAAATGTACTTTGCAAAAGCAAACTTTCGTACAATTTCCATTGATACCTTAGATAATGTTGTTAATTCTGTCAAAAACATAGTAAATATAAGTTTGCGAACTTTTTAGTCCATATAATGTAACGGGTAGACGACTACGGAACCCTACCTTGCGCGTGGCCCGACACGCACTTGGCCGGTTTTTTTTAAGTGATATGGTGCTTTATGATTTTATTACTAAAAAATGGGGAGGTAATGTTGGTTTGGTACTCTCTAAAACTGTAATTTTTTTCTAACAACCATAGTGTTAAACAATCTTTCTCTCCTACCCTACGCTTTGATATCCTAAAGTTAAAAGTTATGTTTTACCTGTGGTTGCAGGAAAGAACTTGTCCTGCAACTGCAAGGCTTAATCTCAATACTCTGTATGTGACGAAAACCGGCCAAGTGCGTATCGGACTTCGCACATTTAGGTTTCCGAACCAACCCCAAAAGTATGTTGGTTTTAACATGAAAAATAAGGAAATTTCCATTAAAAAAATGTTTTATCAAAATATAAGTATTTCTTGGTAAAATAGCCGTAATAATGAACAAATTTGAAGTTTATGGGTCAATGGGAAGAAAAAATAATCTTATGAACAAATTTTTGTGACAGACGACTGACGGACGGACGGACGGACGCGTGAGTGACAGCAGTAGGAGTCATTTTCGATCCTTCGGATACGGAACCCTAAAAACGTGCTTTTTATTCCAAAAACGTGCTTTTTTGGACACCCGACCGTGCTTTTTGACGGAAGTGCTCTGGCAACACTGCCTATTGAGATTATTATTATTACCGGCGTGTTTGGTCAGCGTTGCCAGATGGGTACGCAATAGTACGCATTGCGTACTATTTTATGTTCTTGCGTACTCGCGTACTCATCCTTCGATTTGCGTACTATTTTTATATTTTAACACTTGACAGCCTAGCTTAACTTAACAAAAAAAATATTTTTGAGGTTTTCCGATTAATATTATTTAGGAACGCACCCAAAAAATTAACTACATGCTTCTATACAGGGTTGGGCAGTATTTCAAATACATGTATTTGAAATACGTATTTGAAATACAAATACGTATTTTGTATTTGTATTTCAAATACTCTAGGAGAAGTATTTTGTATTTCGTATTTCAAATACCGCACTCACATGTATTTTGTATTTCAAATACTTTATGTTTTAAAATACATTTCCACAAAAATACATTTTTTCATTCTGTAATCGTAGGTATAAAGAAACTTTTTTTTAACTATTTACTTTTTATAACTTGGGGCTAAAACTCAAAGATGATTGATTCTTTGAGTTTTATAGCCCCAAGTTAAGCCACTATGGCAACACTAAGTGCAAGTGTCAACGTCAAGTGTCAGTCAATTCACATGTGAGTATTGATATTTTAGTTTAGTTTATTAAGCGGTTTTTCTGCTACTGACTGAGTATTTGATTCAAATGCACCGAGATATGTTGTTAGATGATGGATTCAAATTCACGACAAAACTTTTAGAAATTTAGTTTTTATTAAGGGAAATTCCTCCTTCAATTCATAAAAAAACTGTAAAAAGTATCATATGGTAAGTTTCAAAGAAAACTAGTGGAGTTTGACATATAATGTATATGTCTTTGTGTGTGTGTATTGTATGTATATCTGAGGGGCTAGGATGATCCCATATACCGTCACGTTATATGGCCTAAATGTATGAAAACGTCACATAAAACATCACGGTATACGCGTTACGCGATCATCTTAGCCCCTCTGAGGGGCTAAGATGATCGCGTATATGTCGGACATATAGGATTCGTCACTCTCGCACTTACATACTTGACTGACTGACTTGACAGTAAGAGACGAATGCTATATGTCCGACATATAAGCGATCATCTTAGCTCCGCTGGTTTCATTCATTTTATTGTTGACCGAGTGAAACGAAGGTCTCTGTTTTAGCTTCGACAAAAATGTTTTCGTATGTCCGGATTTCCGGTTGTTCTCCTCTACAGGTCGCGTTTTTAAACCGATTCTCGTGAAATTTGGTGAGCAGGATCGAAAATAACACGATTTTTTTGTCGAGTCAGTTTTTGGAAATTTTAATATGATAAATAATGATTTCGGTTTTTTCTGCGGCCGAATTTTGGTTTGTTCTCCTCTACAGGTCGCATTTCTCAACCGATTCTCGTGAAATTTTGTGAGCAGGCTCTATGATTACATAGAATTCATTTGTCGAGGATTTTTTTGTAAAATAAAAAATATTTAGATAAATAGAAAATTGTGGGTTAGTGTTTGGAAATTTTAAAAAACAAAATGTTTATCAATGATTTCGTGTTTTTCTGCGGCCGAATTTTGCTTAATTCTCCTCTACAGCATTTTGCATTTCTTAACCGATTCTCGTGAAATTGTGTGAGCCGGTTCTATGATTACATAGAATTCATTTGTCGAGATTTTTTTCGTAAATTTTGAAAAGAATTTTTTTTTGTCAATTCACGAGGTCACTACAGCCACTAATAATAGTCTTCTTACTTACTAAATCCTGGAGTTGCTCTGATTTCAAAGAAGTTTATAAAAAGTATTTTGTATTTGAAATACATTATTTTCAGTACTGTACTTTGTATTTTGTATTTCAAATACCCGTCACGAAAGTATTTTGTATTTGGTATTTCAAATACATTTTTAAATGTATTTTGTATTTGAAATACAAGTAAGACAGTATTTTGCCCAACCCTGCTTCTATAGATTATCTGTGGCTGTCGCACTGACACTGACAAGCAAGTGACACTGACAATGGCCAAACAAATTCAAATGACATTAAGACACCATAATAGTCAAGGCAAAATCGAACATATTATTGACAGATTTCGGTTTGATTTAGTTTGACTGTACTGTATAATTATAACTGTTCATAAGTCAGCGCCGCAGTTTTGATTTGGTTTGCGCTGTGCTGTTGGCATCTTGGCTCTCGGTAAAATTAAATAAAGCGGTTTTTTCATGTCATTTCACGTCAAGTACAAGTACAAGTTAAGTTAAGTTTGTAGTACAATTTGTTGCGGCTTGTTATTGTTTTATCGATCGTATTGATCAAAATAGGACAGGATCAATTGTGAGTAAGTATTACTATATATTGTCTTTAATTTGATTGGATTATCAATACTTTTATGTCACACCTGGCCATAAAGCGGCAATTACCGCACGCTCCGCGCGCGGGTAATCCCACTTCCTGGCCAGGGGGTGACATAAAATTATGTACTTAACACGGGCGGTAACAAAGAAAGCCTCAGATCGCATATTTATCGCCCTTGCCTTCGGCTCGGGCGTCAAATATCTGCGATCTGCGACATTCTTTGTTTTACCGCCCTTGTTAAGTAATGTACTATTGTCAAAATATGAAATAATAAAAATTAAAACTTGTAATAAGGCTTATGATTTAAAAATGTGAAATTTATGTAGGTCTATACACAGTCTCTAAAGCTGCCTACACAAAGCCCTGCCTGCAGGGCCCTGCTTGCAGTGCCACTGCCAAATCGTATTGTGTGTAGGCATGCAGGGCCGATTTAACAGATTAAAAAATCGGCCCTGCATGCCTACACACAATACGATTTGGCAGTGGCACTGCAAGCAGGGCCCTGCAGGCAGGGCTTTGTGTAGGCAGCTTTACTGTCATAATAAATATAATCCGATATTAATTATCATGGTGTATAATTTCATCAGCTGACAACCAAAACAAAATCCAAAATCCATGAAACGGTGAAATGTGTTATTTTAAGGTCTTTGTTTATTAGTGGTAGCCGTACAGGCCCAATTTCAAAGAAAAACCGCAAACCGATGTACAGTTTAGCCATTTGGCACACGCATACTAGAGGTCAAAACAAAGTTTTTGACCCGCAGTTCCTAAAAAAATTTCCCTTAGGAGGGGAGTGCCGAGACATTCTATTTTTTGTATGGAAAAAAATATATTTTTCTTCCGAAACCTATAGGGGAATTTTTTTAGGAACTGTGGGTCAAAAATTTTGTTTTGACCTCTAGTATGTGTGTGCCTAACGGCTAAACTGTACATCGATTTGCGGTTTTTTTTATCGTACGGCGTACACTATATGCACCAGCTGCATAAAGCACAGTTTGTCAATAAATGTTGTTCGGCGTACTCAAACTTGAATTTGCGTACTATTTTTAAGAGCTGCGCGTAACGAAACGTAAAACCCTTCTGGCAACACTGTGTTTGGTTGATGTGACTTCATATACAAGTTGTTGAGATGTTGAGCGAATTAAATTATATCTCGTGTATTTGTGGTGTTATTGATATTTCGGAAGTGACAACGGACTACTTAATCGCCCAGTATAAAGGTATAGTATTATATTAACGTCGTTGTGGTCGGTAAGTGCTAATTAGTTATTGGAAGTAAACAAATATTTTCGCCGTCGCCGAGCCGGTCTTAATTTTCGTAAACATTATGTCTGTTTTATACTGGTCTGTGCTTATGTTGAAGTTATTTGGTATTATTCACGGTTGTCTGAATATAACCGATGTACTATTATATATATTAAGTGTTGTGTGTACAATTAAATTGATAATTTGAGCATTAATTACATAATAACCTGCAATTGCTAAAAGTGACACTAAAATTTAATTTCATGTGCTCTGCCTGCCCATTTTGGAAATGCAGGCGTGGGTTCGTGTATGTATGTAATGTATGTGTACTTATATAATAAAAAGTAAATCAAGAACTGCTTAGTTAGTTCATATCTTATTCGTACTCTTATGTCGTTAAGAGTAAGGTTCAATTTTATATGGCGTACGTGTTGCACTAATACTACACATAAAAACACAGAATATACGTGGAAGAAATAAGCGGGTATTACACTGTCATGAATTCAGGACACTTAGAAGGGTTCCGACCTATACGTTAGAGCGAGATGCTTCAACTCCCCTCCACTAGTTAGGACGCCTGATTCAGGACAGTGTAATACCTGCTATAGCCGGGTCTAATCATTTGGTGAGAATTTCGAAACTATGCTGTAATTTAACAAGCTTTTATTTAACTTGCAATGTATGTATGTAGTACGTAGTGGTGGGTAAAACGAAAAAATGTTAAGAAATGGATTTAGCAGGTTTACACTCTTAGCCGACGATATATATTGCATAGTTCGAATTTGGTTATTCAGAGTAATTTATTGATGTACTTAGTTGTAATAAAAAAAAAAGTTGAATTACTGTGGTGCATGACAAAGAGAGTACAATAAATTAACAAAAGGACCGTCAATATGTAAAATAAAACATACAAAAGATAGTGTAATCTAGACAGTTTCTGGAATAAGGCCTGATATTCCAGAGGGGGTCAAATTAATCTAATGGCATAGTTGTGAAGATAATCATTAAGGTGTTATGTCATAAGTAATTACACTCCTTTTTTTGGGCAGTTGTGTAAAAATATTGAATGTATTTCAACCACAATTGTACCCATGGTGTTTTACCATTTGTGTAGTCGGTAGTACTATAATATGCTTTCAATGTGAATTCACGCTTCACATAATTCTTGAATTTATGAAGAGATAAATCGGTTATGTTTCCTGGTAATTTATTATATAACTTTACACAATTACCTACCCATGAATGATTCTCTTACTTTTTGGAACCAAGTGGTGGGCACTGCAAGCTTTTATTTGTCTCTAGTATTAATATTATGTAGGTATGTCATAGTTCTCCCTAAAATTTACAATAGTTTTGTGTACACATACACAGTATTACCATAGAAGTACTGACAGTGCCTTTCTCACATTTAAAATGAGGTGAGGTGCCGGTTTAAACATGGTATCTGTCAGCATGAGCAAAAACAAGTTGTATAATATTGCTGGGCTTCCCCACTGCATATGATATTATTTGTAGCATTGGGCAGTTTTAATTGGTGAATGCCCAGTCAGATTGATCTTAACACTAAATTGGACCACAGCACAGCAGAATTTTAAGATTTTAGATCCAGAGACGTGTTAAACATAACTAACCTCACACCTCACGGTTGTGTACGGACGGACGATAATTGCTTACTTATAGTTAAACTTTATTTTGTATTTAAACCTATTTTATCCTTCCGTGGGAACTTCATATACACTAGGTATCGAATATCGAGAACCTTGTATTTGGCATTTTGTTTGCATACTACTTGTTCGTCCTATTTCATATTGATCAGAAAAAAAAAATGTTTATTCAGTTTTCAGCCGCCGACTGTCTGGAGCGTACCAGCCAGCTGTGACGTAGTCGACGCTTGTCGGATACCAACGGAACCTCCAAGTCTCTATTAAGCCGCATATCGACTGCGCGCGGCTGCCGCGCAAGCCATGTTCGACCGCGGCAAACCTGCGTTTTGGTGCGCGAGCCCATTTTAAGCGCTCATTTTCATATAGCGCGGCAGCCGCGCGCGGCAGGCGATCCGTGAAGAAGGCTTAAGATATCCAACAAGTATTTGAGACGAGAGTTTATAAATTATAGGTAAACACACTGCATGATTTTCTGCTACTAGTGCATTTGTATAAGAAAAATACATCCATTGGATTTGTACTGCTAGCCGTCAAACATGGAACGTCAGAGAAACGTTCACGGACGTTGCTCTGACTCCGTGCTTGACGGCTCAGTGCTTGAAACTTGAACGAATTAAAGTGGTGGTATTTTGACATTCGCAGACTAACGGCGTGATATTTTAAGAAACTTACTTATGTAACAAACTGTCATAAATTTGCTTTCCATTTGTGCAAAATTTCCCCTTTCCTAAAATAAACTTGAATAAACTAAACTCACATTAGTTTCTTAAAATATCACGTCCCCGTTAGCCTACGAATGTCAAAAGACGTTTTGTATGGAAATCGAACCACCACCTTAATTTCTAGCATGCCAGCCTTTTAACGCATCAACGTTATGCTTCTACTTATATTCGTAGTTATGTTCGTATAAATTGGACAAAGAAATTTGATATGGTTGTCGAATATGTATGTTCGATTCGATCTTTGATCAAACTTCTCTGATCAAATCTGTATCGGACAAAGATATTGGATAAAAATTTATAAAAAAAAAATAGATCACATTATTTTAGAATAGAGTGTGGCCCCTTATTTCCGAAAATCATTTTTTCTTTGTGTCAATTATTCCGTTCCCATATTTTCCCAGTGTCATTAGGGTTCCGTTCCAAAAAGGTAAAAATGGAACCCTATTGGTTTCACTTTGTCTGTCTGTCTGTCACATCGCTAAATATCTCACGAACTACTTATCCTATCGATTTGAAATTTGGAATAGTTATAAACAAGGGTAACTGGGTAACCCAGATACATAGAACCTGTTTTTTTTTTTTTTTTTTTTTTTTTTTTTTTTCTGTGAATAATGACAGAATAAAAGGCGGTTCAAAATTTTAAAGTCTGGCAAATATGTCGAGTGGGGTGGCATATGAAAGGGCTTGACTTGTACATTCTGAAACATTTTTTTTTTGTTGTGTAATTTTCGATGTACGAGGGAAAATGTAAACAAAAATACCGTCCTCCCCCCTTATCTCCGAAGTTTACCGATAAAAAAAATTGAAATTACTACACAACATTAATATGCATGTATATTTTACAGGAAAAATATAGCCATAGCTATATCTAGGTTTTCTTTTTTTTTTATCATCAAAAAACTCATCTATACTTAGTTTGTAATTTAATCACCTTTGCATATTTTTTGTGTTATATTTAATCTTACAAGATTATGTTAAAAATACCTACTTTCAAATATATTTTTTTTATTGAAATCGGTTCATGTGGTAAAGAATTATCCTTGAAAAACCAACATACCTACTACATTATTCAGTTACTCAAATTAGTTATTAAATTCGCCGATAGATGTCGCTGTACCCATCGCTTCTTCGCGCTTTAAGACTTTCCCTGTATTTTAATGGGGTCGGGACGGGTACATGTTATGTACGGAACCCTCGGTGCGCGAGTCGGACTCGCACTTGACCGGTTTTTTTTCTTGGCCGCAATAACTCCGTTCTCTTATTTTCCGATTGGCATTTTTTCGCAATATTTTTATTTTTCATGGGCATTTTTTCATAAAGTATTTCTTTTCCATTCCCCATATATTCTCTTTTTTAGGGTTCCGTACCCGAAGGGTCCAAACGGAACCCTATTGTTGTCACTAATGCGTTCGTCCGTCCGTCCGTCCGTCGTCTGTCAGAAAATTTTGTTCCGAAGAATTTTTCAACTTCCCTTTGACCTATAAACTTGAAATTTGGTGATAATGTTTATTATTACGTAGTTTATTATTACGTAGGTTGCCCGGGGTTACGGGTGAAGACCTTAACGGCGACTACAGCGGAGAAGATGGGATTCGGTACGGTGTACGTCGGCGGAAGAGGCAGCGGATTCGGAGTACCGCAGGCGACAGTAAGGTTCAACCTGAACAAGTCGGCAACTCCTGCAACCAAGTCACCTCCACACGTAATGACCCGTCATTCCTGTGGATAAAGGTGAGGAGGTCGAGAGGGGGACATGAATGCTGGGCAAGTTCGTGTTCTTGAATTGCAGCGTCCCAGGCATTGCAGCGCCAGGCCTGTGTAGAGGTCACTACACCTGCATCCCCTTTACAAACAAATAGTAATATATATTGATAAATAAAAAAAAATTAAGTTGTTTCGGAACCCTAAATGTGCGAAGTCTGACTCGCACTTGGCCGCTTTTTTTAAATTCCCAATTGTGATAATAACCAGAAGTTTATTTTTTCCGAAAATTAATTTTCCTATTTCATATATTTCTATAGCCGTTAACTTAACATCGCTATTTCAAATTTATAAAACCTATTTTTCATAAAAAGTTTCTAATCGTCACCATCATAAATACTACAAACTAATGACATTGACTGCTGAACAAATGAGTAGATTTAAAAAAACTCACATGCCTTCTAACTAAACTCAAATGAATTCAACATCTTTGTAGAATACCCGCATGTTAAGTTTAAATAATACTTTTAATAAGGTTTACGTAGGCTCAAAAATGTTACTAACAAATATAGATGTTAAGTTTTAGATAAAGAGTGTTGTTTTCGCCAACAAACTGTGATGCAGTTTGGCGAAGTTAAAAGTACTGTATATGTGTAATCTTTTGTAAGAAATAAATTAAAAAAAAAAAAACCTAAATTCTGCCATGAACAGGAGGTCTTTGGTAAGTGCTGTCCAGTCCGTAAACAAGTAATCTCGGAGAAACAATCGATCAACAAGAAAATACTATCCTAGATATTCAAAAGAAGGGGAAGAAAATGAAGAAATGCAGCTCCTAGACAAGTTCAACGACGACGTGCTCATCACCTTCGAGACAGGACCCTGCCGTTGCCATGCTTTATCCCTACCGATAAGGAGTCAAATCTGTTGCTCTTCATAGGGTAAATTGACTTTCTGGCTTTCTATAACTTATTACCCCATACTGTCGCAATAAAGTTCTGCGCTGTGGTATCACAAATTTGACATCTGTGGCCACCGCAGCACAGATTGCAGACAGTTGAGTATTAAAGCCATAGATATCACTCATAATAATAACACAATTCTTTCTGAATTTCCAGAGATAAACCGGCCGCCTGTGGCATAGTACGCGAGGTGAAGCGCAACATCGTGGCAATCGTGGCATCACATAAAGACGACCGACGACGACGGCCCGCCACTCGACCGCGTCGCCTCGCGCCTGACAAACTGCGTGCGGCACAAAGTAGGAGATGGTGCGAGTTGGGACAGCGCGTGGTCTCCACTTCACCCCTTCACCTCGCGCCCAAAAAGGATTCAACATGGAGGTGATACACCGTGTGTGGTGACTATAGGGCACTTAATGCCCGCGCACAGTGCCAGATCGATATCCAGTGCCTCATATAGGGGATTTCAGCCATAACATAACTGGCTGGCTGGCTGGCTTCACTATATTTAGCACCATCTCGATCCGGTCAAGGCTTATGAACACAGATACGAGCGGAACCAGCTGGTGTATGCTTCGAGCCGGGGAGTTCCTCGTACCCCCAGCCAGCTCCATCCCTTCCTACGAGACCAAAGACCCGGTCGCACAATTACGGGCTAGGATGTCAGAGCTACGACCTACTCCGGCTTCCCGCCACGGGCAGCCTAGGTCATTCGTATTCAAAGACTTTAGATACCTAAATTCAACAACACATATTTCTTTACACCACACCTTGCCAAAAAGCGCGTTTTTCTGCACGCTGCGCGATCAGAAAAACCCACTTTTTGGCCAAGTGGTGACGTAAAATTGTGTACAAAACACGGGTCGTAAAACAGAAAGCCCTCTCTCGCATATTTGAGACCCTCGCCTGCGGCTCGGGCCCCAAACATCTGCGATATCGGCCTTTCTTTGTTTTACAACCCTTGTATCGTAAATAACTATTACACCACACCTTGCCAAAAAGCGCGTTTTTCTGCACGCTGCGCGATCAGAAAAACCCACTTTTTGGCCAAGTGGTGACGTAAAATTGTGTACAAAACACGGGTCGTAAAACAGAAAGCCCTCTCTCGCATATTTGAGACCCTCGCCTGCGGCTCGGGCCCCAAACATCTGCGATATCGGCCTTTCTTTGTTTTACAACCCTTGTATCGTAAATAACTATTATCTACACCCATATAGTAATAGTACATTACTTAACAAGGGCGGTAAAACAAAGAATGTCTCAGATCGCAGGTATTTGACGCCCGAGCCGAAGGCAAGGGCGATAAATATGCGATCTGAGGCTTTCTTTATTACCGCCCGTGTTAAGTACAAAATTTTATGTCACCCCCTGGCCAGGAAGTGGGTTTTTTCGCGCGCGGAACGTGCGATAATGGCCGCTTTATGGCCAGGTGTGACATAAATCCTCTTTTATGTCACACCTGGCCATAAAGCGGTAATTACCGCACGCTCCGCGCGCGGGAAATCCCACTTCCTGGCAAGGGGGTGACATAAAATTTTGTACTTAACACGGGCGGTAATAAAGAAAGCCTCAGATCGCATATTTATCGCCCTTGCCTTCGGCTCGGGCGTCAAATACCTGCGATCTGAGACATTCTTTGTTTTACCGCCCTTGTTAAGTAATGTACTATTATAAGTTCAAATACCGTAGATAAGACCCCGCTTTATGATATACTGTGCGGCTGCTGCGTGCGTCCCCTATTAGATCACGAAATATAACACTTTAACGAGATCACGTACAAAATTATATAAGGAGGCGCGGGCCGGCCTGTCGACGCAAACATGGCGCACGCCGGCGAGAAGTGCCCACACGAAACACATGAAAGAGGATTTAATATATGGATGTAGATAAAGTAATGTATGCAACTGTACATAATTAGGCATTAAAACACTCGTGTGACCTTATTATGAAACTCGCCTTCGGCTCGTTTCATAAAACACACTCGTGTTTTAATGCCCCTCATTATGTACCAGTTGCATAAACTACTATTTCTCAAAAATGGCCCGCAAACTGGACTTTAGTCGCTACATATTGGAAGGTAAAGTGCATAGTTTAAGGTCAGATCCAAATTAAAAAGTAAAAAACATTGCAGGCCACATATATGGCCTGCAATGTCACATATAAATTCCTTTATTTGTCGAGTTATAAACTTTTTAAAATGTAGAAACTGTCATATAAAAGGAGGCACAGGTCGTATTCAGCCAATTCAGCTCGTATTTTTCTGTTGAAAACGCGACGTTTTTTTTATGTGTCTCGAATAATTTGCGTTTTTCGGTGGAAAAATACACTTGCGATTCTGTTAAAAAAAATAAACGGCGGGAAAACATGATGTTTTTGACGTTTTAAGGTTATGTTTATCAAATATTAATTAAATTTTTGTCGTATTTTCCCCATTTTTGAGAAAAGCACTATATTAGCCTCGGCCGGAATAGCAATTGCAGGCTTCGTATTATAATTAAACGGACTCGCAAGCTCGTCCGTTTAAACAAATACTCCGCCTGCAATTGCTCCCTTCCCGGCCACGGCAATAATGTACTATTGCGTGACGATACAGTCCGCCGATCTTTACAGCCCCCCCCCCCCCCCCCCCCCCTACACGGGCCCCTACAGAGTAGTGTGTCTCGCAATTCCAAAACGATGACCATTGACATCGCCGGAAGGCAGACTAACTGTCAGTATGGACCGTGTCAAATCTGCCTATATTTCTACTGATGACCGACCTTACCGTTCTCAGGAACCGACCAGCAGCGCTGCCACCAACACCTGTAGCGCCGACTCTGAGTGCCTCGGTCCAGCACCCCCGCTGTGTAAGTTTATTTAATTAGGCATTTTTTTGTGATATACAGGATGTTCGGCACATGGACCGTCAAAGTTTTTTGGGGTGCTGGTTGGCATGGAGGTACGATTTTTTAAAGTTTTTTCCTAAATTACCCAAAATCTGGCATTCGAAGACACAACTGTTTTTGTTGTGTATGCTTTTATATACGTAATTTATTTAAATGTCTTTCGTCTACGTACGTATGCTTAAAAAATACTTATTTCTTGATACAGATAATACCACAAAATGAACACATGGGCCTTTTCAGTAACAAATAAAACGATTTTTCGAAAAAATATAGACTTCTAAATTCAATTTAAAAAAAAAAGTAGCGGCTATTGAGAGCTTCATTTTATTTAAAAAAAATCTTTGGTTTACGGCGCTTCTAACGGTATGCTACAACATTCAATAAATTAAAAATAAAACACTACAGATAAGTTTTTAGTCAGAAGGGTGAATAAAATCGTACTTATCTAACAAGAGAACGGATGTTTGTAGGGTTGATTTGGACTTTAATTTTTCGGCTTTAGGCCATATGCGGAGCTCGGTCTTTGGCCACACGTGGCCTTGCCGCTCACTTTCATGCCTTCGACCCTCAAGTTAGTCAGGTTTCGCTTGTAAGAATGTAGGGTAGGGTCTACGTGGGCTCGGCCTTCTCTCATCTCTCTAATGGGACGCTTCGGACTTTCGGCCCTACGCGGAGCTCAGCCTCCGGCCTAGCGTGGCCTTACCGCTCACTTTTGAGCCCCGATTTCGCTTGTAAGAACCCCCAAATAGGACCGAAGGACCCAAGGCGTCCCATTAGAGCGTGCTCTTTACTTGATCCCGATGGCCACAGGTCCTAAGGGCAAGTCTAAGTGGATACTCAAATCCGTATCATTTTTACAAGCGAACCTGAGGGCCGAAGCGCGCAGGCGAGCGGTCAGGTACGCAAGGCCGAAGGCCGAGCTCCGCGTAGGGCCGAAAGTCCGAAGCGTCCCATTAGAGAGATGAGAGCCCGTGACTCCAAGGCAGAGCCCCGCGAGCCCGCTTGGACCCTACCCAACATTCTTACAAGCGAAACCTGACTGACTTGAGGGTCGAAGGCTTGACAATGAGTGGCAAGGCCACGTGTGGCCAAAGGCCGAGCTCCGCGTATGGCCGAAGGCCGAATAATGAAAGTCCAAATGAATTAATGAATCCGTTCTCTTGTTAGATAAGTACGATTTTATTCACCCTTCTGACTAAAAACTTATCTGTAGTGTTTTATTTTTAATTTATTGAATGTTGTAGCATACCGTTAGAAGCGTCGTAAACCAAAGAACGTTTTAAAATAAAATTAAGTTCTCAATATCTGCTACTTTTTTTAAATTTAATTTAGAAGTCGATATTTTTTCGAAAATTCGTTTTATTTGTTACTAAAAAGGCCGATGTGTTCATTTTGTGGTATTATTTGAATCAAGAAATTAGTATTTTTTTTATCACACGTACGTAGACGAAAGATATTTAAATAAATAACGTATTTAAAAGCATACACAAAAAAGTTATGTGTCTTCGAATGACAGATTTTGGATAATTTAGGAAAAAACTTTAAAAAATCGTACCTCCATGACCGTCACTCTTAGGACCCAGGGTCCAAAGGTGGAAAGGTAGCAAATGACCCAACCAGCACTCCAAAAAATTTTGACGGTCCATGTGCCGAACACCCTGTATACAGGGTGTACAATCCAAATGGGTCAGTATGGTGAAGTGGGAAACTATGAGAGATAGCGAGATCTGTTCTTAGGAACCATGACGTCGATTTTAGATTTAATAATAATTACATTCAAACTTTTTTATTAACTCTCATACATAACCGGGAATCGAACCTGGTCAAAATCAATGTGTATAAATTCTGCAAGTCGCAAGAAGCACAACACTAATGAAATCTTGTTTACTAGAATAAATTATTGTTTATAGTTTGAACGTAATTATTATTAAGGTCCGGGGTACTGTGAATGACCTTGACCAGTTAACGATGACTATGGCCGACCCAAGCGACATCTGTTCAACAATGATGGCGTTAGCTCGATTCACTTGTAAACGGGCTGCCTTGATAATCGACCTGTTCCGCTGTTGCGTCAGTAGATGGCGCTCGGATTGCCCGGTGAACTACGCAGAGTAGTGTTTGTATCAGATGAAAGAATATTTACATTTATTTATTTCAAGACTTTGTAATCTTCATCATCATCATCATCAGCCTATCTACGTCCCACTGCTGGGCACAGGCCTCCTCTCATAGATGAGAGGGATTGGGCAGTAGTCCCCACGCTGGCCCAGAGCGGGTTGGGGACTTCACATACAACTTTGAATTGTAATCTTGATTTTGTCAAATTGTTTTGCACCTTAACAGCTAAAGCCAACACGGCACAAATTATAAGGTTTGACATTTATGTATAATTGGGCAGTGGCGAGCAGATGGTGTGAAATAGTACATTGTGCATTTAGGGAGGTAAGCAGGTTAACGAAAGCTATAGAAGCTTTTAATCATAATCATAATCATAATCCATTTATTCATAAAAACATTTACACGTCGTCACAGATTATATAATAGTTCTTCGAACAGATACGTATGTTCTAATAAAAAAGCTCATACCTACCGTTTTAAATGCCTACTAAAGTTTACAATGGAGCGACCTTGAACGCTCCGGTCATTGGCTTCACGCGCCGAGCGTGCGACGCTAGGGTTGTCACCACTTAGAAATAAACTTTAGTGTTGGTTCTCTGGGATTTCAGAGATCCTTCCAGTATCCGATCTGCATTTACATACACAGGTACAGGCATATCAACGCAGCAAGTTAAATAAGAGCTTTTCTAAAATTCAATGCCAAGTATATTTTTAACCCTGTCTATGGTTTACGACATACGACAGAAAGTACTTAATTAATTTAATCTACCACAAACATATTACAAAACGAAACACTTTGTTTAGATAAGTAGGTACCTAACTACCTATATTCCGACGAAAGCACTAAAGTGGTCACCTGTCTTCGTTATTTATTTAGAACGTGTATAACGTAACAACGTGTTTAACGTAATAATAGTGCAAAAGTAGTAATATGCAAAAAATATTTTAATATAAAATATTATGATTAAGCGTCTCACATTTGAGGCTGAATTCCCGCCCTTCCAAAAGGTCACAAGTCCCTATAGTAATGGAAATGCTTACGCCCTTTCTGAGGCCGTACAATGCCACCGCAAAACTTGATTCGGAAATCATAGTAAGTAAATAATATAAACAAAATTCAATACAAACAACTAAATTATTTGTATATAATGGCAGTTGCGGAGTAAACTTGCAAATCCTTTTGCATCGAAGTAATTTTTGATTCGGTACAACTTTATTACGCGTAGCAGCGTCCGGCCGTGAGCGCGTGTGTGTGGCAGCCAACTGACTGAGCCCACCGCGCGCGGCTGGCGAGGTGTAGGTATAATTCTCGGTTCCCACGGTGCAGATACATACCACTGACGTCGTATTCAAATATTAAAGTGCCATAAAAATATTATAAGTTAAAATGTCAATATCAATTAAAAATAAATAAGTACAATTTCATTACAATCAGTAACAATCATTCATAAATAATAAAATAAAATCACGTAATTAAATAACATTTTTATACCGCATAAATTCGTTGATAGTGTAGAACGTGTGCTCGACAAGCCACATTTTTAAACGGCGTTTAAAGCTGCTCAAACTAGGAGCGTCAATTATATTTTGCGGTAACTTATTATCACAGAACAATAAATAGGTTAGAAAGGCGATGGGGGCGTGGCACGCGCGCCACATCGTTGAGCATTTGCTCAACGTTCGCGCCGACGGCACGCGCAGGTCGCCTCAGTCGCTCTCAATGAACGAACGAGTACGGACAAGCGTGAAAAATATTAAAAAATACCTTCCTGTGCGATCATTACATGTAGAGCAAGTAGCCAGGTGCCAAGTACGACTAATGAAAGGATTTCATTTCACAAGTAACGTTATTTCAATGTTAATATTGACGAAAAATTGGTTTAAGTTGAATTTTTTTAACAAAGCCCCACTCGGGTTCCCGCGCTGCGCCACGTACGCGTAGTGATGTACCCGTTTGAAAGATTACCGATTTTTATCAGTCTGGGTGGTAGCTATAGAAATCTTATATTCTTTATTTGTAGTTTTTACCAGTACCTGTGCATGGTACTGGTAAACACTAATATTAAATATGTAACGATGTGTTACCGTGCGATTATTTTATTCTAATTATATCATTGAAAAGTTTAAATATACGTTTTCTTAATATAAAATGTTGTCAAGCGGATGCGTCCGCGTCCGCTAAGGAAATTATAATTTTCAATGAAATTTAAAAAGTAAACGCCACAGGTGAGATTTACACCCTCTGGAATCCGTTCATTGCTCTAACCAACTGAGCTACCGTGGGCATCCCTTGTGGTGGTGAATTTTTTAATCAAAAACTTAACACCAGAAACAAAAAGACAATTACTTACCTAATACATTCTGTTTCAAGGACAATAAAATTTTATCATAAATTGCGTTCCCCTTAACCCTTCGCCACTTCACACACTAGTACTCGTTAAACTTAAGCTATTTACTAATTCGAGAACTTCCATCTAGTCCGAATCATGGCATCATGGTATCTAATTATTTACACTTCCATTTAATTATTTACATTTACATAATAATTACATTTACACCATTTACATAATAAATATCTGGGCGACCGAGCTTTGCTCGGCGTTTTCCCGGGCATGTGACCTAGCTAAATCGTTTGCTCATCCCCGAAAACCCCCACATACCAAATTTCATCAAAATCCTTAGAGCCGTTTCCGAGATCCCGGAAATATAGAAATATAGATATACATATATATATATAAACAAGAATTGCTCGTTTAAAGATATAAGATTATTTGCATTTCCTTTGCACTTCACTACATGAACTTTTTTCCGAGATCAAAATGGATGGACGGACGGACGGACGCGTGAGTGACTGCAATAAGGTCCCCCTTCAGGTACGGAACCCTAAAAAGAATTACTAAATTCGGACAACATTGCTAATTATATTTAAAAATAATAAATTTAAATTATATTAAAAAAATAAAAAACCTTCTATCTTATTTGTATTGAAGTCTGTTAGTAAAAGAAAGTCATTTTGCAATTTTTGCATTCGTATCTTTCACGGAATAATAAAAACCAGTGGAAATGGCATAAGTCGCGATTAGTATCGAGACCGGTGTCGCTAAAACTCACACTATCATAATGCTAAACACATTGAAATCTTGAAAGTGATTGGTCGTAGTATTTTATTTAAAAAGGTGCTATGAACAAAGGAGCTTTCACTTAATTTAAACTTTAAGTGCATGCGAAATGATTAAAATTCTTTTGCGCCTTCAAAGTTCTGCCATCTAGCGTTCAATAGCTGAACTGCTAAGAGAAAAACTATAAGAGTACATACCCTAGTTCGGCTACTCGTCGATAGAGCACTTTGCGTGTACTTTAGTGATGTGCTATACTTCACTTCCAAGTTATCGATATTGTAATATTAATGTACGAAAACATTTTTATTTAAGAAGGACTTAATAACTTTGGTCATTATCTAGTATCAAATATCTGGTAGCATTCAATAAATAATAATGCAGGTAATAATGTAGCAAGTGTAATATATAGATTATTAAGTCTTTATTTTACCACACACGCACACATAAAAAAAAATATAAAAAACCGGCCAAGTGCGAGTTGGACCCGCGCACGCCGGATTCTGTACCATTATCTGTAAAAACCGGCCAATTGCGAGTCGGACTTCGCACAATAAGGGTTCCGAACCAACCACAAAAAAGTGATTTATCAATATATTAGTATTTGTTGGTAAAATATACGTAATAATAAACATTATCACCAAATTTCAAGTGCATAGGTCAACGGGAAGTTAAAAAATTCTTAGGAACAAAATTTTGTGACAGACGACGGACGGACGGACGGGCGGACGCCTGGGCGTCACCAATAGGGTTCCCTTTTAGACCCTTCGGGGACGGAACTAAAAACTGCAAAAAAACGTGTCTTTTTTATGGAAACCCTCCTTAAAAAATGTTATTTAGTTTTTGTTACAGTGGCAACAAAAATACTCAACTGTGAAAATTTCAACTTTTTAACTATCACGGTTCATGAAATACAGCCTGGTGACAGTCGGACAACGGAGTCTTAGTATCTAATAGGGTCCCGTGTTACCCTTTGGGTACGGAACCCTAAAAATAAGAATAGGTCATGGCATTTAATTAAGTCCAAAATGTATTCTAACTTAGTCTAAAATAACGAAAAAAAAACATTAATCTCGTATATTCGTTTTAAAAAAAAATTACTTCTGTCAATATATTTCTGACTTATACTGTATCTTATGTATTTAAACGAGCAATTCTAATATATATTTCGGGGATCACGGAAGCGGCTCTAACGATTTTGATGAAAATCAATAATATCAGTGCAAAAATTTCAATAACTCTGAAATACAGATACATTATTTAATCCCCGTACACTAGTTACAATGAATTACATTATTTTACTATTAAACCCTTAAAAACATTGAATTATATTTCAATCTTTATAATAGATAACTTGCACCAAATATCGATAACTTATCGACATCATCCGCGCACTACTTGAGTAGCGAATGTTCTAGATTGCTGCATACTTTGACGTATGGTGCAAAATCAACTCTATTGCTTAATGATAAGGTTTATTTTTGTTTGGTGTCTATATGCTTAAAATGCCCTAAAACAGAAAATTAGAAATTATTGAAAATAAAATAAAATAAGACTTAGCGATGGTATGAAACACCATCATTGGCAACGTTTTTGCCCCGGCTATCGGTTTTGAACTCCAAAACTGCGCAATATGGCATTTTTCATGCAATTTGGATTTTTTTGTAATGGTAGCGACACAACTGTCACGCACAAGCGAAAGCTGCGAACTGAAGCAATGCTGCGTATCTCCTCATATTTATGACAGCGCGGCACGCCCCCTTGCCATTTCCACTGGTTTTTATTATTCCGTGGTATCTTTGCAATAAATAAAGGACGGACACATTAGAAATATTTTCGTTGTAATGTAATTAATCGTAAATTTAAATAACCGATACATATATTTTTTTATTCAATGCCTAGTGAAAGTTTTGCTTTAGCTTGCGTGTGTGCTGTGCGTGTAGGTTAACTTACGTATGTGCGAATGAACTGTCGGCCAATCACGGCGCTTTGTTGTCGTTGCGAGTGTGTGAGTTTCATTGTGTTTATTTTGTTCACGTGTAGTAGTAACATACCTGGAGGGGGTAAGGTGGCGACACTGGTTCTGATACAACTCGCGCTTGGTAGCCTTTCTAACCTATTTAATGTTCTGTGCTTATTATATACAGCGGGTCCCAGCACATGTGTAAGTCTGTTGGATTTGACGAGTTTGCGACCAATGACTGCAAGTTTTCCGGCGTTGCGAGTGTTAAAGTTATGGATCATCCCGTTTGTTTAGTAATCCGCTAAATTCGTTCTAACAAAGATCGCAACTTGCATAATAATTATAGCAGGCAATGTGAGAATACCTAATTTGTTAAATAGTTCCTTTGCGGGAGTATCAGGCGGAACTCGAGCTACAGTTCTAACTGCACGTTTCTGTAGGCGAAACACTCTCTCCCACTGTGCACAGAGACCCCAGAGTTCAGCGCCGTACTGTACCAGAGAGTGTACGGTGGCAAAGTAACAGGCGCGAGCTACATCTGGCGTCACAGTTTTCGCCACCCGACCCAGAGCAAAGCAAGCACTTCCAATTCTTCCGCAGAGTTTATCGACATGCTTGTCCCATTTGAGACCATAGTCGATCTCAAAACCCAGGAAAGTAGTGGAAGTAACTTGCTCTAGCAATTTGCCCTCCAGCTGTACCACCAGTGGTACCATACAACGGCCCGACAGATTAAATTGCACGAAATGAGTCTTTTTTATGTTTAAGGCGAGGCCGTCATAACCGAACCACCGGGCCAGCTGCGAGGCTGCATCATTTAACGCTTTTTCGACGCCTTCCATGGTAGGTGCGTCGTCAGCATACATTAATATTTCACCGGCCTGAATTGACAACATTTCATATTTTTAACTACTTTATTTTATGAACTAGTTAGAAAATAGGTAAAATTTAAGCCACCCGTATTTTTTCTTTTTCAATTTAACTCATTATTTCATACAAAAAAAAAACATGTTGAAAAGTAGGTCATTCCAAAAGGGCGTAAGTAAAATATGACGTCATCTTTCCAACAAGAATCCAGAGCCACTCCAGAGCAGCGATTTAAATTGTGTCTGTACTCTGTGCTATAAGGTCTCCCTGAATACAGCGAGGAAGATGACGTCAACTTTCGGTTTACAGTAATTTGCAATTTTTCCAAAATTAACAGAGAAAAAAATCTAAAAAAATGTTTTTTGTGTACTTCACACGTTTTTACCGAAATGGTTTTCGAATTAAGACTTTTGGAAATTATGAAATATTGTCAATTGCCTCAGGGAGATCATTGAGTAGTAACGAAAACAGGATATTCGATACCGAATAACCTTGGGCCACGCCCATCGCTGTCTCCAGGGGATCAGATCTTACACTCCCACCGCCACCCACTACTATTTGGGATCTGTAATGGAGAAGGCTTTTGAGCAGAGACAGCGATGCGTCGTGGATTCCATAGTGTCGTAGCTTACAGGCGAGTACAGCGTGATCGGCAACATCAAACGCTTTTGAGAGGTCACAGCACAAGATTGCTACTTGCTGTTTACTCTCCCTAGCTGCCATAATACGGCGAATCAATTCGCGGGTTAATGAAGTCGTAGACCGGCCCTCGCGGTAAGCGTATTGACGATCTGAGAGCATATTCGACTCATTTAAAAAGTTTGTGACGCGGCTACTGAGCCCATTCTCGAATACCTTCGCTACCGCTGGTATAATTGACACTGGCCTGTATCCATCTATATCCCCCCGTTTACCTTTCCCTTTGAAGATTGGGGTCACTTTTATTTACTTGAGTTTGTAATAACCCTTACCAAGGGTGAAGGGGCTTGCAGTGGGAGGCGCGTGTCGCTTTAAATGCCTACCGCTCGCTCGGCCCGGGGCCGGCCGTCAGTCGAGGGCCGCCCGCCGCCGCGCGAACGCGTCTATATGCACGTTACCGCTGCCGCCGCAGACTAGAACGCGACGAGTGACGAGTCGATAGCTCTAGCGCTACACGTGCCGCGTGTGAATGAATACAAGTTATACGATAGACAGAGATGCACAGAGTAGGCATGTTTTTTATACCAACGCCGTTTTTGCTAGAAAGTGAAGCTTCTGTACTTGTACTATTACTTATTCTGTGCCCTTACCTCCCGTGATACACAATAGTAGTTTATGTCACACCTGGCCATAAAGTGGAAATTATCGCACGCTCCGCGCGCGAAAAAACCCACTTCCTGGCCAGGGGGTGACATAAAATTTTGTACTTACCACGGGCAATAATAAAGAAAGCCTCAGATCGCATATTTATCGCCCTTGCCTTCGACTCGGGCGTAAAATACCTGCGATCTGAGACATTCTTTGTTTTATCGCCCTTGGTAAGTAATGTACTATTATGCAACTGGTACATAATGAGGGACATTAAAACACGAGTGTGTTTTATGAAACGAGCCGAAGGAGGTTTTGGATTTGTTCTCGGGTCAAACTTCATTTTGTTTTTTTTTTTGTTTTATATCTATATAAGTATGTATATCGTCGCTTAGTACCCATAGTACAAGCTTTGCTTAGTTTGGGACTAGGTTGATTTGTGTAAGATTGTCCACAAATATTGATATTGATATCGATATTGAATACAAAAATTATAGTATAGGTACAAATTGAATTGAGGACAACGATGGCAATACAAATAAATAGCGAAGTCAAATCAAATATCATTTTACAAACGTAAACAAATGTCAGGATCCTCATGATCATTTGCAAAATGAATCGGAGTAGTATTGAAACAACAAAATGTTATACGGCCTCTTAAAAGTCCAACTATAATAGATAAGTATAAATAAAACTGTCTTACAGGTTGTATGTCTCTATGTGTCCGCACTACTCTGTGCAACGGGAATCGGCTCAAGCTCGATGCAAACTTCCAAACTAGATAAGTAAACAACTTAGAGGATAAATATACTAAAGAGTCGAAATACGTGTGCCACCATGAGGGACGGCAATAAAGCAAGATGGCTGCCGTGGGGTGACCATATCGCTAAAATTACCCCATTGCTTCTGTTTATTTTGTATATAATGCGATTCATTATAGTCACTTTTTAACAGACATTAATTTAAAAAATATAATAATAAAATGTCAGAATGATTATGAAGGGCGGAAAAATATTTATTTTTCCTTTATTAAGGAAAGCAAAACAAACAGCACCAATCATACATACAGCTATTACAGTTAAGTAGATCATAAACCAGCAAAGTTTCACTAATTCATCTACACTTAAAAGGAAAATGTGCACGAAGTAATAAATAAGTAATACCTAATTCACCCCCTACCTAATAAACATGATGGAACAGAACGAGAAATATTTCCGTAGAATAGAATTTAAACGAACGTCCATTTAGCAAGAATACCTACTGCCTAGTGAATGTTTTTTCACAATATTTGCTGCTATATATTATTAAATAATGAGTATATAGATAATGAATAGAGGAGGCCTATGCCAAGAGGCACTCTGAACTACGGGACATCCTATAGACCTTGTAGTCCAGAATAAAACGGCTTATTATTATTATATAGGTAATACAATTCACCCAAGTCTAGAAGTATAAGTATTTTATTTATATCATCACAAATTAACATTTTCATGTAATCCTAAATTACCCGATAATCAGGTTATTTTTAAATCATATTAGCTGGTATCCCTAAATTGATGAATGGCGGCATGATGGCGGCTCTGTCTGGCCCAACTAGTGTCAAAACTGAAGTTGGGCCAGACAAAAAAAAGTAGCACGGTGACAAAGACAGCAGATACTCCATATCTCTCTGTCGCACTTACCGAGATTTGTATATGGCCGTCTCGCTTGATCACGAACACGTGGTTTACGTGTCTCGTCTGGTAAGTCTGTGGTAAACAAATATCTGACAACAGCGCTGTGCCTCGAGCGAAGCGAAGTCGCAACGTCGCATTCACTTTCATATTTGTGGCTAGTGTTCAAGTCTCACATATGTAGGTAATATGTGAGATTTGAAAAGCAACTTTTTGCTTTTTAAAAAAATACTACACATTTTTATATACATTTTACTTGCTTTTTCATAAAAATATTCACTGTCATGATCAAGACTGGCAGTAATTTACTATCAGCGCTAGAATAGCGCCTACCATTTTATACGAAGCAAAGTTTTCAACCAAGGAGATTAAGCCCCGTTCCCCAATAATAATGTGTGAAAATCGTGTAAGTTTAAATCAATACAAAGTTTTCAAGTTTGAAATTCATATTACAATACTTTGACGAATATTAACTACAACAGAAAATAGGTTAAATCCTCAAAAATAACTGAGCTTTATTTGGAAACTTAGAATTCTGTCGTAACCGAATAATGCTTGCACACATTTTGTTTTTAATGTTTCTTAAGCGTGGTTTTTTGTCGTAATTACAATGTATGTGAACAAACTAACTATAACAGCAAATACTCAAGGGTATGCGTGTCCTAAATACTTATGTACTATGCAGGTCATTACGTTCAATATATTCTTCAAATATTCTGCACAAAAACACCTCGATTTCAATACTTTGCCCACCTCTTCACCTTGAATCTAAAATCGACGTCATGGTTCCTAAGAACAGATCTCGCTATCTCTCATAGTTTCCCACTTCACCATACTGACCCATTTGGATTGTACACCCGGTATAGTACATTACCTTAGAAAAGTTTAGACTTACTGACTTTCCATTTCGTCTTAGTTTAAGTATGTCAAAAAGTTTTCTTTCTAATCGACTTTATTATATTCGACATCTATAAATCACTTACTATCTATTACAACAAAACACAAAAATACATGACACTTAACTAATATTTAAATAGTACATTACTTACCAAGGGCGATAAAACAAAGAATGTCTCAGATCGCAGGTATTTTACGCCCGAGCCGAAGGCAAGGGCGATAAATATGCGATCTGAGGGTTTCTTTATTATCGCCCGTGGTAAGTACAAAATTTTATGTCACCCCCTGGCCAGGAAGTGGGTTTTCTCAAAAATAGTATGTAATGTTCTCATAACATCTGTGAAGACAGTATCCGAAAGTGGGTCATCCTGGACAGTTGGCAGAAGTGTCCAGGAAGTAACAGCTACTGTCCAGGAAGTAAGTATGTAAATCCCATTACATATCATAAGTTTGGAGCTGGCGGCGCGCGTCCCCCGCTCGGCCGCCCGGCGCCAGCCCGGCGCGCGCCGCGAGCGCGCCAGCCCACAGCTGGTTCTTTAACTACAATTTTAGAACGATCGAGGCGGAATTGTCGAAATTTTTTTAAATATTGTTATTCATACAACTTGTTTCATTTTTGAGAAAAGCACTATACAAGCTTCGACCGTAAGTGCCATCCTGGCCTCGTATTATAGCCGGACCTCGCCTTCGGCTCGGCCGGCTAACTCATACTCGTCCAGGATGGCTTACTTACTGGTCTCTGCAGTAATGTACTATTTTTCGCGCGCGGAGCGTGCGATAATGGCCACTTTATGGCTAGGTGTGACATAATAGTACATTACTTAACAAGGGCGGTAAAACAAAGAATGTCTCAGATCGCAGGTATTTGACGCCCGAGCCGAAGGCAAGGGCGATAAATATGCGATCTGAGGCTTTCTTTATTACCGCCCGTGTTAAGTACAAAATTTTATATCACCCCCTGGCCAGGAAGTGGGATTTCCCGCGCGCGGAGCGTGCGGTAATTGCCGCTTTATGGCCAGGTGTGGCATAATAGTACATTACTTACCAAGGGCGATAAAACAAAGAATGTCTCAGATCGCAGGTATTTTACGCCCGAGCCCAAGACAAGGGCGATAAATATGCGATCTGAGGCTTTCTTTATTATCGCCCGTGGTAAGTACAAAATTTTATGTCACCCCCTGGCCAGGAAGTGGGTTTTTTCGCGTGCGGAGCGTGCGATAATGGCCACTTTATGGCCAGGTGTGACATAAAATAATAATTATAAATGGAAACGCCCCTCCTCAATTCCTCCTAATGTTGCCCGAGGCATCGTTCCCAGGACGCTCGCTGCGTTGCCTTGCTGAATGGCCAGGCTCAGCCGCTGGGCGAAGTAAGAGCCAGCCCTCAGATCACCTGAGACCCCGATCAGTTTTTGACAAACTTTTTTGACAATTTTTTTAGTATCTGTCGACCAGGGTCCCAGGGTCTCTACTGCAAGCAAAAGAGGAAGCGGAGCGGGAACGCGAAACAAGACCCGATGCGCACCCGCTCCGGCGCAGCCGAAGGGGTTTAAGGCGGCGGCAATACGCGAACCGCCTGATTCCCCAGTAGGACCCACAACCTACACTACTGGGGTAAGTGTTGGGGCGCTACCAACACTTCCCCCCATTAGCGCGAGGGTGGCTCCAGCGCACTAGCAGGGGCAGCCGGGGGGACATCACGGTAGAATGACAGCATTAAACGGCAACGAGGGTCAACGCCGCAGAGGTTTTAGTGGGTATTCCCTTCCCCTGCGGAAGGGCGAGTCCCACATACCCCCCACCATGGGCCTTCCCCGGGCCCGGGGGGATGCGTCAATGCATTTCCTCTGCGTCAAAAAAAAAGAAAGGTTTCTACTGCAAGTGCCGCAAATATGTAATTATCGGTTAAGAAAGCGTATTTGCGACACTTGACAGTTTGGGCATTATTAGCGGCTGAGCCCGGCGTATTGGCAGAGCGCTGGACATGGGACGGGGCCAACGTGTCCATGCAGGTCACATCCCATGCGAAAGGTCGCCCTAGATGCCACGGCAGCGGACAGACCTACTGGCTCCACTTTCTAATCTAACTATATATATTATTGTTTTGTTTGTACAGTCGCGTCATACATACACCCTAAAATCAGTTGAAGATTTTGTCAAAATGGGGTCCTTGATGAAATCAATATAGAGGATAGGACTGTCCGTTGTCAACAGTACAGTTTTGGAGCAGGATGTTGAAATGTCATTCATGTACAAAAGAGTGCGGACGTCATTCATTGCATATCTCTGTCACTGTTTATTTATTTAAACTTTGTTGCACAAACAATATAAGTACAAGAGGCGGACTTAATAATATAATATAAATGTAACGAAATGCAGGTATGTGTAGCTTCATTTCAACCAGTAAAGTATGATATTTAGTGGCGTACTTGATAGTCGCTCGGTTTCTGATATAGAGCTGTAAGTATAATACCACTAATATTATAAAAATGCGAAAGTTAGGACGTTTGTGACTTAATCACGCAAAAACGGCTGAACGGATTAAGACGATTGGTATACAACGGGTTTATAGCCTGGATTAACATATAGGATACTTTTTATCCCTGAAATCATCCCTCAAATACAAGGTCACGCGGACGAAGTCGCAGGCAAAAGCTAATATAGATATAATTTTAAATCAATATTATACCTGTCTTTGTATTGTAATATAAATATACCTATATAAAATTTCAGGCTCAACACCAGAACAACCACAATGTTCTCAAAATGTACAAAGCCTACCAGAGCAGCCTACTGTGCCAGGCCAGGTTAGTAAATTTTTATACTAAACAATAGCTTAAGTTTATTGGTGTACGATATTGGGCTTGGAACATATCCCTCTCTCTAAATGTGCGTCTCATAGTAGCGCGCATTAACCTTCACCGACTGGCTACCGAACTTCATAGTGCAAAACTCTATGATACTGTCATCGAAGAAACATACTTTTTGACACTTTCGCAATTGTCGGCCGACACGGCATATAATAAAAATCCTAAAAAGCTTTTAATTACTGTAAAACGCATGTGAATAGTGATGCTGAGTAACCTGGACACTGCAATGAACCTCAAGCCTATGGATGTGAGTGGGAAACAGTTTTTCTTAGCCCAATAATTAGTCATAGTTCAAACAATTGGTTTCACCCCCTTAGGGGATGACTTTTGAAACATCCTTTCTTAGTGCTCCCCAAGGTCTAGACCTTATAAGGAACCTACGTGCCAAATTTGGAATCTCTAAAACCAACGGTTTGGGCTGTGCGCTGATATGTCAGTCAGTCAGTCAGTTTCTTCTTTTAATACAGGGTGTTCGGCACATGTAACGTCAAATTTTTTTGGGGTGCTGTTTGGGTCATTTGCTACCTTTCCACCCTTGGACCGTGGGTTCTAAGAGTGACGGTCATGGAGGTACGATTTTTTAAAAGTTTTTGTGTGGATTTCAACGAGAAATTTTTCACCATACAAAAAAATATTAATTTTTTTATTTCTTTCAAATGTGATAAAAACTATTCTAAATGATGTAGGAATGTTTTCTGAGTAATTTAATAATATTTAGCCAAACATTTAATGCGTATTTTCGGAGTTATAAGATATATATTGTAATAAAACTACCGCTTCATCTCTTAAAACTTGCAGTGTCCATTTTAGAGTTAACTGATAAACAGAAAATAACCAATTTATATAACCTATTTAAGGTACAACCACGGAATAATAAAAACCAGTGGAAATGGCAAGGGGGCGTGCCGCGCTGCCATAAATATGAGGAGATACGCAGCATTGCTTCAGTTCGCAGCTTTCGCTTGTGCGTGACAGTTGTGTCGCTACCATTACAAAAAAATCTAAATTGCACGAAAAATGCCATATTGCGCAGTTTTGGAGTACAAAACCGATAGCCGGAGCAAAAACGTTGCCAATGGTGGTGTTTCATACCATCGCTAAGTCTTATTTTATTTTATTTTCAATAATTTCTAATTTTCTGTTTTAGGGCATTTTAAGCATATAGACACCAAACAAAAATAAACCTTATCATTAAGCAATAGAGTTGATTTTGCACCATACGTCAAAGTATGCAGCAATCTAGAACATTCGCTACTCAAGTAGTGCGCGGATGATGTCGATAAGTTATCGATATTTGGTGCAAGTTATCTATTATAAAGATTGAAATATAATTCAATGTTTTTTAGGGTTTAATAGTTAAATAAAGTAATTAATTGTAACTAGTGTACGGGAATTAAATAATGTATCTGCATTTCAGAGTTTTTGAAATTTTTGCACTGATATTATTGATTTTCATCAAAATCGTTAGAGCCATTTCCGTGATCCCCGAAATATATATTAGAATTGCTCGTTTAAATACATAAGATACAGTATAAGTCAGAAATATATTGACAGAAGTAATTTTTGTTTAAAACGAACATACGACATTAATGTTTTTTTTTCGTTATTTTAGACTAAGTTAGTTAGTTTCGTTATTTTATTCTTATTTTTAGGGTTCCGTACCCAAAGGGTAACACGGGACCCTATTAGATACTAAGACTCCGTTGTCCGACTGTCACCAGGCTGTATTTCATGAACCGTGATAATTAAACAGTTGAAATTTTCACAGTTGAGTATTGTTGTTGCCACTGTAACAAACACTAAATAACAGAAAAAAAATATTTAAGGGGGGTTTCCATAAAACAGACACGTTTTTTTGCAGTTTTTAGGGTTCCGTACCCGAAGGGTCAAAAAGGGAACCCTATTGGTGACGCCCAGGCGTCCGCCCGTCCGTCCGTCCGTCGTCTGTCACAAAATTTTGTTCCTAAGAATTTTTTAACTTCCCGTTGACCTATGCACTTGAAATTTGGTGATAATGTTTATTATTACGTATATTTTACCAACAAATACTAATATATTGATAAATCACTTTTTTGTGGTTGGTTCGGAACCCTTATTGTGCGAAGTCCGACTCGCAATTGGCCGGTTTTTACAGATAATGGTACAGAATCCGGCGTGCGCGGGTCCAACTCGCACTTGGCCGGTTTTTTATATTTTTTTTATGTGTGCGTGTGTGGTAAAATAAAGACTTAATAATGTATAAATTACACTTGCTACATTATTATTTATTGAATGCTACCAGATATTTGATACTAGATAATGACCAAAGTTATTAATTCCTTCTTAAATAAAAATGTTTTCGTACATTAATATTACAATATCGATAACTTAGAAGTGAAGTATAGCACATCACTAAAGTACACGCGAAGTGCTCTATCGACGAGTAGCCGAACTAGGGTATGTACTCTTATAGTTTTTCTCTTAGCAGTTCAGCTATTAAACGCTAGATGGCAGAACTTTGAAGGCGCAAAAGAATTTTAATCATTTCGCATGCACTTAAAGTTTAAATTAAGTGAAAGCTGCGTTGTTCATAGCACCTTTTTAAATAAAATACTACGACCAATCACTTTCAAGATTTCAATGTGTTTAGCATTATGATAGTGTGAGTTTTAGCGACACCGGTCTCGATACTAATCGCGACTTATGCCATTTCCACTGGTTTTTATTGTCATTGGGATCCATTAAATAATTGCGCTCACCAGGCCCTTGTCGCGTCCGCGAAGCGTCGACCGACGGCTACACATACGACGAAGAGTTCCCTGCGCTGCTGCGCGGCGCATGCAGCGTGCGGTGCGCGCGCGACTGCGGCGCCGGCGCGTGGGGCGAGTGGGGGCCCTGCGCCGCCGAGCCCGGCTCGCGCGCCGCCTGCCGGTACCGCACCAGGTGTGTACTTGTAGCTTGTGTTGAGACAACATCTTCACTAACCCGTTTACATGACGATGAGCCAGCAAGCCAACCGACAAATTTTCCAATGGAGCTCCTAGAAACCAGACAACCGACTGGCTCGGTTACCTAACCTAACCTAGGCCTAAAATATAGGTATATTTCCATTTGCAGTAGGTAGTTTTTCGGTATTCCTACGGCTCTGCTTCCAACTTCGTTCTTTCCTGAACGTGAAATCTGAGTGGATAACATTCTTTAGCTCATCCTTTCCTTTAGCTGAGCCGTTCGCGTTCATAAAATAACATTTCATTTTGCAGCAAATATAAAAACCTATGCCATAAGTTCAGTTTCAACGTCCTTTACCCGCAAGTTCATGTCACAACGGAAGACCAGCGCTGGCCCTGCCAGCATAACGCTGAGTTGTGACTATTTCGTGGCAAAACCCGGTTTTGTAATGTCCTGTTAGTAATTGTCTTGTGTTTGTCACGAATAAATGTTACTTTTCTCTTTTTTTTTCATGTCGCCCTAAACCTCCTTCTCTTTCACAGGGAAGTGCTAGAAGAAGGATCCGCGGGCGGACGCGAGTGCGATGCGACGTTACAGCAAGCGACCTGCGCCGTGTCCGAGCCGCGCTGGGTGCTCGGCGAGTGGTCGGTGTGCGCACCACACCGAGTGCTGTGCGGCCGGGGCAGCATCAACCGGACTGTCGAGTAGGAACACCTCTTTAGTTAGCGTGGATTACAAACCAAAGAGCAGAGCGAATCGTCTGTAATCGACTATTTGTAAGCGGTTTTCGTTAAAATTTGATTTTATCGAAAGTTTGACAAATTACAAAGACAATAGTAGATTGTTAACCAAGGGCTGAAAGCCACCCATTTCTGCCGAGATATTTTGGCGCTCGAACGAAGTGAGAGCGCCAATAGTTCGAGGCTGAAATGGGTGGTTTCACCCGAGTTAAACACTCTGCTTTTCATTCCGAATACGAGGAAAGTAAAATATTTTATGTCACACCTGGCCATAAAGCGGCCATTATCGCACGCTCCGCGCGCGATAAAACCCACTTCCTGGCCAGGGGGGTGACATAAAATTTTGTACTTAACACGGGCGGTAATAAAGAAAGCCTCAGATCGCATATTTATCGCCCTTGCCTTCGGCTCGGGCGTCAAATACCTGCGATCTGAGACATTCTTTGTTTTACCGCCCTTGTTAAGTAATGTACTATAACAATAAATAAATATTTGTGAACAAACTTACATAAATCGACCTAGTCCCAAACAAAGCAAAGCTTGTAGTAACGCGACGATATACATACATGGATAAATGCATACTTGAATACATAGAAAACACCCACAACAATTATACGTGTTCATCACATAAATAAATGCCCTAACCGGGAATCGAACCCGGGACCTCCAGCTTCGTAGACAAAAAAAAAACAAATATGCACATTTTCGTTCGTTTCATTTTTCACAAAAGACAAGATGTAAAACAATATTGACATGATCTAAAAATTAGGAACTGTGTTATTTGCAACGCGAAATACTTGTTATTGTTAAATTCCATAACTATTGTTATCATTCACAAACATTTTCTGAATCAGTGACAAAAAAAACATTTCGGCGGGAACTGTTGACTGATGGTGTTTGTGTATGGACCATTTTATTTCATTTATTTTTAATAAAAAAAGAATCAGCTTAAACGCTCAGACTAATTAGACTCGACATCAAATAATAATACCTACTGTACGAGATGGTCGTATACAACTTTATATAAGAGCGACAGAGAGAGATATATACATATGTTTTGTTATCCTTGTCATAGTTTCCCTTTCTTATCTGCCACAAACTATTGATATTACTTTCGACTGTGGCAAAAAAAACAAACAAACAAATTAAGGAGGTTGTTTATGGTAAGCAATCAGGCATTTTGAACAAGTAGGTAACATAAGATCTCTGTAGAATCTGTACTATGTGGCTGTAAAGGTTAGTGCCGTTGCCCAATTTAATTCTGATTCACTATACAATTTTTTTTAAATACTTTTCTGCTCTAGAGCAGAAATGGACCACTTTCACCACGCTACTTAGATAAACAATGACCAACTTTCAGAGTATGAGAAATGAAAAGACGTTTTGCGAAAGGAGCTTTAACATTATTTATCATCCTGATTGTTACAGATGCCAAGACGACGAAGGCACCGTTCTGGAGGCGCGGGCGGCGCGCCGGCGCGCGACGCGGGCTGCCGCGCGCCCTGCCCCGGGGACTGCGTCGTCAGCGCCTGGTCCGACTGGAGCCCCTGCGAGCAGGTCACTAGGGTGTTCAATTCATGGTGATGGTTCATGTGAGGATGAATGCAATGTCTCTGCAATGTCATCGCGCGTCTGTCATAGAGATTATGTGAATGCCTGGTCTAACTGGAACACTTGGGAACAGGTATGCCGTCGCGCGTCTGTTCTAAGAATTGTGTAAATTCGAATGCCTGGTCTGAGTGAAGCCCCTGGAAACAGGTGATTTTCTTCCATTTTTCTACAGACGAGACTGATCTATCGATGAGAGAATGAGCACACCACATTGAGATGCGAAAGTGATCATCAATTTTTTAAGTGAAAATTGAAAAATTCAACACCACATATGGGATTTGAACCCACGACCTCTGGAATCCGTCCATTGCTCTACAAATTGAGCCACCGTGGTATCCCTTGTGATGGTGAATTTTTCAATCTTAACACTCATCTAATTAAGGCTCCGTATAACATATTCTGACGATTTGGCTAAGATTTGTGGTGTAGTCACACCCTAATAACTCAGCTGATCACAGCTGATACACATCTGATGGAAACTTAAGTAATATTAACCTTTGTACTTTTTCCCGGAAGTACTAAGGAATGCAAGAGACCTTGATATTGATTCCAAGAAGATAGTATTACCATATGTTCTATTTCGCATACCAAACTGTTAGTATAAAAGCAGTGTAATTGTTACTCAATAAATCAGTATTAAATCAGTATTTCCTCGAGTCTCGTCTTATCATTATTACCCGTAACGCTCCACATCTCATGGCTACCCTGCCAGGCGGGCTGCCCCAGGCAGCCCTGAATTAGTGAACAAGTGCCAGAACCAAGATACTGAGAGCAGGTCACTTCATCAGCGACCCTGCCAGAGCACCGCACATCTCATGGCGACCCTTCCAATGCCGAACAACTAAGTGGAGGGCGCCTCTCATGGCGACCCTTCCAGACGGTCTGCTCTAGGCAGCCCCGATATAGTGAATTAGTCACCAACGTCAGCCACTTCAGCACCGCACTGCCAACGTTATTAGAGGAAGAACCAAGTGCCAGTGCGGCTTTGTGCCGTACTGGCGGCGCACTGCGCCAGCCACTCAGCTCCACTACGCCAGCCAGCCAGATCCATTGCGCCAGCCAGTCAGGTCCACTGCGTGAGCCAGCCAGCTCCACTTCACTGCGCCAAAAAAACAGATGCACTGCGCCAGCCAGCCAGCTCCACTGAAGCCGAACCAGCCAGAGCAGAGCATCATCGCGCGTCACCAGCACCAGCCCCATCGCCGCTACCACAGGTCCAGCGCACAGCTGATACCACATAGATGACTTCAGGTCCACCAATGCCTGACGGCTGATCACCAGCTGATCATGAAGTCCACGTGAATAAGTAATTAATTAAGGTACTTATAAAACTTTTACTATAATATATGTAGTATGTACTAGTTAGTAATATTAAAAATATATATATATATTTAACAATTTGAGTGACGTAGATTTTTTTAAAGTAAAATTTTCATTAATAATAAAGAACGATAATAATTAATTTTATCAAATTGTTAAAAGAGTAATATTTTTTTAAATCTAATAATGTGTAAACTTTATGGTATTAAACCAATTTATGTTATAAATAATTAAGTAAATTAGAAATAATGCCGCTTGATGACGAGGTGATAATATGATTAAGATTTACAAATCTAAAAATAGCAACCAACAGTCCACCTGTACAACAACATCTGGACTTCTCGAATTACAATACGTTCACGATACACACAGACGTATCGAGCGTAATATAGGATCAGTTTTATCAAAATAAAAATGGATTCCCTGAATATTGAACTATAATATAATATATTAGAATAATATAACAATGTACCTACTAGAATATTGAATAGTTTTAAAATAATATCAATAGGAATTCCAACTATGACAGGTCTGATCAACCAAGAATAGTGGAAATTCTTAAAAACTAAATAATTTACCGGAATTAAGTAAGTTTCAATAAACGAGACTATAACGAAATAATGAGACAAACAGACTGAATTACCAGACAGAATAATATAATTGTATACTCGCCATCCTTACTAACAGTGTCGAATCTAGTACTCAATCGCGTACGGAACGAGCTTTCCCGCGAGAGAATTAGGTATGTTTTGCAAGGCACAATAAATAAAAATGTATGCATATGGCATACTATATAATGACGACACCGCGTGTATTATTGAGGAGCTACGAGTATAGCTCAAAGTATAAATAAATGTAAAACCGGGTACGGATCCCGAGTATGTATAATTAAAGGTGTCTCAAAAGTAAGTGATAACGATGATAGCGAGTCATAGAGTCATATTAAACAACTTTCATTATTTGTCTTTGAGTGCTCATTAACTGAGCGCTCCCGTGCTTTGGAACGCACGTTAAGCCATTTACTTGACAAAAGCCTAATTGGGCCATTTACTTGACAAAAGCCTAAATAAAAACGGGGAAGCTGTGGTGTAGTCACACCCTAATAACTCAGCTGATCACAGCTGATACACATCTGATGGAAACTTAAGTAATATTAACCTTTGTACTTTCGGGAAAAAGTACAAAGGTTAATATTACTTAAGTTTCCATCAGATGTGTATCAGCTGTGATCAGCTGAGTTATTAGGGTGTGACTACACCACAGATTGATGAGGTCGTATCTCATAATCTATTAGTATTTATATACATTTTATTACAGATTATGAAAGATCATTTCATTCTGAATGGAATAAGTGTGCTACTTTTTAAATTTTCTTATTTGGTTTCGAATAATCTTGCTTAACCTAACAGCTGTTTCCTCGATTTGCGCTTGAAGAGGCTTTAAAAACGACCTAGTTAAGCTATATATTGGTGCCAAACCGGCTTGAAAAAATTATGCACATGTGCAATAGATACTCTTCTTAGGGATGAGTGGAAGGGTTTTTACAAGTTTCATACAAATATGTTATAAAAAAAGAATATTAAAATTGGTAAATTTTCTGGAAAACTTCAAAGTTCATTGCATCTTTTAGTAATATTAAAGCTAATAAAAAGGTTTTTGAGCATATGACTATGATAAAATAACTTTTATTTTATGACTTGAGATAATAAAAAGTAGCAACTTAGATAGAAATGTATTAATTCTAAATGATTTACAACATGCCTTTTTTACGACATTTTCATTGACACGGTCATGGTGACTCAGTACCGGCCGAGCGGCCGTCGGAGGAGGACGTATAATATACCGTTTTTTTGTGGCTATTCACAAAGCTTACCACAACCCCCTCAAACAAACCAATACAAATTGTGACCTCCCATTATGTGTATTTACTATGAAAGTCGCAGTCAAAGTATACTAGGAACGTAATTGTGAACTAAATCGAGACAACTTATGAATCACATAGCTGATAACGCAGTTGTCATTTGATTTTCAAGTACTGTCCTTGATACTTGGTGGATTTAATTTATTTGTCTAATCGTGACTTTTTTATATTTAGAAAAATGCTTTATTTTGATGAGCCTTTCATTATGATTAAAATCAGCGATCAGCATCTAGTGGCTCTAGTGGCACCTGTAGCTCTAGTATATAAGTATTTTCGAAACATTAACTAATTCGAACACTTTCATACATTTTGTCTCAAAATGTATGAAAGTGGTATGAAAACGTGAACAGCGCCTCTGGTGGTCACTAGTGGAAACTAAAACAGCGAGTATAACATTTGTTGCTAACCGATGAACGCGCGTATTTCATACTCTGCGAGAGCATTTTCATACATTTTGAGACAAAACGCAAACGCGTTCGATTTAGTTAATGTTTCGAAAAAACTTATACTAGAGCTACTGGAAGGTAATTATTTAGCAACTAGACATTTGTCAAAGTATGTACCTAGGTAGTACTATGCAGTGGCGGCGCGTCAAAAGTATTCTTAGGGAAGCCGGAAACAATTTAGCCTTTCTTATTCTTTATGAGCCGTAGTAAAAGATTTGGACTGGCTGAAACTTAGGCAAGCCGGTGGGAATCGAGTTGTATGGACGCTCCGCCACTGGTACTATGTAGATCTGCGAAATACATATTGTCTCTCAGAATGCTACAATAAGCATCTGATAAAGTACGTAGATGCTCAAAATGTAGCCGCACGATTCTATCCACCAAAATTCGGCCGCAGAAAAACACAAAAACTGACTCAACAAATAAATTTATTTTTATTTTCGAACCTGTTCACCAAATTTCACGAGAATCGGTTAAAAATGCGACCTGTAGAGGCGGACAACCGGAAATCCGGACATACGAAAGCATTTATCTGGAAGCTAAAACAGAGACCTTCGTTTCACTCGGTCAAAAAAGAAATACTTCCCGGCCTACGCCTTCAATTTTGTACGAAATTTCTTTACAGTTCTCTCGGGTTATTCCGCCTGAAACGTTATACTTTTAATCCTGTTATAAAACGCACGTAATGACGACAGTTCATTGCACGTTTGGTTGAGAAATAGTACATTACTACAGAGGCCGAGAAGTAAGGGGTCGACGGCCGAGTACATATAGACGGCCGAGCGTAGCGAGGACGGATAGTTACGAGGCTGGCAACCCCTTTTCACACCGAGTTATGTATAGTGCTTTTCTCAAACAAGCAATGAAATAAATCAAAAAAGCTCCTAGAAATCAAACTTTAATTTCTATAGAAACTAGAAAAAAATTAAACTGACACATATATTACTATTTATTTGTCGACTTCTAAACTTTATTAAAAGTAGAAACAGGCGTATAAAAGAAGGCACAGAGTATCTACTCCGAAATCTATACTTTGCACATGCCGTCCTTTTTACTCTCGCGTGAAAGGGAAGCCACTAATACCAATTTCGAATTTCAGAATAGAGGCCCGGTCGTATTCAGCCAATTCAATTAGTATTTTTTTTGTTGGAAACGCTACATTTTTGTATGTTTCTTAAATAATTTGCGTTTTTCGGTGGAAAAATACACTTGCGATGTTGCGATTCTGTTAAAAAAGATGGAACGGCGGGAAAGCATGAACTTTTAGACGTTTCAATACTTTCGGTTATGTTTATAAAATCTTCTCAAATTCCGTTTTATTATATATCCGTCTCATTTCCGTTCCGTCTTATTTTTGAGATTTGTTTTTTTTTTATAATAGTAGTGGCAGAATGTCTAAACGAACTAAAAATCAATTATTGCTTATAGTTTTGTTCATAGCTGAACGCCGTGATGCTGAGTCTAAATAAATCAAACTACATTTTTTTAAATAAAACGTACGGCATGTGATCGTACCATATGTATACATATTTTCGAATCAAAACGGGCATTTTATTTACTTGTATATATATATATATATATATGTGAACTTCTTTGAATGTTCTTTAATAATTACATTGACAACAACTATTATTTCATACTAAAGTAATATTCATTTTTAAGTAAACAAAACGATCAAGATTTTTACGCCAGACAGTAGGTTACTTAGGTAATTAAGTAATATTCCGCAACGCTTTGACCTCACCGTAGGAGAACCAATGCGTCAGACCTCCGATTGCGTGTAGTTATTACGTGTCCTAGTGTCAAGATATACTAGGGGTAACTGGTGAGGTGATCGATGCTTGACTATTGTAAATAGCTCGCCAACGCCATCTATCGAGTAAGATTTCGTGAAAATGATGAAAGCGCAAACTTTGACGGCCTCTTAAGCCTTATTAGGGAGGCTCGTAGCAACATCTACCGTGAATTGAAATTTTCACTAGCGGACGCATCCGCTTAACAAACATTGAAAGTGATCATCTACTTGAACTACCAGAAATATGTTATTTGCCTCATACTTTTGCTTACTGTGTATCCTACCATTCCATCCGGACCCAGGAGGCCAATTCTCGGGCCGCTCGAGATGATGTCTATTCGAGATGATCTCGATTGACGCAATGTCTATCGAAAAATCTCACCAACAAGTCGAACACAGCTAAATTTCTTATTCTGGGGCACGATCGAGATTATGTCGAACGATGATCTCGATGTCTATTGCAATACGCGTTCCGTTTTTTTCGATTGTGTTAGTTTACAATCGAGTGTAAATCAATAAATTATTTTATAAGGTTTTCCACTTAATTAAATATCTCTTATATCAAAAACATAAGCGTTATTCATTTACAATAATCTAATAAATAAATATGGTGATTTAACATATCAAATATATTTAAGTATATTTGCTCTTTTATATACTTACGTGAAATCAAACGCATAATAACTTTGACTACTTTCTTTCAATAGGTATATTTGTAAGCTGTCAATTCAATACAATATTTTCCACCAACTTAATTCGGTAATTTAATTTAGAGCAAGGCCCTTCGAAAGCCTGAAATTTTTTCCTGCGTTTCAAACGCATTTTCGCGCCACTGTATGCCTCGCCTTGCACCCCGCGCTGCATCTTCGGCCGCTAAAACTTCTGCGACGTCCACAGCGTTGGCGATTAAATTATTTAAATAGATTGACATATTTTTCGTTAATTTTTGCTGCTTTAAACGCACTTAAAGTTGTCAATATTGTAGTTTAGAAAATCAAATTCCACATTTCTATACAATACTGTCTGTATTACATTATCTGAAATAGTCGATCTTGTACAACAATTATACTTATTCTAATAATATTTATGTCACACCTGGCCATAAAGTGGCCATTATCGCACGCTCCGCGCGCGAAAAAACACACTTCCTGGCCAGGGGGTGGCATAAAATTTTGTACTTACCACGGGCGATAATAAAGAAAGCCTCAGATCGCATATTTATCGCCCTTGCCTTCGGCTCGGGCGTAAAATACCTGCGATCTGAGACATTCTTTGTTATATCGCCCTTGGTAAGTAATGTACTTTACAACATTACAGCAACCATTTTTTACCGATCGATAATTATGCCAACTGCTTCCTTAACTTTTTAATTTTCCCGTCAGACAGGAGGCCGCGGTAATAGATTAGTTACCCATATCGGCCACCACCGCGGCGCCACTGTCTACGTCATCGGTATCGCCATCGCTACAATTATAAAATGATTAAGGCTGGTTTTCCACTAGAGCTATGCTAAGCAGCTATGCTGCGAGGATGCGCTACGAGCTATGCGACCGTTTCCACTAAAGCTACGCTATGTAGCTGTGCGAGGAAGATGCGCTATGAAGATGTGCTATGCTACGTAGCTGTGCGAGGCAATGCCGGTTACACGCAATGACTATGATGCCCCTACGTACGGAGCGCAAGCGTCATGCTTCGGACTCATCGAGCAACATGTTTCGGACTGACACGCGACATGTTTCGGACTCATCGTGTAACAGTTTCAGATTCACACGCGACATGTTTTGGATTCACACCCGACTTGTTTCGGACTGACACGCGACATGTTTCGGATTCACACCCGACTTGTTTCGGACTGACACGCGGCATGTTTCGGACTCATCGAGTAACAGTTTCGGATTCACACGTGACATGTTTTGGAATTCATAGGTACGCGACATGTTTCGGACTCGCACGCGACAATTTGTTCGTATATTGGGTTAATACCTAGAATTCTAACTAGCCTTATTTAACGTGACGCTAACAATATTTCCCGCCATTGACAGATCAAATGTGAAAAATATAGTGATGAAACCATCTCGATCGCTACTGACCACTCGATGTATCTCGAACGCTGGGAGTAGACATATCTCGAGTGTGAGATTTCGAGAATACGCAAAATTGGTTTTCGATCGACATCCGCCATTTTTTTTCGAGATATGTCGAATAGACATCATCTCGAGCGGCCCGAGAATTGGCCTCCAGATTCGAAAAATTGTAACCTACAATTTTTGTTCAGACGAAGTGGGGCGGGCGCCGCGACCGCACGCGCGTTGTGCTCCGGCCGGCGGCGGAGGGCGGCGCCGCGTGCCCGCCGCTCGTCGGCGCCGAGCCCTGCTCCCCGCACACCTACTCCTGGCACGTGGCGCCCTGGGACGACTGTCAGCCGCTAGGTATCTTCATACGGACCTTTATGGAGCTCATACATCCACAGCAGTAACTGATGGCCAACGTAGGTACGTATATAACTCACTAACACTCCAATCCAACCGATGTATTTGGTGTCACCCCACAAACCAAAGCGAATTTGGTGCACCGGTTTGTGACCACTCGAGTACGTTGATAAACTGAAAGGCTCTTTTGATAACTTCAAATTTTTTTAACTCCAAAATTTTTTTGATAACTCCAAAATAAAATGTAAACAAATACTTTTTTTATTATTGATAAAGGCTTCCGTTGGCCTGGCAACGAGACCCTACTGTCTTTGAATAATATTTTCTTGGCTTATTGTAACCATTCACCTCGAAACCAGAACGTGGAACCAGCCCACTTGTTGCCCACAAATACGTGATGGCTTCGTTATAATTGTCATTGTATTGTCGAGGAATTTGAATGTTTAAAACTTTTGGACTCTATTTGAATAGAAATAGAGTTCATAAGACTTTATAACACAGAGTGTCTGTTTAATTCCAGGTGGTTCACCGTGTGGCGAAGGAACGAAGAGGCGTTCCGTACGCTGCCTGCGAAGTGATGGCTTCTTTGTCAAAGATACTTTCTGTCCTGTAAGCATTTAGTCTATTTCATATTATATTTTTTTCCAGTCATAGTCTTAATACCGGGACCTAAAGAACTTGGCCAAGGACCGTGAGAACTGGCGCCAACTCCACCGACAAGCGCCGAGGTCTTAAATTTTGATGATGATATTATATTTATTTTATATCAGATAGCGCGATAGAAGTTGTAGCGCGTAAAAAATATGTTTTAATTTTAGCAATTACCTACTCATCATCGTCGTTAGCGTCATTTTGTGACCACCACCCGAAGTTTTTTCAATTAAAGAGTTTTACAGACCCTATATATTTCAGCAGTATGCATTTTATTTGGTAATTATTGAAAATTGTCCTTTCAGTTCCTCAACTCCTCCAAATGGTCGCAATCCGGCGCGCAACATATCGAATCTATTAATTTTGAATTGTTATGATTTAGGTAAAAACTAGTATTCGGTTTAAATAAAAATTTCATCAGTGAAAATATGTGCCAAACTAAACTAGATTGTTATGTGTGTAATATGTGGCGAGTTAGGACTATTTAGTAAAGCGCACCCTCGTAAAGATGGACAATCTATCGACGGTGTTATTTAATTATCAAATCAGCCGAAAGACATCCACAGCCACATAGGCCTCCCCCAAAGAGAGAGAAAAAGGCGTTCTCCTGCGCCACACACATCTAGCGGGCTCCCCGACCTTTACCAGGTCATTAGTAGCCCACTTTGTGGGGGGTCTTCTCGCGCTGTGCCTTCCGTTGCCGCCACTCAAGACCTTTCGTGCGTGCGTGCGTGCGGGTCGGTATTTCTTCAGTACCTAGGGTGTTGTAACTCTTCTTGAAGAACAGCACCACCTCGTCTGTGTTCCATGTCTTTGGAGTTCTCAAACGGCCGTAAGGGTCGGTTTTGCCTGGGTGCCCTTTTGTTTTTGAGCTTTTAAACAGCTGTTCTAATCTCGTACAGGCTGTTGTTTGGCTGGGATGTCATCTTGTGTTGTCTAGCTAAGATCTTCCACCAGACTAACTTCAGGTCGTTGTCCATGAAGCGCTCAAGTCGTGGATGAGACAATTTTACCTTCGAACGCTCTCGTCTTGAAGATCTAGACGCCAAACGCCAGCTCCGTAAGTCACGGCCTAAACCCTCCTATCAATATACCTATAACAGTAGCGGACAGCTCACAGATAACCCCCACTAGATAGAGCTTCTAGGGCGACGCGCTCGCGCCACAGCTGGGCGAAGTTGCGCTTATAATACTGCCCCGCCTTACGCCGCTCAGTCAGTCTCGTCCAGGTTCATGACCTATACGTACGTGGCACAAAAAATACTTAAAGTTGGTTTCGACTAACCGTAAGCATGGGTTTTTGTTCGGTAAAGTGGTGTGGGAACGATTCCCGAACTACAAATCTAAAGAAAGGCGGAATTACATATCATAGGTAAGTTAAATTAATACAAATACACATTTTATTCTGCCCGGCGGAGATCATTTTACACTGGCCGGGCCGGCTTATAAGGCGTAGTGAAGTGTGCTTGTTCCTTTCCAACCAACTCAAAGGCCAATATACTTTCTCTTTCTAACAGCACGTGCGCGGGCTAGTGCTGTGCCAGTGATGTTCGGTTCCGATTTCATTTAATTATCAGTTCATCCGTATTTAATATATCACATGATTTTAATAAATATTAAAATTTTATTGGTAAACATTATTGATTAGTTTTATTTTTTGATATTGAATGTCAGTATTTACGTAGACAATATTATTTTACTATATGAATCATTGTAGAGGTTTGTATAAGGAGGTGGCAGATGGTAATAGTGTAGTGTTTTTTATCTCGTTTTACTTTATACGCTAAACAAATCAGTGTGGTTGTATGGGATAGAATATTTAGTTAGTTTGTTCTCATTGTAGTTTTGTTGTTGTCTTATTTTATTATGAAGTTTATATAGTAGTAACATTATAAGTGCTGGTGGATTTCTTTCAGCAATTAGGACTAGTGACACGAGAAGGCCCCAATACTGAATTTAGAAGAAGTGTAAGGGATTTAGAGATAAACCCATTGCAATTAGGTTAGGAGCGGATCTCGGAGCGGAGTTGGTTAGACATGGAGTAACTGCAATTGGGTTTTTTCGAATCGTATTGGAGGGCAATCAGGGCTAGTGACACGTAATTGACGCACTGCTGGACTTCAATGAAGTATAAGGGATCTCGGAGTCGGTTTGGGATGGAGTAACTGCAATTGGGTTTTTTCGTATCGTCTTGGTGGGCAATTAGGACTAGTGACACGTAGTTGACCCACTGCCGTACTTCGAAGAAGTATAAGGGATCTCGGAGTTGGTTAGAGATGGAGTAACTGGAATTGGGTTTTTTCGAATCGTCTTGTGGGCAATTAGGACTAGTGACACGTAGTTGACCCACTGCTGGACTTCGAAGAAGTATAAGGGATCTCGGAGTTGGTTAGAGATGGAGTAACTGCAATTGGGTTTTTTTGAATAATATGTATGGATCAACATTTGATCTGAAATAAACGATTTTTATTTATTTAAATACAGCGCATATACATGAATCAAAATGAAATTGTTTCAAATCTAAATTTTATACAATAGTAAAGGTTGTAAACATGCCTAGAAGATATTATTATAGTCAATCCAATAGATAAAGTATACACGCCATGTAAAATAATTTACCTAGAATAAATTGGGGTGCTAGTAAAAACCGGTAGTCAACAACCGTGTCTCATCACTAGCCCGCGCGCCATTTTGCGGCGAAGGCGCGCCACAGCCGCGCGCATTTTGAAACGGCCAATCGCAGCGCTGTTGCCGACCTCCCCGCAGCCCGCACCTACCGCTAACTTTGGTGACTTTTGAATCGAACTAAATCGTTCATATGCGGTATCTAGTGTGGGGTTATCTGTGGGACAGCTTCACTGTACTTCATACGACCGTATTTTCAAAACCAAATTCGGTTCGCGAGTCACGTTCGAGCCCATGCGCGTAAAGTTACCGGGCCTTAGGCCTTAAATATTTTATCCAGGATGTCGACGAACACGTCTGGATCATCATCACTAATCGGAATCCTATTTAATAAGTGTTAATGGAAATATCGTCGATTACGAGAAGGCCTTCGACAGTGTAGAGCGCTGGGCCGTGTTTGACTCTCCAACGCTGCTCAATCGATGCTCGATATATCAAGGTGCTTCAGGAGCTGTACAGTTCGGCAACAATGCAGGTTCGTCTCCATCCTCAAATCTGTTCACGTTCCGCAGTGTCTTTTAACGGACAACATATCTAATTGAATTATTTAATGTTACATTGTTTAATTTGACTTTTAATTATAGTATTTTATTACGAATTCATTGTATTTCTGGGACATATTAATTGCAATTCATTGTATTTCTGGGACATATTAATTGTAATTTATTGTATTTCTGGGACTTACTGATTGTAATTACAGCCTGTAAATAATACTTTTATTTAATAATTATGAATTGTAATGTTAGATTAAATTTAAATTTGTATGCCTACCGGGGAAACATAGTGCCACTCTGTACCTCTTACACCACCATTCTGTAACCTATGTTTACAAATAAAAAAATACTTACTTACTTACCTGAAAACTCGTCTCTATAATAATTGTGTCCTGCCCACCATGGCGTATGGTGCCGAGACATGGGTGCTCACAAATAAGGCTGTGCAAGTACGCGGGTAGCACAGAGAGCCATGGAGCGGGCCATGCTCGGCATTAGGCTACAAGACCGAGTGAGGAATTATGAAATCCGCGTGAATGGCGTCGCGGCGGAGAAGACATTTCAAATTTCAAACCCCAAGTGGAGTTGGGCAGGACATGTTGCCAGACAGAGTGATGGCAGGTGGACAAAAACTCTAACAGATTGGTGGCCACTTACAGGCAAAAAAAAGCGTCGGTCGTCCATCAGCACGAAGGGTCGATGACATTAAAAAGACTGCGAGTTACTCCTGGATGAGATGAGCAAGGGACCGGGATGAGTGGCGTACTAGAAGACAGGCCTATGCTCAGCAGTGGGCGATTACAGGCTGAATAAGATGATGATGATGAATGGAAATATCGAAAAAAATTCAGTTTTCTTGTGAAGTTCAGCATGATTACGGCTACTTAGGGTAGTGTTTAGTATTAGTACATTACTTAACAAGGGCGGTAAAACAAAGAATGTCTCAGATCGCAGGTATTTGACGCCCGAGCCGAAGGCAAGGGCGATAAATATGCGATCTGAGGCTTTCTTTATTACCGCCCGTGTTAAGTACAAAATTTTATGTCACCCCCTGGCCAGGAAGTGGGTTTTACTGCGCGCGGAGCGTGCGATAATGGCCGCTTTATGGCCAGGTATGACATAAAGATAGATTATCCACATTTCAAAGTGACAGTTTTAAATATCAGCCAACCCTAATCCCGTTCCAATCCTATCCCAATGGAAAACGCGGGTATTTCGAGAACATCAACTGACAGTAGCTGACAACCAACCAGTTCAGCTCTAGACACGATTCGGGTCGGTCAATGTCGAGTACTATCTCCATTCCGTCACTCTTCAAAGGCTTCGAACTAACAATTATCATCATTTGTGTACCATCACACCATCAACGCAGAAGTATTTAGAAGAGAAGTGCGTAAGACCGGCAGCCTAAACACCTTGCAGCCAGCGCTACGATTTGAACCAGGTACGCGTTTTCCACCACTTTTCCTCTTTGCTACTTCATTCCTGGTCCTTCGCCCCAAATATTTAGTAATTTCAAGCATAATCAATTAATCATCCTTTAATTCGAATCTCTAAATTCATTTTTTTGCAAATCTAATATTGTAATTCATTGTTTTCATTTTATAAATTCGCAGGTAGATTCTTAACTTCCAAACCATAGACAAAACCGGTAATCAACATTCAAGTCATCCAACGTGCTGGACGACATTACATCCAACTTACTGCCAAGAAAGTGTGTGTAGGCCTTAACTATTTTTACGCTTGCAGCACTGTCACTTTTAACGTCAGTTGTCAACTTGTTATATTATTTATTATTTCAAGGTTTATAACCTCTCGAATTAAATACATACTGTTTGTTTACCATGGGAGGCTCGGATAAACTTGAAAATTCGAATGCGCATAATGCTCCCACAGGTTCTTTAGGTGATTCACAACAAAAGGCTAGCTTTATAGCTATGAATGTTCAAGGTAATTTTATGTCAACATTGTACAACTTAGCGGCAGAACTAAGCAGCTCACCTCAAAAAGATTCTATACGCGTAGCGAGTTTTAACGCTCGATATAAGGACATAGGAAACATTCGTGATCGTTTTCAGGAGGCTTACAATGCATTTATGGCAAATTGCGAAGATATAAACATTCGTTCTAATGTTGACGCATCGTTCAACAAATTCTACGAAATGTACTATTCAGTTCAAGTGTTACAAGAAAGTATTACACCAACAACAACGTCAAGTCTCCCAAAGTCAAACCAGGTTTGTTTACCTAAAATTCAACTGTCACACTTCTCTGGTGTGTATACAGAATGGCCAAATTTCATCGCTATGTATGATAGTCTGATTCATAATAATGCAGAACTATCACCAGTTCAAAAAATGCACTACTTACTCAGTGTTCTAGAAAAGGAGCCCCTGAGCTTGGTTAAACATTTAGAGCTCTCCGGGGAAAACTACACTATTGCGTATAGGCTTTTGAAGGATAGGTATGAAAACAAAAGACTTATAGCTGATAAACATTTAGAAGCAATTTTATCATTAAGTAATCAACAAAATCAGCTTAACTTACGCAAGTTTGTAAATGTTCTTAAAGAAAACTCTCAGGCATTACAAGCTCTAGGTTTTAACGTTAAGGCATGGAGCTTCATATTGCTTCATATTGTTCTGCGGAAACTTCCTGTGGAACTGCGTGGTAAATTTGAGGTGAACCACAGCAGTGCTCCAAATGGCATTCCAACATTTGAAAATCTCATTAGCTTCTTGGACACTCATCTTCGGGTGTTGGAAACTGTCAGCGGGTCTAAGACTATGACTACCGCAGCACAAAATAACCAACCTAAGTTGACTTTCACCGTCAATGCTCAGAAATGTGTATGTTGTAATGGTGAGCATGTCATTTATTCATGTGACAAATTTAATAATATGACACCAGCGAAGCGTAGGGAACTGGTTACAAATCAACATTTATGCTACAACTGTCTGCGGACACATTCGGTAAATAAGTGTCAATCAAAAAGTAGGTGTCAAATATGCAATGGTCGTCACCATTCTAAACTACACATAGATCAAGTCAAGGAAGAAGCTACTCATGGATCTACATCAGCACCCACTCCCACTCCTGCTCCGGCACCAAAGTCTTCATGTTCGGAGACTATACATACAACTTTAAGTTCTGCGGTTCAACCTCTTCATAGTCATGGTATTCGCAGTGAATCTACTATGATGTTGGGTACGGCTTTGGTCGGTCTACAGGATATTAACGGGCACCTACACACTGTAAGAGCTCTATTGGACTGTGGGTCCCAAGTGTCAATCATCACGGAAAACTTAGCTAAGAAGTTGCGTCTTCCACGCTCAACTTCCGGCTTGCTATTTGGTTTAGGGGGTTCAAATGCTCAGCGCACCAGCGGCAGTGTGGAATGTTTAATAAGCTCTTTGGTGGATTCATCTAAACCTGCCTTGGTGACATCTGCTGTTATTCTTAGGCGCATAACAGGGAACCTTCCTAGTATTCAGGTATCTCCGACAGTCCTGGAGATGTGCAAGGACATTTCACTAGCGGATTCAAAATGTATCATGCCGGGGCCCATTGATCTTCTCATAGGTATAGACCTCTACGATAAGGTTTTTGATGGCAGGCGGTTACAGCTGGGACCTGGTCTACCCACTGCATACGCCTCAATCTTTGGTTGGGTTTTAATGGGCGCAGCTCCCATTGAGTTTGCTGTTTCTAACAACATTGTGGCTCTACATTGTTCAACCAATTTGGACTCTACACTTAACAAATTTTGGGAGGTGGAAGAGGCTCCTACAAGGATTTTGCAGGACCCAGAGGATCTTCAATGTGAATAGAAAACAATTCAGCCTCTGATGTCATAATTGACAACATTACAAAAAAAAAAATTTTGCTAAATCGAAAACCATTTCGAGGAAAACGTTTGTAGAACACAAAAAACATTTTTTTGGATTTTTTTTTACAGTATTTTTTGGATAAAGTAGTAAAATATGTTTAACAGGAAATTACGTCACTTACCTAGAGCCCTAGAGGTTCCAATGTTGCTATTATAAAAAACTATATTTTCCGGCTTTACGTCTGACATTCTTTATAACTATCAATGACAGTTGAGTTGACACTTGACGCTCTTGACAGTTCATTAATTCGTTTTGAATATTTGCTTGCAATCTCGTATTTCCTTGAATTATTTTGATTTTCAACGACTCGCGCTCTCTTACGGACCCCGGACTGCTTTCTTACACGACGACTTGGCACCCCCTTGGACAATCTCATAAAGAACGATTCTGCAATCCCATCCCTCGAATTACTTTACCTGCGCTTTTCATCGTAACGACACGAACATGAGAAAGTCTGAAGGATTTGTGAAAGCTGACCGCAGAAACTTGCCTCGTGTAGAGACAGACCAGAGAATCATGATGATGAAGTTTTTGCAAAGCTCTGATAAATATACTTTGACTGGCGCCCGAGGTGACAAAGCTGCATTATCTTCGCGGACATCTTATGTTGAATACTTAAACTACTTTTATTATTATGAGAATTTGTTATTTCCGAACCAGCATAAAACTTCTTTCTGATGACTTGTAAATAGTTAAAGTACCTATCCATCCTTTCGGTACTTATAATGGTCAGGTACAAGTACATAGCATCAGGTCAAATAAATTCATTATCATAAAATTACTTTAACCCTTTGACCGCCAAGAACCTAGTGGTTGTGTGTCGTCGTGCCTACCACGCCAACAACCACTTAAAAGGTCGGAGTGAAGGTATAAGGTAAGTGTACGGAATTACGGAGTATTAAGGCATTTTTGACTTTGTAAGCTATTTGCAGTAAAAACCTGACATTTTAGCTAATTGAAATTGGTTCACTAGTAAAGACTGGCTTTAAGAGAATAGAATGTTATACAACAACTTTAAATTACACTGCATTTTGATAAGTAATAGTAATTTTTTTGACCCTCTTAAATGTCCGTTATTACGGATTAAAAATAGTCTCAGTCGGTTATTCCGTTAATGCGTGCACGTAAATCCGGTAAATACTGTAAATGCCCCTTTTCTGCAGAATTAATGAAATAGGACATAAAAAAATAATATGACTTGATCAAAAATAAAATAACATTACATATTTGACAAAAAAAAGGTTTAAATATATTTATTATTAGAGGAGACGAGGGTAAGTGGATCCGGTCATAATTTTCAGTTAATCTCTAATTTTGTGGGGCAAATAAAAATGATGTCTTCCAAGTCGTTGCCAGTGGAGACAAATGGGAAAAATCTGATTCTGAATCTGTCCCACACACACAGGGGACTGATGGTTAGAGACAAATGGGTCCTAAAATCAGTGTCCCCAATTTTCCCTAAGTGTCTAGTTTGATCTAAAAACTCGATGTGCGTTAGTTTACTTATATATAGCTAAAAATACTGAGTAATCATTTAAAATCATAAGTATTACTCCGGAATTATTTTAACGCAATTAGAAGCACAGCCAAAGAAACATTGTAGGGAATTGCGGAAGTCAGAAATTTGATAACTTTAGACTTTTTTTTTAAAACAATGGTCCACAAAATCATAATACGTAATTTGATCATATGGAACTATAGCAAACATCATGCTCGTAACGGCGCTGTTTGTTTGATTATCTTATCTGAATTCCTGGCAAAACCCAAAAACAAAATCCCTTTACTTTCTTCAATTGCGTAAGTTTTCCGCTTTTCGGGACACGGCTGGTTTTTGATGTATGTAATTGCGGCAATCAGTAAATCGGCCGTAATTTACTAAATTCTAACTAAATTTCCATGTTAATTTATTTAGTCAACTTGTTATCAAATCCTACACCATTATTGAAACAATTTATAATGAAAATTCTTGCCCATTACTTGTGAAATCCTTAAGAAAATCCGTTTAGTCACTTAAGCACACGCGAAGCACTTCCTACCATTTCGGCGATTTGACAAGGACTGACCAAAACATATTACGTAAAAATATACCATATGTTCACAGTCCCAACAACTCTTGTTCATTTGAAGCAATATAGTCCATACTTTACTTGTACATATATATTTTATGAAAATAGTTTATAGTTTTCTTATTTTTGGACCTAAACCGATTAATTCCGGAATTACGTACGTTTACGGAATTCCGTACATTTACCTTACTTTGATCATGAAAAAAATCATTTATGAACTGTTTTAATTTGTTTTTATTGGTTTACTTAGACATTACACCAAAAAAAAACAGTGCTTGGCGTACTGGGCACCACGACACACTATCGCTTTGGTGGTCAAAGAGTTAATAAAGTTTTTGTACCTACTTAAATTTAATTTTAAATTAGTTGTATTTGTTGTTTTAAATTTCTTTATTTGTACCTACCATTCCAAATTAATAAATAGGTAAATAAAACATAATAGTCTCACAAAATATAATAAACAAGTGTGCCGGACCGGGACTGTTAGGGGCAGTCGGCACGCTTCGATAGCTAGCTGTTACGATTGACGTCAGAAGGATTGGAGGAAAAACACTGAATTTACAACTTAAAAACACTGACTTTAATAACTGATTTAAAAAACACTATACACAAATCAACATAAATTAAAAATAAACTGACTTCTAAAACAAGAGAGTAGGAACGTGTGCTCGCGCCGGTGTCTGGTAGCATAATAAACGCTCGCCGCTTGGGCGGCTCTATTTATACGCGCGCGCTGCCTGCTGGTCAGGGCGGGCGGGAGAGCGAGGCGAGTGGCTGTGCCTCAATCAATGAATGTGAGGCGCGAGCATGCGTTTTTACAGGTTTGTTAAAAGCGGTGTAGCACGTATGTGGTATTACTTTGTCAATTTGGCCATGAGGCTTCCCATTAGGTGGGTATACGGGCTATATCGCTTCTTATTAATTTTTAGGTGACATTGTAATTTAAGTTTGCCTGAAGGGCCTAATTACTGGCCTTATGGGCTTACAATAAGCTTAAATGGCGTATAGTTGCCTTAAGTGTTTGCAAGGTTGCAAGTTGTCACCTACCTACGCCTGAAGGGCTTGTATATGTAAAGCTTGGTTTGCCTTATGGGCTTGTAAGTTACTACCTACCTAGGCCTGAAGGGCGTTTAGCTATGGGTAAGTAAGATACGCAACAATAACATTATTTATTTCCTTTCCTACCTACTAGGTTAGCTAATTACAATATATTTATTTAATAGGTCCGACACGGTACGTCCGACACATAATAAGTCCGACACATTATACGTCCGACACATTTCTCCCGCCGCTTGCGTCCTTAGATGCAAGTCCTGGAACTTGGGTGGTGGACGTGTTGCTCGAAGCTCGGGGTTGCTGTGCTGGCTCGAGGCTCGGGCTGTAGCTCTGGCTGAAGCTCTGGCTGTAGCTCTGGCTCGGCGTTGTTCGTTTGCATAGAGTGCGTATAGTGTGCACTCTATGCGTTTGTGCAGCGTCTTGTCGGCCGAGTTGAGTGTTCGGCGAGGGCGCTCTATGTGAGGGCGCGTCTGCACTTGGAGTGTCGGTGTGTAGGTCCGACGGTTGCGCGCTGTCGTTTCGCGCTGTAGCACGTTGAGGGCCGGCTTGAGTGTTCGGTGAGTGCGCGCTATGGGAGGGCGCGCGTGTGAGTAGAGGGCCGGTCTTCATGTTCGGAGTCTGCGTGCTGTCATCGCACGCTGTCGCGCACTGAGGGCCGGGTTGTAGGTCCGGCAGAGGTGCGCGCAGTGAGGGCGCGCTCGGTGAGGGCGCGGAGGCGTCGGGAGGGCCGGACGGCGCGTCCGGCTGCTGCGCAGAGTGCGTGCGCGCTGTTGCGCGCTGTGGGCCGGGTTGTAAGTCCGGCGGAGGCGCGCGCAGTGAGGGCGCGGAGGCGCCGGGAGGGCCGGACGGCGTGTCCGGCTGCTGCGCAGGGTGCGCGCGCGCTGTCGCGCGCTGTGGGCCGGGTTGTAAGTCCGGCGGAGGCGCGCGCAGTGAGGGCGCGCTCGGGGAGGGCGCGGAGGCGCCGGGAGGGCCGGACGGCGTGTCCGGCTTGGTATGAAGTATGACTAGCTTCTTCGTGGGGCGGCGTAGGAGACCGCCCTTTGTTCGCACGTCGACGACTCGTGTGACGCCATCTTCTCCAGGGTAGAGTGTGGTCACAACGCCCATTGGCCACACGTTTCTTGGCAGTGTGTTGTCTACTATGAAGACGACGTCGTCTATGGCGATGACGGGGCCCTTGTGGGTGGGCTGGGCTCCCGCCGGTTTTGAAGCTGTGGAAGATATTCTCGGAGCCACCTCGCCCAGAACATGTCCGCGAGGCGTTGTGCTGTGCGCCACGATGCTCGGCCGACGGTGTCCTTTTCGTTGAATGTACCTGGGGCTGGGTTCCATGCTGCTGGCCCGATCGTGAAGTGATTTGGCGTGATCGCGCTGGGCTCATTGGGATCGACTGCGACATGTGTGAGAGGGCGCGAATTTACTGAGAACTCTACCTCTGCCAGGAATGTTGCTAGAGTTTCGTCGCTCGGGTGCCTCTCGTCCAGTATTGTTCCTAGCGCCTTTTTGACGCTAGCCACCATGCGCTCCCATGCGCCTCCCATGAACGGGCTGCCGGGAGGGATGAACCGCCAACTGATGCCGCGCTGTGTCGCGGCTGCGTTCACGCCCGTCTCGAGTGCTCGGCGTAGCTCCTTGTCTGCGCCCCTTAGATTCGTACCATTATCCGACCATATTTCGGTGGGGCAGCCTCGGCGCGCGATGAATCTCCGTAGAGCTGCGATCGCTGAATCTGTACTGAGTGAAGCTGCTACCTCCAGATGGACCCCGCGCGTCGTGAGGCATGTGAAGAGGGCGACGTATCTCTTCTGCGTCGCTCGCCCGACGGTGACGGAGTATGGTCCGAAAAAATCCCACCCTGTATACGTATAGGCCCGCTTATGATGTGCTAGGCGCGTATGTGGGTGATTACCTGTAGGCGGGCTTGGCGGCATGGCTCTTCTCTTCGCGCATGGCCGGCACGCGTGAGAGACTTGCCGAGTTACTGAGCGTAAGTGTAACACCCAGTACAGCTGCCGGACCTCGTTGATGACTGTTTCGATGCGCGCGTGGTGAAGATACCTATGTACAAAGTCTATGTACAAACGGGTGGCGGCGTGGCGTCCATCTAGCACGATGGGATTTTTCTCGAGCTCTGTGTTCATTGCGGCGTCTATGCGGCTGACGAGTGTGATGACGCCGTCGTTGACTGCAACTGCAAGTTTTTTTTTTAAGTTTACCGCTGCGAGGCTCGTTGTTCTGTATGGCCGTCATATCTTCTTTGAAGGCGCGGTGTTGGACGCCGCGCCATATTAGCTGCGTGGCGCGCCGTAGTAGGTCCGCAGTGAGTGGCTCGGCGTTATCTGTGAATGTGGTACGTTTTGTACTCTTTTTTTGATGTACCTTTTTGTTCGACGTTTTTCGCCAGTCGGGATCTGCCTTTGCGTTCGCTTTGGTGCGCTTGTAGTTGACGGCTTCTTTTTTCTTACATTTTTCGATGAATTGAAGTACTCTGGCCGTCGACCTCAGGTATCGTTCCCATTTTGAGAACCTGGCGGCGTCCGGGATTGCCTCGTTGACGTCGCATTTTCTTATCCCCACTGCCACGCACGTGCGTTCTTCGCCGGTGGGCGTGGCTTCGGTGTCTTCGATTTCGTGTTTCGGCCACTCGCCCTCATGAAGACGCAGAAACTCTGGACCTGTGTACCATCTGTGGGCTGAAGAGAAGTCTTTCACCTCACACGAAGATTGTTCGACAAAGCCGACAACTCAAGTCACGCCTATCTCCAAAACATCGCCCCCCTCCACGCCCGGCCACCAGAAGGCAGGCCATACGCAAGGGAGCTTCTCGTATCTCCCCCCCCCCCCCCCCCCCCCCACCCCCGCATAACCTAACCTAACCTAACCTAACTCGCAGCGAGCGAGAGAGCGTGCCGCCGAGCAGACCGCAGAGAGCAGGACCTCGAGTGCGCCCCCCGCCCCCCGCCCGCACGCCGTGAATAGGCCGACACTACCCCCACGACCGAGCCGTCTTAACGGCTCGCAGGGATCGACCCCGATCATGGGCGAAAGCCCGACATCGGTTCCCCCCAATCTGCCGGCAACGGGCAGATCTGGGAAGTTCTTCGAATGGAGAAGTCTCTTGTAGTGGGCCCCCTGCCCGGGGACTCGCACGGCAACCTCGCCAGCAGCAGACGCCGTCCCCCAATTGACGGCCAGAAGCCCGTCCCGCCGTAGCGGTGACGCGACTCGCAACAGCTCTCAATGCGCCCAGCGCAGGAAGAGCCACCTGCCACCCCTAGGAAGGGGTGCAGAAGACGCTCAACAACAGAGAAGTCTCGCGGCGTGTCCCTTGTTGCGTCGTCTGCCACGTTGAGCTTCGTAGGTACATAGCGCCATTCGTTCACCTTAGAGTGTTCTTGTATGGCGGCGATGCGGTGAGCCACGAACGGTTTGTATGAGCGTGACCCGTTACGTACCCAATGCAGAACTGTTTTACTGTCGGTCCAGAATGTAGTGGAGTCTGGCTGCTTCTCGTGTTCTTCCTTGACGACTTGCGCCATACGTGCGCCCATCACCGCGCCGAGTATCTCGAGGCGTGGTACGGAGTGTAGCTTGAGCGGACACACACGCGCTTTCGCCATTACTAGGGAGACATGTACTTCACCTGTGGCGAGAGTTGTACGCCAGTAGAGTGCCGTGGCGTATGCTTCCTGTGACGCGTCCGTAAAAATTTGAAGTTGGGTATTTACTGCTTGTGTGAAGCCCGGGTAGCATCTCGGTATTGCCACCTTACGTAGCGCCATCAGATTCTTCATCCAGTCGGCCCATGTAGTAGCGAGGTCGTCTGGAAAGCGTTGATCCCATGTGAGGCCGCGGCGCCATGCTTCCTGTAGGATAGATTTGGCCCTTACCGTGACCGGCGCGGCGTAGCCTAGCGGGTCGTAGAGTGACATTACTATCTTCAGGGCTTCTCTCTTGGTCGGGCGATTGTTGTGAAGTACGTCGGCTGGTAGGCGAGCGAGGTCCAAGTTGAAGGTGAGTTCGTCCGTTGTCGGCCTCCATATAAGGCCGAGGACGCGTTCAGTTGTGCCCGGTCCGTCGTCTAGGTTGACTGGAGTATCTGTGGGCGGTGAGGACTCACCAAGGGCGGCCATTAAGGCGGGTGAATTGGATTTCCACCCGCGCAGCTCGAAGTTGCCCTCAGCTTGGATGTCGCGTACTGTAGTTGCTGTTTCTATCGCCTGGTCTAAGTCTGCGAAAGAATCTAAATAATCGTCGACGTAGTGTTTCTTCACGATCGCGTTGACGGCCGCAGGCTGCGTTTCTTCGTACTGTCGCGCGTTTTCGTTCTTCACGTAGATCGCGCACGCCGGGCTACACTTTGCACCGAATATGAGTCTAGTCATTCGGTACTCAGTGGGCGGAGTCTCGCCGCGCTTGTTGCCCCTCCACAAGTAGCGTAGCACGTCGCGGTCCTCCGGCCTTACTAGTACTCTCATAAACATTTCCTTTATGTCGGCTGAGAGCGCTATCTCGTGCTGTCTAAATTGGCATAATACCCCTGGGAGTGACTGAAGGAGCCCGGGGCCTGGCAGGAGCTTCTCGTTGAGGCTGGTACCCTGGGCTCGCGCTGCTGCATCATGGACAATTCTAAGTTTGCCTGGTTTATTCGCGTTCAGCACTGGAAAATGAGGTAAGTAGAAAGTTTTACCCGGCGGCCCCTTTGACTGGACTATCTCGGCGTAACCCTTGTCCAGTAGGGCGACCATTTCAGCGTCATACTTCACGCGTAGCTCTGGGTCCTTGTCGAGTCGCCTCTCGACGCTGTGCAGTCTGTTGAGCGCTGTGTTGTAATTATAGAGTAAGTGTACCTTATTGTTGGCCCACAATAGGCCGACTTCGTATGCTTTTTCAGTCACTCGCTGCGTTGTTTCTTGTAGTATGCGCGTGGCTCTCTCCTCTGGGTCGCTAGAAGGGCGGGCGGGCTCGATGGCTAGGGAATCCACACTAAAAAAATGATCAAGTTTTTCTTCTATCGTGTTTAGGAAATTTACCCTATGGCCCAGGCTTCTAGTTTGTGCTCCATGCAGCACCCAGCCGAGCGGACTGCGGGAGGCGACGGGTTGATCGCAGCGCCCTCGCCGCACGGATTCAGCCAACAGCAGTTGATAATTGTCTTGACCTATTAAAATGTTAGGGCGAGCGCACTTGTACACTAAGTGTTGCTTGAGGTCGCGTAGGTGCTCGCACTGATCGATGACTTCTTCAGACACTTGCTGTGGTGATAGAGAGAGATTACTCACAGTTCGAGCTTCAATTTTGTGGGCGGCGTCCGCTCCTATGAGCTCGATGCGTACGCGGCGCGACGACTCGGAGTCCAAAGTACCCGCGGTGAGGGCCTCGATGTGTAGGGGCTCCACGGGTCCCGGGGCTCCCACTGCTTCGGCGAGCTCCTGGGATATGAGGCTGACTGTGGATCCGTCGTCAAGTAGCGCCCAGGCCTGGCGGCGTCCTAGTGGTCCCGACACCTCGACTGGCAGGATCTTCAGGTACGAGTGCGCCTTTGTGGCCCATGCGCACGTAACCTTTTCAGTGGTTTGCGCGCTTTCTGAAACAGACTTATGAACTAACACGTTGTGGTTTTTGCCGCAGTTGTCCGCTGAACACACTACTCGTTTGCATGTGTGCCTCTTCGCCCTGTAGGATAAACACTTAAAACACAGCATTTTATTCTCCGCTACCTCCCGCCGCTTATCTATACACATATTTAAAAATGTTGCGCACTCTGCACCACTTACGTGTGAATCACTCTCGCATATGAGACATCGCGCCCGCTTCTCGACCGCCGTGTTCGTTTTCTGATATTTGGGCGGGTGGGCGGGGCTTTCATTTGCGCGCGTGTTAGGCACCCCACTAGTTGCGCGCTGTTGTCCGTAAGTGGGCCTTGCGTTGTATTGCTGTCTCTGCGGCTGTGAATAATGCGGACGGGAGGGTTGTATGCTGTACCTGGGTAAGTAGTTATCGGTAAGTATGGTGTAGGGCTCACGTAGTTTGGCTTCCTCTTGAAGGAAGGAGACCATCATCATCACATCACTCTCGCGGCGCGGCTTGCTGGCTGAATATGAATACCACTTACTTTGTAGGTTTACTGTTAGTTTGTCATGTAGGGCCCTCAGGATTTCCGAGTTGTATCTTGAAGTGTCGGGACTCGGGATCCACTAGCTGCAGCGTAGACATAATGGTGCCCAGCTTTATAGAGAATGAGCAGATGTCCTGTGCGTTGTCGGTGAGCTTCGGCAGTTCACGAAGGTTCTTGTACTCCATGGCTGCAAGTGTGGCTGTGTTCCCGTATGATTCCTCGAGCTTCTCCATAATGAGCTCGGGGCCCGCCCCGGCCAGTATGAACTCGCCCAGCGCCGTGTTGCGTAGAGACTGCGTTGCTGCTGTATTCTCGCCAGACGTGAAGAATGGAGCTGTATCTGTATATACCTTTTTGAAGGAAATCCACTGCCGTCTAGAACCGGTGAAAGCTGGGAGATCCGCTGGCCTCCTTGAAGGCGAGTCCTTGCCGGCCAGTATGGCTGCCCGAATAGCCTCTGTGAGTAAGGCTACGTCGGATGATGGCTTGTAGGGCTGTAGTGCGGTGTCTCCCGCCGGTTGGGCTTGTGTGGGTGCAGATACTGGGACAGCCGGCTCTAGAGGAGCGGCGGCCGCGGCGTGCGGCCCTGGGTGGCTGTGTCTCACTGTGTCTGGATACACGGGGGCCGGGGGGGCATTCACTGTAAACGGTACCTGATTTTGGGGCGTAGGCGACGGGTTGTGAGGACGCATGTCGATGGCTGGAATGTTGATGCTTTGCTCGATCCACTTCTCGACTCGTTGCGTTACTTGTGTAGATGCGTCGTCGTCCTCTTCGTCGTCCTCTGATGTGGGCTCGGCCTCGATGGCGGCGAGCCTGGCGGCCGCGAGGTCCTCACGCGCCTTGGCCAGACGGTAGGCGCGCTCCTTCGCGGACTTGGCGGAGCCCGTGCGCGAGCGTGGCCTCCTATGGGGAGTGGAGGCGGCGGCGACTTGATCGGGCTGTGGTTGCTGCACCTGTGTTGCTGTCGACGCTGGCTGGGTGCCCTGAGGGCGGTCGGATGACTGCGCGGCGTCTGTTGGTGCAGCTGGCGCGATGTTGGCGAGCCCTGAGGGCCCTGCCACGGCCGGCGGTTGCTCGCTGGTGGAGGCGCCGGCTGGCGCCAGATGTGCATGCTCGGCCTGGGTCGGCGTCGCGTGCGGGGCGGGCACTGGCATGGGGCTGTGCACCACCTTGTGCCCGGCTGGCACCACTTGCGGAAAATGGGGAGACTGCGAAAGCATGTCGCGAGACTCGTCGTACCTTTTGTGCCGGGCTTGTGATCTGCTACGTGTACCGGAGTCCGCAGAGAGGGAGCGCTCGGTCGAAGTCTTCGTGATGTTGGCAGGCGTGGACCTCGTGTGGGTGCTGCGGGTGCCCCGCGTTGTGCTGCTGGTGCGCTCCGACTGGGCGTCCTTGCGGCTCTGCGAGCGGGTGTTGACTCCCTTGTTCATGCTGGTGGGCCGACCTCGGCCGTGCAGGAACGCTTCGAAGTTGAAGACAGGACTCGAGGACGGTTCGAAGGTCCAATGTGCCGGACCGGGACTGTAGGGGCAGTCGGCACGCTTCGATAGCTAGCTGTTACGATTGACGTCAGAAGTAGGGTTTGCAATCCGGATATCCGGATATCCGAAATATCCGGATATCCGCCGTTTTTTGGATCCGGATCCTAAGGCTTTCAGGATCCGGATATTTCGGATCCAACGGATCTTTCAATATTTGAACAAAAATGTGATAATGAACTAAAAGAAAGCTTGTATTATCTATTCTTAAATGGTAAAATCTGAATTGAATGTATATTATTTGACAAAAATACAAAATAAATAAATTTCTGGCATAAACTTCAGTTTTGGTACGACTGGTACGAGCCTTCATTAGCGTAGCGACTGTGCTTGTTTTCCACAGTCATCAACTACTCGTTTTCGGTTATAAGGAGCCCAAACACGTCGTGTGTATCTTGTGTATAGTTTAGGAGTCGCTATGAGGAATTGAGGAGTTGCTATGACCTCCAGCATCAGATCAGCTCGATCGCCCTAATGTAAAATCAATCTGACGAAGCGTATGTATGTGGTCTACGGTACTAAGCCTTTCCTGAAACCGCATTATTCGGGAGGATGGAAGTCGTCAAAGCTGCGTGTAAGATGGTTCGTAATGACTGGAAAACAACTTGTAGACATGGCTCAGAAGTGGGATGGGCCTATATTGCCCTTTTTGGAGAACAAGACCACCACATTCCTGTTCTATGCTTTTGGCTTTCTGCCTTTGAGTAGGGCGGAATCGAAAAGCTTTTCAAGCGCCCTAAGGATTGGCTTCCCGCCCGAGGAGTTCAGCCGTTATTCCATCATCGCCTGGTGCCTTGTTGTTTTTAAGCTGTTTCAATGCCGTTCTAATGTCGTACAGGCAAACGTCCGGTATATCTTCGGTAAGATGTCGGGTTAATCTAACTCGTGAGTCGTTATCTAGATTAGGAACGGGTTTACGTGTTGACGTGTACAGCTACAGCTGTCCATAAAAACCCTCTATCTCACTCAAGTGCCCAGATTTGGACAAAACGATTCTACCATCCTCAGTTCCCAGCTTTGCAAGCTAACTCTGGCCGATAGACAACAGATCTCTTGCAAAACTTTAAGAGCTTTATTTTGCTCATCCGGTAAAACAAATATTATTAACCTTTACATTATTATTAGGCCTTTAATTCTAATCTCAGCCACATTTCAAATCAGCAACCCACTACTATGTTAGTGCAGGCACATAGTCAGTTAGTTGCTTTTTCGCGTTTTCCTGGAACATTGTCAGTGTTCCTGCGTGCGTGATTGTGATTTGACTTATTGATTGATGATTATTTTGTAAATATGGCAATTATTTCATTTGGAACTGCTAGTTACACTTTTTAAGCATATATACAGCAGCTACTTACTTGAAAAACGCATTTGTTAATCGAAAAGTCGTTAATATTGAAATGGATCCGTTTTATCCGAAATATCCGGATATCCGGATCCTACGAATTTTAAGATCCGAATTATCCGGATCCTTAAAATCAACGGATCCTGCAAACCCTAGTCAGAAGGATTGGAGGAAAAACACTGAATTTACAACTTAAAAACACTGACTTTAATAACTGATTTAAAAAACACTATACACAAATCAACATAAATTAAAAATAAACTGAACATAAATGACTTCTAAAACAAGAGAGTAGGAACGTGTGCTCGCGCCGGTGTCTGGTAGCATAATAAACGCTCGCCGCTTGGGCGGCTCTATTTATACGCGCGCGCTGCCTGCTGGTCAGGGCGGGCGGGAGAGCGAGGCGAGTGGCTGTGCCTCAATCAATGAATGTGAGTCGAGTCTGCTGTCGTCTCACTCGCTTGCCCCCGCGAGGGGCGAGTGAGGGGGAGGTCATTTCGGGGCGAGGCCCCTTTTGACGGTTTGTTTTCGCGGCTCGTAGCGACGAGCCGGGCTTTTATGTCCATAATATTGGTGCTTAGGTTTCCTCGCTTGCCTTCGTATAGGCTTAACTCCATCTTCCGCTTCTTAGCATTGCTGCTCTGGTTTCGTCGCTTCCCCAGGTGAGGGCTAGGGTGTCGATCTCGTCCCAACACTGGTCTATGGTTAATAGGCCTGCGTCGGTTCTTCTTATGAGCTCGGCCATTGATTGGTCGAGGGGCTCTGTGGGTTGGGGGGATAAGTTAGGCGGCGTCGCGCGCGGGGGCGGCCGCCGTGGTGAGTATCTCTCGATTTCGGCCTGCTGCGCCTTGATGAACTCACTCTGTTGGAGGGGGTCCATTAGCGCGTAGGCTTTGAGTCGGGCTTCGATGTCTTCTTGTGTCTTCGCTTGTTGCGGGGTAAGAGGGGTCCGTGGGGGGGCTGCTACCTCTTGTGGGGCGGCCTCTCCCTCCGCTCCCTTCTCCCCGCAAGCTTGCGGGGGAGTCGGCGGCGTCGTGGGCGGCGCTTCCTCCTCCTGCGGCTGATCTGTGGCCCTTTTTGGACTGGGCATTCCTTTCTGGCCTCTCTCCATGGTGGTGGGAGGGGCGGTTTTCTTTTTCTTCTTTCTTCTCTTCTTCGAGGTCTTCGTTTGCGGCGGGGGAGCGTTCGCCGGCGCCATAAGTGAGGCGGGCGCTGACTCCTCTACCATACGCGGCTTCTCTGTTGCTCCTGTAGTAGGGCCGGGCTTCCTGGGGACCGTGAGGGCGTTGGTCCCCGCCTTGCGGTTGCGGGCCTCCCGCCGGTAGACCGGGCACTTCCGGTCGCTGGCTGTGTGGCGGCCGTAGCAATTTCCGCAGGTCGGCGGCTGGTCCCTGGGGACTGGGCATTCTCTGGCTGTGTGAGGGCCAGCGCAGCGGACACACTTGCGTTGGCGGTGGCAATTTATTGAATGGTGCCTGAATCCCTGGCACCTGTGGCATTGGGCGGGCCCCTTCTTCCCCCTCCATGCTTCCACCCTTATGTCGGGTACGAGAAGGAGCTCCCGGATGTGATAAATCTCTGTGTGTTCCTTCACAGGGCCTGCTATCTGCAAAAAGTATATGCATCCCGGTCTGCCTCTTCTTGCGTTGATTTGCCTGGCATGCTCAACCGGGTGGCCGAGCGCCAGGAAGGCTTCTTTGATCCTATCTATGGGCGTCTCTGCTGGTAGGCCATGGAGTGCCACCTTCATCCGCTTCATCTCGTCCCGCTGATAAAGATGCCATTCCACGGCGTCTCTCTTTTCTAGTTCTTCCAGGCGTCTCTGTACAGCGCACAGTTCTTGGTCGCTGCGTGGTGTAAAGCGCAGACCGCTGCCGAGCGCCTTGCAACTTGGAGCTTCCCCGAGGTCACCCTTTAAATCCTCTAGGAGCTTGTTCCAGTTGGGCAAGACGGGGGCGACGATCGTCGGGAATCTTTGTGATCTTCTTCCTGCGTCTTCGCTTCCTTGGTGCTGCGCGGCCGCCGTGTCCGGGAGGGTGGTGGCGGTCGTGGCAGCGGAAGGATGCCTCCCACTGCAACCCGCTGTCTGCGGGGGCGGTGGGGGGGGTGTCTTCTTCTGTCTTGGTGGCGGCGACTTCAGTGGTTGTGCCTGACGAGCAGGCTCGGGCGGCGTCGCTTGTTTGTTTGGTTTCTTCCTTGTGTCGGCCGAGGGCGGGCTCTCTCTTGGGCGCTTTTCCCGTTTGCATACCGCCGGGAGGCGCCTCACGAAGTTCAAGAGGGGCTCATCCCCTGGCAGTAGCTCAATGTCGAGTCCTAGGCTGAATCCGGACAGGCGGACGTAGGCAGCTATCCACGCCTTCAGGCCCGCCGACGTAGCCTCCGTGCCCAAAACATGGTTGGCTACAGCCGTGTCCGATTGTAGCTCGTCCATGGGGCTCCGGCCCATCGAGGCGGGCGACGCGGGCGAGAATAGTCGCGTCGTCGGCAGGGGCAGCCCCGGGCTTCCGTCCGTAGGCTGCGGTGTCTTTACTTCGCTCGGTGTGGGCGGCTCGGTGGCGGCGAAAATGTCGGGTATGCTGACATCTTCCCGTTGCCGAGTACCCCCTTCGGTGGGTGAGCGAGACGGCGAGATGTAATACGCCGTTGCTTCATCTTGAGTCTGTGTGGGTAGATCGGAATCGAAAGATCTCGACCTGCCCTCACTTTTTGGTATCGAGTCGCGCTCCATAGCGCGGTAGGACGGGGGCTGTGCGACGCTCGCCACTGTCGGCTAGGCCTTTCCCTGCATTCCCTTGCCCGGGGCTTCCGTTTTAGCGGGACCGGGCTCGGGGTGCGGTCTGGGCAAACCGACAGTGGGGCAGTTCTTTCGGCTAGATGGTCCCCTCCGGCTAAGCCGGGCCGCTGTATTTGGCAATTTTGTAATAAAAACTACCAAATGCGCGAAGAGTGTATGTAGGCGTCCGAACACTTCGAGTCCTCCGTGGCGAATCCCAATGAATGTGAGGCGCGAGCATGCGTTTTTATAGGTTTGTTAAAAGCGGTGTAGCACGTATGTGGTATTACTTTGTCAATTTGGCCATGAGGCTTCCCATTAGGTGGGTATACGGGCTATATCGCTTCTTATTAATTTTTAGGGGACATTGTAATTTAAGTTTGCCTGAAGGGCCTAATTACTGGCCTTATGGGATTACAATAAGCTTAAATGGCGTATAGTTGCCTTAAGTGTTTGCAAGGTTGCAAGTTGTCACCTACCTAGGCCTGAAGGGCTTGTATATGTAAAGCTTGGTTTGCCTTATGGGCTTGTAAGTTACTACCTACCTAGGCCTGAAGGGCGTTTAGCTATGGGTAAGTAAGATACGCAACAATAACATTATTTATTTCCTTTCCTACCTACTAGGATAGCTAATTACAATATATTTATTTAATAGGTCCGACACGGTACGTCCGACACATAATAAGTCCGACACATTATACGTCCGACACAACAAGCAAACTTCACAATTTAGCACAATAAAAACAACAATCACTATCCGCTTAAGGAACCAGGTTCATCAACTGAAAATATCATTACCCTGAACAAAGCAAATGTAAGTAAATCATCTCAAATGCTGAGGATCATGACATCATGTCCTATTCTTGCTGACCAGACTCCTCCATAGGCTCCTGTCACCCGCCTTATGGATGGCCTCGTGCAGATGTAGTTGCAGGGGTGCAGTGATTTGTGTGCTCCAGCTAGTAACACCTATACTTCTTGAAGTGAAGCAGTAGCTGCCGTACACAGGCTCATTTCTGTTGAAGTACTGGGTCCTAAAATGTTTGTCACTTCCTGCAATGGTCGTTTAAACACCGGCAATCGAGATTATAGACGCGCGTTTACTTTCATTTTTTTCCAGTATAGAGGTACAACATTTTTTCCATATTATCTTCCAACTGAAAGAAACAGACACGCGATTAATAATACAATTGAAAACTAGGTATTGTCGGTTCTAAAAGCTTATTAAAATATACACCCATTATACTCACATTCAAATGATCTTCGTAAAAAGTGTCCTCTTTGTTACTTTATCCAAACCCGCTGCAGTTGCAGTACACCACTCGGCCTTATTGCTATTGAGAACATTAAAAAACTGTTTGCCGGGCGACAATGATGTGTTGTTTTTGCAACTTTTCATAAAACAGTATTTTTTGAGAGTCATTTTCAACAATCCTTTACAAATCGTTAGAATTTAGCGGTTGCGAACTTTGACGTTTATCGTGACATTCGTGACAACTCGAAACTGTCAAGCTGTTTAAGCATACCTACTAAGTATGTTTTTATACGTAATTATTAATTCGTTTAAATTATTTCAACGTTTTTTTTAAGTGTATGAAACACAACAAGTGACGTCATTTACATAGTACTTTGACGTTTGTTACTTACGCCCTTTCTGCCCGAGTCATAATATAAATGGATATTTCCGTGATTTCCACTAAAATAAAAGATTTTCATAAATATAAAAAAATACGGGTGCCTTAAAATTATGCGTTCTTTCGAGCCAGACAATAAAAAGCGGCACTAAAAAAAATGAAATGTTGTCAATTGTAATTGAAGTGACTCTAGGAGCACTGTCTAGGTTTAGAGACGAATCGTCTAGTTCTGCTTCTTCCTTAACCTCTATTTCCTCTTTAATATCGTCTACTGATATAATTTCTGACTCATTGCCAGTTGTTTTAGCAATTAGCTCATTCAACGATGTAAGTATTGTGATAGCAGTAACTTTGAGGTTATCATTTCCTTCACTGTTTGTTCTGTCTTTGCTTTTAGAGTCGCCATTAGATTTAGTCTTGTTGCTTTCAGGAGTCTGCTGAATTTCTTTACTTTCTAAGTTCTGTATGGTGTTGTCCAAACTCGCTCTCTTCTCTTTCTCCTCCATGGACATAGTACTGATGTTTACAGGACCTTTCTTAGCTTGATCAAGCTCAGGTCCTCTCGTAGCTTGACTAGCATTTAGGCAGGTCTTAGATTGACCGATATTGTCAGGGCTTATTTTTGCTTGACTGGAGGTAGCAGGTCCTTTATTTGTTTGATGGGCATTTAATAAGGCACCTGTATAGGCCTGGCTGAGATTATTAGGACCTTTCTTGGCTTGACCGGGGTTATCAAGGCCCATCTTGGCTTGATCTGGATTATTAGGACCTATCTTGGCTTGATCTGGATTATTAGGATCTTTCTTGGCTTGACCGGGGTTATCAAGGCCTATCTTGGCTTGATCTGGATTATTAGGACCTTTCTTGGCTTGACCGGGGTTATCAAGGCCTATCTTGGCTTGATCTGGATGATTAGGGCCTTTCTTGGCTTGACCGGGGTTATCAAGGCCTATCTTGGCTTGATCTGGATTATTAGGTCCTTTATTGGCTTGACGCGCAACTTCAAGGCCCGGCATGGCTTGACTGTCAGTTGATGTTCTCGAAATACCCGCGTTTTCCATTGGGATAGGATTGGAACGGGATTAGGGTTGGCTGATATTTAAAACTGTCACTTTGAAATGTGGATAATCTATTATTAGCTGACGAGTGCAATCCCTCGTGAAATACATCCCAGATCTGCCCGCTGTTGGCAGATTGGGGGAACCGATTTCGGGCTTTCGCCCATGATCGGGGACGATCCCTGCGAACCGTTGAGACGGTTCGGTCGTGGGGGTAGGTCGGCCTATTCGTCCGTGGCGTGCGGGCGGGGGGCGCGCTGAGGTCCGGTTGGTCGCGCTGCGGCGGCCTGCGGTTTGCTCTGTTGCGCGCTCGCTCGCTCGCTTCGGGATGGGTTAGGTTAGGTTAGGTTAGGTTGGGTTATGCGGGGGGGCGGGGGGCTGGGGGCGGCGAGGCTAAGAGCTCTCTCGCGTAGGGCCTGCCCTCTGGTGGACGGGCGTGTAGTGGGGCGATGTTGGGGAGATGTTCGTGTCCTGAAGCGTCGGCTCTGGCGAAAAGGGCTCGCGTGAGACGAATAATGAAGTCGTCGAGTGTTTCCAGTTTCAGGTCACGGTGGAGTGCGGCGTTCGTCATGAAGTATGGCGCATGGGTGAGGATCCTCAGGCAGCGGTGCTGTCGGGCTCGCAGCTGGGCCTTTCTGGTGTTGGCCAGCAGGGCGTACCAGGCGGGGGCGGCATAGGTTATCCTGGTCCTGACGTACGTCTTGTAGATGCCTACTTTCGTACGTAGTGGTAGGTTCGACACTAATACAGGAACCAGGAGGGCGGTCGCTTGCTTCGCCGCGTTGGCAGCATGTTTGGCCTGCTGAGCCATGGTGAGGCGGCTGTCAATTTTCACCCCTAGGTAGGTCACTATGGGGGACCAGGGTATGGTGGTGTCCATGAGCGTCAGGTTAGTGAACGGCGTGGTCTTCTTCGTGATCGCGATTGCCTGGGTCTTAGTCACGTTGATAGAGAGGCGCCATTTCGCCAGCCAGGCCGGTAGCGAGTCTAGCGCGCGCTGTAGTTTGGCGACAGCGATCTGCGGCTTGAAGGAGGACGCGTAGTACGCCGCGTCGTCCGCATAGAGGGCAAGGTGGACGCCGTCTGTTGTAGGAATGTCGTCGGTGTATAAGGCGTAGCAAACCGGCGAGAGGCAGCTGCCCTGCGGTACCCCTGCAGCGATGTTGCGCTCTGTTGAGAGGACTCCGTCGACTCTCACTGTAAACTTCCGGCCGTGGAGGAATGACGCGACGATCTGGGTTAGGCGGCGTGGGGCGCCTGCTTGGTCCAGCTTGGAGATAAGCCCATTGTGCCACACTCGGTCGAAGGCCTTCTCCATGTCTAGGAAGGCGGCCACAGTGTGCTCCTTTTTATTCGACGCGAGGGACATGTGGTGCAGCATCCTCACTAGCTGCAGCGTAGTACTATGTTCCGCCCTAAAGCCGAACTGTTCGGGTCTGGGCTTGATGTACTGCAGGAGATGTGGGAGCAGCAGACGCTCAAAGACCTTCGACAGCGCCGGCAGTAGGGCTATGGGACGGTAGCTCTCGGGGCGCAGGGGGTTTTTTCCGGCTTTCGGGATCATGATCGTCACGGCCAGCTTCCAAATCGAGGGAAACGTCCTCATGCGCGCGATCCCATTGAAGAGGCGGGTTACAGCCGCTATGCTTCGCGGGGGTAAGTGGCGGAGGGCAGTGTTGGTAATGCCATCGCCGCCCGGGGCTTTCCTGGGTTTTGTTTTAGCCAGCATTCTTGCCACGCTGCTCGGCGTGAAGATGATGGGGCAGTCGTCTGGAGGGGTGGCGGTTGCGAGAATGTGGTTAGTTGCAGCTTCTGTGGTGTTTACGTGTTCCAGGTCGGCGGTTTCATTTGGGCGGAATTGGCGCTCGAGATGATCCGCGAAGATCTCTGCTCTCGCCTCAGGGCGGTATCTCATGTTTCCGTCCTCGTGCATTAGAGGTCTGATAGGTGGGGCTTGGCCAGCCAGCGAACGACAAAGGCGGTGCAGGCTGCTCCAGTCCGAGTCGGCATCCGCAATGCGTTCGTCCCACTCTTGCCCGCGCAGCGTCGTTAACTCGTCCTTAATTCGGGCGGTCAGTGTGTTCAGCCTGGCCTTAATGCGTGGGCAGCGGTTTCGTTGCCACAATTTGCGGAGGCGGTTTTTCTGAGTCCGCAAATGTTGGATGTGGCGGGGGAGGCGCTGTTGATTGAAGGGCCCCGGCCCTTGAGGGGGTGGGGGGCGGCGGCTGTGGGTGACTGCGGCTTGTGCGCATTTGGTGATGTCCTCGGCGAGTCTGTTGACATCATCGGGAGTGTGGATCGGTCTGTTGGGGGTCCGGGCGTCCATGAAGTCGGCAAACTTCTCCCAGTCGATGCCGGGGCGGCGATGCGGGGGGTGGATTCTTAGCGGCTCGCCTGCGATCACCATTAGGACGGGGAGGTGGTCCGAGCCGAGATCGTCTTCCGTGGCTTCCTGGTGTATGGACATGTTGGTGAGCCCCTTGTGCACCGCTATGTCCAATACATCTGGGGTGTGTGTGGGACACGTGGGGTATCTCGTCGGGGTTTCAGGACCCGCCACTGAGTATCCGTGGTCCTCAGCATCTTGGAGTAGGCAGCGACCGTCTGGGTTTGAGGTTAGTGAGTTCCAGGCCGGGTTTTTACAGTTCCAGTCCCCGGCTAGGATGGTGGGAAGCGTGGGGTCCAGCAAGGTCCGGACTTCGCTTGGGTCCAGGCGGAGGCCCGGGGGCTTGTAGATCGCGTAGATATGAGCGCGTCTGGCCTGGATCAGGATTTCCACGCCAAGCGCTTGAAAGGTGGTCGGGTGAACTGGCGGTATTATCTGGTGGATAATATTCCTCCTCACCAGGATTAGGAGGCCCCTGTATGCCCTGCCGTTTGCGGCGGGCTGTTCATCTTGCCGATAGGAGTGGTAGTTGGCGATTTTGAACCGGTCGGTAGGCTTCAGCATGGTTTCTGAGATGAGGGCCAAGTCGATATTTTGTTCCCGTAGAACTAGCTGTAGGGGGAGTTTTCTCCCCCTCAGCCCTCTAGCATTCCAATGTATGGCCCTCAGTGGCTTTGTTATGTCAGAGAATGTTGTAGCAGAGTGGTAAGGCCTCGGATGATCACCGGCACTGGATCCGATCCGGTCCTGATGGCGGTGAGCACGCTGTGGAGTATTTGGAGGGCGCTCTCTACGACCTCCATTTTAGCTTCCTGCGTTGTTTGCTGGTGGCTCGGCCGGCGATGCGCAGGGGCCGGCGGGGTGGGGTATTGTTGAGTCGCAGCCGCGGGGGGCGGGGGGGCGATTGAGTGTCGTTCCGGGCGGTAGTTGGCGTGGGCCGTTTCCGCGGCTACCTCCTGTTGAGTGGAGGGGGCGGGCGCGGCGGGGGCGGCGGCGGGGGGTGGGGCGAGGGGATCTTGCCTCCGATTTTTATATCGGTTTCTCCCGCCTCTTCTCTGACGACGTTTGGTTTGGGGGGGCTCCCCTGGGTTATTGGCGGGGGCCATTAGCGTGGTGCTTGTGGGGTCGGCTTCCACGTGGTTAACCGCTACCGGAGTGGTGGCGGCAAAGCGGACTCTGGGGGCCTGTCTCTGGCCGGTGACGGATGCCGCAGAGGTGTAGCGGCGCATCTCGCGGCGGTACACGGGGCATTTTTGGGCATTGTTTGCCGTGTGCGGGCCGTTGCAGTTTTTGCATGTGGGGACTTGGTCCCTGGGTCTGGTGCATTCGCTCGCGAAGTGGGGCTCGGCGCAGCGGACGCAGGCGATCTCTCTGTGGCAGTTTACGGAGGAGTGACGGAACTGCTGGCATCGGTGGCATTGGGTTACGCCGCGGGGGCCTCTCCACCCCTCGATGATGACCCCCGGCATGCACAGTAGTTCCTGAATGTTATAGATAGAGTTTGCTTCCGGTGTGCGCTCTATCGTGGCGTAGAATATGCAGCCAGGGCGGTCCCCGCGTCCTCTGATATGCCGCACGTACTGTGCGTTGTATCCGAGCGCGATGAGTTCGTCCATGATTGCCTGCGGGTTGGTTTCCGCTGGCAGGCCTCTTATGCAAACTTTCAGCGGCAGTTTTTCTTTTAGCTCGTAGTTGTGATACTGATACAGTATATTGTCGTCTTCTTGTTTGGCTTTTCTTAGGTATGAGTCGACCGCGTGCCATTCGTCAAGCGTGGTCGGGGAGAAGCGTACGCCTGATCCGTGCGGTCGCGCGTTGGGCGCGTGTCCGAGGATGTCTTTGAGGGCTTTGAAGTGGTCGTGCCAGTTGGGTAGGCACTGTACCTCAAAGCGTGGGAGGCGGTTGGCGGCCGGTTTTCCGGTTGTGTTTTGTGGTTGCTCCTCTTCTTCGTCCGGAGCTTCGGTTTCTAGTTCGGGGACCTCTTCCATGTCCTCTGCGGAGTCCTCTGCGTCGGCCTCTTCGGGGACGCGGGCAGTGTCCATAGGGGACAGGTCGAGGCGCGGGAGGCTGAGAGGTTGTTGTTGGTCTGGAGGCGATGTTGGCCCCCTCTTGCTCCCAAAAGGGGCCGAGGCGGAGCTAGTTGTGGGCTTTGGTGCTGGGGTTTGTACCAGTGGCGGCGATTCTGCTGGGTTCATGGCCGTTGGAGGCGGCGTCTGTCTGGCTTGCGGGGGAATGTACCCCTTGGGACGTATTGGTGGGGGCTGCGGGATAGTCGCAGGCCCTTTTGGTGTCGCGGTATTTCGCGGCGCGGATGTTTGTGGCGGGGCCGCGCGGGGCCCGGCGCCTGTCGCGGGCGTCTTGCGGGGCGCGGGGGTGCCCTTGCCCGCTCCGAGGGCGGGTGGGGGGCGTGGTGCGGTTGTGGCTGCCGCTTTGGGGCGCTGCGTTGCGGGCGCGCGCTGCGGTTGTGGTGGTGGCGTCTTAGTGGAGCTCGTGGTTGCGGTTGCGTAGGAGGCTGTTGTTGTTGTCTTGCGCGCGTCTGCGGGGCGTGCCCCTCGCGGGGCAGCATTCGTGCGCGCGTCGGGCGTCCGTGTCGTGGGCGGCGTGGTCGAGGCTGAGGTGCCATCGCCTTGCGCCGTGAGGGGTGCGGTCGTCGTGGTGCCGTTGCGCGTCATCGTTGGCGCGGTACTCGTGCGGGTCTCTGTTGCCTGCGGTCCGGGGGGCGCGGGGGCGGCGGAGGTGTGGGGGGCGGCGGCAAAAGCAGCGGCCGCTGACGTTGTTGCGGCGGCTAGTTCCGCGCTTGAAGTAAAGTCATGAGGTCCGGCAGGTCCGAGCTGGCCTAGGATCGCCTGAATAAGCTCGGCGGGCCTAGGGAAAGGGGCCTCGCCGGCCCCTTCGCTCGTGGGGGTCCCCGGAGTGCTCGGGGAGCATGATGTTGTGTTCTTGAAGGCCGCCGCGGATGCGCGAAGCACGTTTTTAAACGCGCTTTGGACGCGCGGGTCGCGGGCGACCCTAGAGGCGTCCCCGATGCCGCGGGTGCGCCGGAATGTTCGTGGTCGCGTAGGAACTCTTGCCGACGGGTCCCTAAGGGACGGCGCCGTCGGTGGTGGCATGTTTGGCAATCTTGAAAACCCGAGGGTAGATCCAACTCGGGCTTTCTCACTCTACCCCCATCTTTGAGTACACAAAGGCGGGGGGAGGAGGGGTGTCAGTTCGGTTGTTTGGCGTTTTCTTAGCACGGTTCTTGTCGTGCAGCAGTTTCAGCGCGATCGCGGCGGCTCAGCCGCCCTTTCCCGCTTTGTCACGGCCTCGCCCGGTGAGACCCGCTGGTGGGAGGCCGGGCTCGGTGCAACTAGGCAGGTCGGGTACGGGAGAGCGGAAGGTGTGAAAAGTGCGATCCGGGCGCTTATTGTGGTGGTACACTTACGCAGCTAGGGCATACGAAAAGCATTCGAGAAGTTGAAACTGCGGCCGATCCGCTGACGAGTGACGACAAGAGGGCGGCAGCACACCTGCACGTGCACCTGCAGGTGCAACCGCACCTGGCGTGAGGTGGCGTGATGGCTGGTGGCTGGTATAGAGTGGGTGTAGTGGGGATGCCAGTTGGCCACAGCTGTCGTGCGACTCCAACTCAACTCACTTTCTTTGCGACTCTTGTATCGAACGGACGTTCTCTCGATTGTTGCTTCTGGTTCATTTGTGGATTTTAGTTGTTTTTATATGAATTTAGGAAATTGTTGTGTTTCCCTTTGATTGGATTGTTTGAGCCAACATTAAAAAGCTTTCATTTAAATCTTAATAGTTAAAACTATCTATACTAAACATAACCGCCCCCCAGAGGATCTTCAATGTGAAAAGCACTTTGTCGAGACCCACACACGCGACGAGACTGGGCGGTACATTGTACGGCTGCCTTTCAAGACCGAGTGCAAGCCTTTGGGTGACACATACAACAACGCACTTAAGCGTTTTCATAACTTGGAGCGCAAGCTTCTCAAGGACCCAGATCTAAGGGGTATGTATGTGGCATTCATGGCAGACTATCTTGAATCGGGTCACATGCGACCTACTGCAGGTGTACCATCCAGGAGTAGGTACTTCATCCCGCACCACGGCGTGCTGAAGGAGAGCAGCACAACGAAACTAAGGGCGGTATTCGACGCCTCAGCCGCCAGCAGCACAGGGGTGTCATTAAATCAGGTTCTGATGCCGGGTCCTAAGCTTCAACAAAATATAGAGGACATTATATTGCGTTTCAGAACTCATGCCATCGTCTTCACATGTGACATCAAACAGATGTACCGTCAGGTTCGAATGCATGACGATGATTGCAAGTACCAGACTATAATCTGGAGAGACTCGCCTGATAAGCCACTCCAGCAATTTGAACTTACCACCGTCACCTACGGCGTCTCAAGCGCAGCGTATCTGGCCATGCGTGTCATACACGAGTTAGCCATTATCAACAAGGAATCCTACCCAGCAGCTTCTCGCGCTCTACAGGAAGACACGTTTGTTGATGACATCATCAGCGGCAGCCTAGATATAGTCTGCAAAGGTACTGCAAGGACAGATAGTTGACGTGCTGGCGCAAGGAGGTTTTCAACTAAGGAAGTGGGCGAGCAACAGCCAAGCTATTCTAGAAGATTGTCCTTCTGATCATCTCGAAACACCGTTTCGGTTCGAAGAAGGGGACAACATTTTTAAAATTTAAGGGGTCGAATGGAGCTCCAGTACGGACAGCTTTGTGTACCGTGTATCAAAGCTAGGAAAATGCCACACAAAACGTGACATTCTTTCCAACATCGCTCGGCTTTACGACCCGTGCGGATATCTGGCTCCTATTACCTTCTACGCCAAGGTAATCATGCAACGTTTATGGGCACTGGAACTATCGTGGGATGACCCACTTCCCAAGGAAGCAGAACAAGCTTGGGATGCATTTCTGGACGGTTTTCATCTCTTAAATATACCCAAAATACCCAGGTTCATTTTGAGTAGTCAACCAGCTCGCTGTTATCTCGTAGGGTTCAGCGACGCCTCAGAACGCGGCTACGCTGCTGTGGTATACTTCAGGGTGGAAGACTCTACGGGGGAAGTTCGAGTGCATTTGATTCTGGCTAAATCTCGAGTCGCACCAATCAAACAAAAACTCACCATTCCAAGGCTCGAGCTTTCAGGAGCCGTGCTTCTAGCTCGCCTACTTAGCCACGTCACGCAGGTATTGGAAGGCAAGGTTGTCATCGCAGAGACGCTAGCTTGGTGTGATTCTAGCATCGTCTTGCAGACATTTGAGGCGAATAGAGTATCTCAAGTTCAAGGTCTTATTCCATCCGTCGTCTGGCGTTACGTGCCCTCCGCGCTCAATCCCGCGGATTGCGCGAGCAGGGGTCTGCTACCCCAAGATCTCGTAAATCATGAGCTATGGTGGTCGCCGTCATGGCTAAAGGAAGACCCTGCCTCTTGGCCTTCTCAGCCTCAACCAGTTTGTGGCGATCTCCCTGGACTTAAGCCTCCAGCAGCATCATCGTTAAACGTTTTCGACATCGTTGTAGAACCTTCTACTTCGTGTTTTATCAGCCGTTACAGCTCACTCTCGAAGGTACAGAGAGTAATAGCGTGGTCATTACGATTTGTACACAACGTCCGTAATCCCACCGACAAAATCTCAGGTCCCCTCAGCGCTCGAGAGCTTAACGCAGCCTTGCATAGAGCCATCAGGTTAGCACAACACGAGTCTTTTGCCGAAGAACTGAAATGTATCCGAGACAAACGTGCTCTTAAGCTTCCGTTTGCACGTCTTCATCCGTTTGTGGATTCATCAGGTCTTTTGCGCGTTGGCGGCCGACTTAGGCACTCTAATCTGTCATACTGTGCAAGGCATCCACTTCTTTTACCGAAGCGGCATCATTTGACGGATTTGATCATTGATCACTATCATCAGGTCCACCTTCACGTGGGACCTAATGACCTCATCAACATACTCCATCAAAGGTATTGGATTTTATCCGCTCGGCGTATCGTTAGACATCGAGTATTTCTATGTCTTAGGTGTCAACGCTTAAAATCAAGGCCGTTGGAGCCTTTCATGGGCAATCTCCCACCGAGTCGCGTGCGAGAAGCACGACCCTTCATCAAGGTTGGGATCGATTTCGCGGGCCCATTTATTATAAAAACTTCCAACATGCGCAAGGCCAAAACCGTAAAGGCCTACCTCTGCGTCTTTGTCTGCTTATGCGTAAAGGCTGTACACCTGGAGGTTACATCAGACTTATCAACGAACTCGTTCATGGCCTCTTTTGATAGGTTTGTCTCTAGGAGAGGCATGGTTACAGACGTATACACGGACTGCGGTAAAAACTTCCAGGGGGCTAAACGCCATCTTAGTGAGGTAGACGCTTTTCTGCGCCAAAAACAAAATAAATCTGGTTTGACCGACGCTCTCGCAAGAGTCAGCGTCAACTGGCACATGAACCCGCCCTATGCTCCCCATATGGGAGGGCTTTGGGAAATAACTGTCAAGTCTGCAAAGCAACTCTTAAAACGTACTATCGGGGAACAAGTACTCACCTTCGAAGAATTGACGACAATCTTCGCCAAGGTCGAGGCAGTACTCAATTCCAGGCCTCTGTGTCCACTGTCTAACGAACCAAGTGACCTTGAAACACTGACGCCTGGCCATTTCATTATCGGATCTCCACTTATAAGTTTACCTGAATACGATTTCGACCATACTCCGATCTCACGGCTCAATCGTTGGCAGCTCGTTCAACAGGTTTCTCAACATTTCTGGCGCCGGTGGCAGCTTGAATACTTGCACACCCTTCAGCAACGTCAGAAATGGTGTAAGGACGTCCCCAACCTCAAAATAGGAGACCTTGTTCTCATCAAGGAGGACAACCTACCGCCACTTCAATGGCGAAAGGCGCGAGTATCCAAACTTCACCCAGGCGCAGATAGCGTAGTTCGCGTTGTAGAGCTTAAAACTAGTTCTGGAACTTGCCTGAGATCAGTCGCTAAGGTCTGCCCTTTACCTAACTTAGACTCATAAATGTTAACTACATACTCATTTTAGTTTAAGGCCTTAAGTTGTAATTTTGTTTTTAAACTTAACTAAAAATATCATATTGCTCTTAGGAATTCAAGTATTTACGAATCATCTAAAGAGCTTGGTAGCTCTTTGGGGGGCGGTTATGTTTAGTATAGATAGATTATCCACATTTCAAAGTGACAGTTTTAAATATCAGCCAACCCTAATCCCGTTCCAATCCTATCCCAATGGAAAACGCGGGTATTTCGAGAACATCAACTGACAGTAGCTGACAACCAACCAGTTCAGCTCTAGACACGATTCGGGTCGGTCAATGTCGAGTACTATCTCCATTCCGTCACTCTTCAAAGGCTTCGAACTAACAATTATCATCATTTGTGTACCATCACACCATCAACGCAGAAGTATTTAGAAGAGAAGTGCGTAAGACCGGCAGCCAAAACACCTTGCAGCCAGCGCTACGATTTGAACCAGGTACGCGTTTTCCACCACTTTTCCTCTTTGCTACTTCAGGTAGGAAGGATTTTGTAGCACGTGCCACTGTCGCATCAGCAGGCTGATGACGTAGCACTTTCATACAAAGAAGCGTTGTCGACGTCACGACAGTGTCGCGTGTAAGTATCTGTAATGCTAAAAATCACAAGAACATCGGTAAACATTAGATTATTCCATACACCCCTACTAATTTACGATTAATTTGATTGAAAACAATGTATTTGAAGCTGTTTATTTTATATGCAGTTATTTAGTTAACGATAGATTTCAACGGAAGTAAACACATATTCATGTTTTGCATGTGTTTTTAGCCTCTGATCCATACATGTAAGTGCATGTAATACATGAAATTAAAGGTAATTTATTACACTAAATATTTTGTCTGAGGATTTTTTTTGTAATATACAAGATATTCCGTAAAAACATCTTTAAATAAAAATTAAGTAAAAAAAATAATAGAAAAATCTATATTTCTTTTAATTACTAATGAATGCTTGACTTTATCGAAACAATTCATATAACACAATTTAAAGCAGACATGTGGATCCTTCGTTTAAAAAAAACGGTAACAAAATCGGACAAATAGTTCTCGAGTTTTTAATTGATTTTTAAAACTCGACATCCGCCATCTTGGATTGGCCGCCATTTCTATTAGCTACTACTTTGAGATGGCAATCATGGTTTTTTCACATCATAATAAGCCTGTCTAACTACTGTAAGAAGGAAACTTGGTACCCCCAAATTATACCGTTTTCTAAAATTTGGCTAGCTGGCCCATAGCCTAATATTTTACAACCTTTTATTTAAGTTGGTTCGCTTTCCATACAAAACGACTTTTGACATTCGCAGGCTAGCGGCGTGATATCTTATCTTATCTTATATCTTTAAACGAGCAATTCTTGTATATTTATTTATTTATATATTTATTTCGAGGATCTCGGAAACGGCTCTAACGATTTCGATGAAATTTGGTATGTGGGGGTTTTTGGGGACGAGCAATCGATCTAGCTAGGTCTCATGCCCGGGAAAACGCCGAGCAAAGCTCGGCCGCCCAGATATTTTTAAGAAACTTATGTAACAAACTTTCATAGATTGGCTTTTAATTATCGTAGATCGTATACAAGTTTCATCTAGGAAAGGGGGAATTGTGCGCAAATGGAAAGCCAAATTTATGAATATTTGTTACTTAAGGCTCCGTATAACATATTCTGACGATTTGGCTAAGATTGATGACGTCGTATTTCATAATCTATTAGTATTTATATACATTTGATTACAGATTATGAAAGATCATTTCATTCTGAATGGAATAAGTGTGCTACTTTTTACATTTTCTTATTCAGTTTCGAATAATCTTGCTTAAACTAACAGCTGTTTCCTTGATTTGCGCTTGAAGAGGCTTTAAAAACAACCTAGTTAAGCTATATATTGGTGCCAAACCGGCTTGACAAAAATATGCACATGTGCAATAGATACTCCTCTTAGGGATGAGTGGAAGGGTTTTTACAAGTTTCATACAAAAATGTTATGAAAGAAAAATATTAAAATTGGTAAATTTTCTGAAAAACTTCAAACTTCATTGCATCTTTTAGTAATATTATAGCTAATAAAAAGGTTTTTGAGCATATGACTATGATAAAATAACTTCTATTTTATGACTTGAGGTAATAAAAAGTAGCAACTAAGATAGAAATATATTAATTCTATTTGATTTACAACATGCCTTTTTCACGACATTTTCATTACACGGTCATAGTGACTCAGTACCGGCCGAGCAGTCTCGCGAAACTCTATATAGGAGATGTAATGTATGGCGATGCGCGGTATGGTCTGCCAACTTACAGCAAAAATATATTTATTGGTGGCAACACTCATGGGTTGTCAACATCACAGTGACATGACATGAGGTAAATATTTTCACTTCAAATTCCAACGTCTTGTTATCGTCATGTATTTTAATCATGGAACAAGTATAAGATGGAACTGGTGATACACACATACAAAGGTGTGTGAAGGAGATGTAAGCATAGACAATAACACACGTGGGAGCGAGAAAAAATGACATATCTTCTGTCCCTCATCGCGTATAAGGAACCGATTATTTGTCACCGGCCGTTGTCACCGAAATGTCATCGATGAACCAGTGGCCAGAGTATAAAAAAATATGTTACCCATAATGTTGGGTAAACTAAACCGGCTCGAATGTTAAAAATAACAGATAAAAAATTTAATTGTGACGTGATTAGAATACTATTGTGAATTTCATTATTATAATGGCTGAATGACTAAGACGTTTTAATCTAATCGTGATTTTGTTAACTTTAATGTAGGTATTAAATTAGTACACATTTATATCGTAATTGGGAGGACATCGGATGTTTTGTGTTTGCCCGCTAATATTTACTAAGAGTTTATTTTGAACATTCCCAATAATTTAAAACCTACTTGTCAGTAAAAATGGGGAGATTATTCTTTTTGTGGTAACCCCAGAAAAAACTGTCACAATATCTCCGTCCTTGTGTGTGATTTGCTAACCCTCCTTCTATATATTAGAGCTGGGTCGTTGCGACTTTTAAGTGTAACGAAACGTAACAGCTTTTCATTATCTGGAAACAGTTTCCCGAAACAGTTTCAAAAGTAACTAGTTTTTTTCACTGCGGCGCCCGACAAAACGAAACGAACGAAATAAATATTTATGAATTTTCAAAATTAAGCCTTAACCTCTTGCGAATAGAGCGCATTTTTGTCAATCATCAATACAAAACGTTTTTGGCACAAAGCGCGCCCACCCGAACAAAGCTAAGTTTTGTTTCATTTCGTCGTTTCGATCGATGAAAGTTATAGGTTATAGTTTGAGTTATGTCAGTTTTGAGTTTCGTTTCTATTTTCATGTAGTGTAGTTTCATTGTTGCGTTGCGTTGCAGCTTTGGTGGTCGTTTTTATAAAAACTGTTTTTTGTTCTCATAAGAAAGTGTTATTCCGTTACTGTAAGCGAAAGCGTTTTACGAAACGCTTATTGAAAAAAACGCTCAGCTCTACTATATATCCTCTTTCTACGATTTTAATACACAATGATAATATTCGCTGGATTTTTGAAACTTTAGTAGCGTCGAGTTGAGCAGTAGCTCCTCCGCTTATTTTGCGCATATACGTGTGTGTGTGTGTGTGTGATATTTTTGAGATAGGGACTCCTTTTTGAGATAGACTTGTGTTGTACTTGAGATTAGAGGTGAGACGTACTAGGCAAAACGCGTACTGAGTCTTGCGAGTACGCGTCCACAAAAAGACTAGATCCAAAGACTAGGTCCAAATACGCGCTAAACCGACCCCGACCCGAGGTGCCCCGAAAGAATCCGAACGCGCAGACGAATACGAATAGCGCGGAACATAAAGACTCTTAGACGTTTCGAGTCTTCAGGGTCGTCGTACGCCTAGTACTCGATACGCTAAAAGACGCGCAAGCGGGATCGCGTACTTACGCGTCCATGCCAAAACCTATTCCAAAAACCTGTTCCCGTAAATACGTCTCACCTCTACTTGAGATAGAGACTCGTGGTGTTTTTAAGAGTGATAATGGTCGGTAAAAAAACGAGACGCTGTGAAATATGTGGCGTTAGAGAAAGCATCAGGGGAGGATTCTTTGCCAGGTTTCCTAAAGATGAGGTCCGGTAAGTTCACAACATAACCTTAAAACAGATACATATTTACCGGTAGTTATTTCTTAGAAGACGTTTTATTTGCTACTAGGTCTCTAGTCCAGTTACGCGCCCAGTATATGTTTGCGACTACTTGGCTTTGTTCCTTTAATTAGAGATAATAATTTTTTTGTCACATTGAACACTTCAGCTCATTTTAATTAGTGATGTTTTAAGAAACTATACGATTTTAATACGTGATTAAGCTTTTATAATCTAAAAAATTCAATATGTTTAATTTCCCGCATTGCCGTAAACCGCAAGTGCAGTAAACATATACTAAAAATAATGAGATAGTTCAAAAACAAACATAATGGATGAAACTGGCCATAGATGATTGACCAATTTACAGAACTTCCATTTATTTGGTATGTGTGTAGATCAGAGCCTGGGAGCCAGTTCCATCTTTGTACAAATAACCAGTGAAAATTTTCGGTGACAGTAGAATCCGCTTATAACGACTCCACATATAACATTTGACCGCTTTTAACGACTGCTAAATCACCGACGTTAGGTTCATACCAAACATTTTCAAAGAAAATCAGTCCGGTTTGTGCGACGTAATATTTCCGGTCCCTTGACCGTTGCTGTATCCGGGTTTTACTGTAGTTGCATATTACGAAATTTTTTAGTACTTTTAAACATTTATTTGATAGATGGAGGCTAGCGAAAACAAATGTTTAAATATAAATGAAGACATTAAAAGTACTTTAGGAGATATTTCGAACATAGTAAAAAACCGGTTCCGAGCCCTGGTGTAGATCTCATATTTTATGATTCAATTCGTGTGGACTCATGAAGTGGTTGCTAACAGGCCTAGCAACTAGGCAATGCAATCTTGAATCTACAATAAAGTTCTGCAGCACATAAGAAGTGAAGTTATATATAACACCTTTGTAAATAAACTTAAAACTTACCTCATTACTGAATGTCCATATTCGCTACAGGAGTTCATGAACCATTTATGTAGCAAATAAGCAGTGCAAATATGAAAAATATATAAATTATTGATTTTATAAGTAGATATGTATAAGTATGATAGATACACAAATAATGTTTAGGTTAACTTTTTGTTTATAAGTACAGTCATCAGCACCAATATCTGCCATAACAAAGAAGGCGGCATACATTTCTGACATGTTCTTACGGCCCTACCCTACAAATAGAGTTGTGTCAGATATTTATGCTGCCTTTGTTTAGGCAGATATTAATGCTGGTGATTGTACCTATGTTGTCAGTATCGACTAGCTAAATACCATGGTTGCGACAAATAAATGATTCTTATGAATCGAGATTGTCAATACGAGATTTCGAGTGGAGAAACCGAGATCGAGTTTTGAGATTCGAGATCTCCTAAGAACAAGCTAGATCTCGATTAATCTTGTCCATGTCCATATTGAGATTTCTCATATTTTCATAAAATGTTTTCTATGAAATTAATGTGTAAATTGAATGGATTCTTCCTACTCAGGGTGCAACAGGCATATAGCAAAACCAAATTTTGATACTGGAATACAAAATAAAAATTAAAAAGTAATAATTGTCTAGTACTAAATTCGGATCGGGTAAAAAATGTACTATGTAAAAAACGGAAATCAGAAATCAGAAATGTTTATTTGCTTAGATACAGTTAAATGTTGTTTCTTAAAATTATGTGGTACAGTGTATCTAGCCTGCAAGCAGGCGTGCAAATCATTATTAAATAAAGTGTACATGTCAAATTTGTCAATATTCGAATTACTAAAGCACAGAAGATAGATAGATAGATAGATAGATAAAGCATTTATTTGATCACTAGTAAAAGCAGAAGTTCACTAGCCTCTTGTCTACCGGTGGCTTGTATTCGCGGTTCAGATTACGCCCCCAGGGGCTTGTCAAGGATCGCGGGCCTTGGGGTTGTCTGGGTTGACGGCTACGCGAAAATAGGTCATTTGGTTTGTACCTCTGCACCTGACGGGTACTTATATTCGCGTCATCGATTCCACAAGCGAAAAAAAGCTTTATTGTAAAATAAATACGTAAGATATCCCCTTGAGCGTGTTTTTATTTTTGAGCGTATGAAATTAGCAACACAATGGTGCCAACCTAAACTTCACCCAACATGGACACGTGAAGTTACAGCCAGTTGAAATTCCGTCTTCGTGCGGTGCATGTGGTCAAATACAAAAATAAACATATTTTTATAGGTAGTCCTTCATTTTATGCATAATTATTTATTGCCTATATCTTAGAGACTCGGAATAAATAAAAAGGTATGCAATAATAATTGAAGATCTTTATTATTTTAGCGATTCTTGAGACAGTGCCACATTTTTTCCTTCCTGTAAAATAGACTGTGAAAATATTCTTAGTACCTATAGTATTTGTATTCAACGTGAAGTATGCTTCACGCTCTTTAAAAAAATATACAGTTTCATCTTACTAAGTATAAACACTTGAGTAATACAAGCGACAATGTCGGGTCAAGTGGTTTGGCGCGCGTCGACTCAAGTTACCGCGGGGGTCGCGGGGCGCGCGCGGTGCGGCCGAGCGGGCAGGCTCGAGCGGCGCGACGCAGGCCGTGTAAACAAGCGGCCGTCAAGCAGAGAAAAAAAAAAAAATTCTAAACTCTGGGAGGGAAGAGGCTAGTAAAGAAATAGAAAAGAAGACAAGAAAAGAAAATATTTATTGGTAACATTCGTTACAGGTCATGTTTGTTACTACATTTTGTATATTTGTATACAATATATAAATTATTAATTACTTACTAGTCACTTGCTAGTCATTATTAATATACATCATTATTATACATCATTACACATCATTTTATGTCATTTCAAAAATATTCATCTAGGTCATAAAACGTTGATTTTACAAGCCATTTTTTTAATCTATAATTTAATATATACACTAATAATGTATTATTTTGAAAATAGGAAATCTCAGTTGACGAAATATTGTAGGGCAAGTGAGTAAAACATCGTATAAATAATTGAATGTAGTGTGTAGGACTACGTACAGTCAACCAATTTGATTTCTGGGCCACTTCGTACCTAGTCACAGAGAAAATCAATATGAAAGCCGCTAGAGATGTCATCTTAACGTCACTGAGACAAGGTACGAAGTGACCCAGAAATCAAATTGGTTGACCGTACGCTAAAGGCATCATACCAGTGGGCTGTGCTCTTGTCACTGTTTTGAGTTGCTTCTAAGGACCGGTCAACACAACAAAATCAAAGGCACCAGTCTTGTAATCTTGTTTGAGATCTCGAAAACTCTAGTCGAGATCTCGATGGAATACAAAAAACGATTTCTCGTTAACAAGATTAAATCTCGAAAATCATCTTGAGATCGGGATTGCATTTCCTACTAGTGACCCTATTGCTAGTTTATAATAATACTATCTATATCTATATAAGCCTCTTATCCTGAACCCTTTATTATTATTATTATGCTTTTTTTTTTTTTTTTTTTAATCTTTTCTGTATATATATTATTTCTTTTTCTTTTCTCTTTCTGTATGTATGCTTTTTTCTTTTTTTTTTTTACAAAATTATATCTTTACATATATATTATCTTTTTTTTTTTTTATAATATATCCCTGAGTTCAGTGTGCCTCCTGGCAAAGGCCTCCTCTAACATCTTCCATTGTTGTCTATCATTCGCAACTCTTCTCCAGTTTGGACCAGCGGTCAGTTTGAGTTCATCTTCCCATCTTGTGTATTGTCTTCCCCGGTTCCTTTTGCCGTCTCTAGGATACCAGTGTGTCACAAGCTTGCTCCATTTTTCTTCTCTGCTCCTTAACATGTGTCCAGTCCATCTCCATTTCAGTTGATCTATTTTCAAAAGTACATCTGTTATGCCAGTTTTTGATCTAATAACTGCATTCCTGTGTCTATCTCGCCTTTTGATTCCCAACATGCTTCTTTCCATCGCCCTTTGACAGTGCTCAAGCATATTTCTATGGTGTTTTGAGAGTGACCAGGTTTCGCAGCCATAAGTAAGGCAAGGCAAAATGCAGGTGTTAAATACTTTTCTTTTGGTACTATTGCTGAGATTGGTACATTTCATTACTTCTTTCAGTGACCAGTATTTTCTCCAACCGTTGGCTATCCTTCTTTTGATTTCCTTGGTTGTCATATCTTTGTGAGAGATTATCTGTCCTAAATATATATATTCCTCTACATATTCCAGTGGATGATCGTGTATCTTAATGTCATGGAAATCTGAATTTGTTAATAATTTTATTTTGCTTACATTCATGGATAGTCCGGTCTTCTCACTTTCTCTATTTAGTTCTAATATCATTTTCTCCAGGTTATTGGGACTTTCCTCGAATAGAATAATGTCATCCGCAAATCTGAGCTGGTTTAACTTTCTTCCTTGTTAAGTCCATATTGGTCCCAGTTTAGCTTTCGGAAGATATTTTCTAGCACTGCTGAGAATAGTTTGGGAGAAAGTGGGTCTCCTTGTCGGACTCCCCTTCTGATGTCAAATGATTCCCCTAGTGTTTCTAATTGGATTTTAGCTTTACTTCTGGTATATATGTTTTTAATTATATTTGTGTAAGTTCTGGGTACTCCTTGTTTGTCCAGGCTTTCCCATATGACTTCGTGGCTGATGGTATCGAATGCCTTAGTGTAATCAATGAAGGCCATATACAGGGGCTTGTTATATTCATTGTATTTTTCTATGATTTGTTTAACTGTATGTATATGGTCTACTGTAGCAAAGTTTTTTCTAAAGCCAGCTTGTTCTATTGGTTGGTTTTCATCTAATATATTACTGACACGGTCGAGTATGATCTTGGAGAAGACTTTGTACATGTTAGACATTAGGCTTATTGGCCTATAGTTCCCTATGTCATCTTTTGGTCCTTTTTTATGTATAAGGGTTATGTGTGATGTCTCACATTGTTCTGGAATGATTCCTGTTGATAAAACTCTATTAAATAGTCTCGTTAAGATGGGGACGATTTCTTCGAGTGTTCCTTTCAGTGTTTCATTTGAAATTTTATACGGCCCCGGGGCTTTATCGGACTTTTGGTTTATTATTGCTTTTCTAGTCTCATTCGGCAATATTTCGGGTTCAGGATTTATTTCAGGCTCTGTACTGTCCGTAATGTTTTTCCCTTTTCTTTTTTCGGGGATGGCTTCATGGTTTGAGTACAGGTCTTGGTAGAATTCTGTAGCCAATTTGTTGATGTCCTTCCGATTCGTTATGTTAGTGTGTTTCTTCTTCAAGTTTGGTACCCAGGAATTTGCCTCACGCAGTTCCTTGAGGGCTTTTTTAATTCCTCCTGTAGATATAATGTGCTTTATGTCACACCTGGCCATAAAGCGGCAATTACCGCACGCTCCGCGCGCGGGAAAACCCACTTCCTGGCCAGGGGGTGACATAAAATTTTGTACTTAACACGGACAATGTACTATTTCCAGTGTTTGTAGTCTTTTGGTTTTTCTATCTTTTCTTATATTTTCTCTAATTTTCTTACTTAGGTCAGCTATTTTTTGATGATTTTGTTTTCTCGTTTCTGTTTTAAAGAGGTCTTTTCTTTCACTTATGAGATGTAGTGTTGTGTCACTTAAGGCGTATTTTTGTTTCGTGGTGTTCACCTTTCCACTTTGTTGAAGGTGGTTCTGTAGTTTTTCATAGCTTCTTTTGACATCTATTATGCCTGTCTGTTGTGTCTCCTCGTCTAGTGCAGTTAGTAAGTGAGAGGTCCTTGAGGTATTAATATTACTTGCAGTGTTGTGGTGTCTATTAGAATGGAGGATGTGTTTTCTACCTAGTTTGGGTGGCAAGATCGATAGTGCTGCCCTAACCATGCGATGGTTGGTATTGAAGTTGAGTCTGGATATCACTGAAGTGTCTGTAAATAGTTTTGGGTGACTGCTTATGATGTAATCTATTTCATTTCTGTATTTTCCTCCAGGGGAGATCCAAGTCCACTTATTGCTTTTATTTTTCTTGAAGATACTGTTTAGAAGTGTGAGATTATGTTCTAATAGTAGATCTATTAAACGTTCTCCACTGCAGCTTCTTTTGCCAAATCCAAAATTGCCTAACACATATTCTTCCTTATTCTGTTTTTCTCCTACTTGTGCGTTGAAATCGCCCATTAAAATGATCATATTGTTTGAGTATTTAAGCAAGCTTTCAGATAAGATAGTATAGAATGCTTTATGTTCTTCTTCAGTAGCTTTCTCCGTTGGTGCATAGACTTGTATGACTGTACACATTTTTTTATAGTTTGTTAATTTGATGTTCATTATGGCAACTCGATCGGAGATTCCAATGAACTCACGTATGTAATTTTTGAGGTGTGTTTTGACTAGGAAGCCCACTCCTCGTTGTCCTCCGGCTTCTCCTTTGGTAAACATTATGTATTCTGGGTATTCTTCTATGAGTTCCCCTGTTCTCCGTACTTCACTTAATCCCAGAATGTCCCATTTCAGCTCCTTCAATGCTTCTTCGAGTTCCAATAATGATTCTGGTGTCCTTAGAGTCAGAGTGTTTAGTGTCGCAATGTATATTTTGTTACTTTTTGTTAGAGGGTGTTGGTCTTTTTCTCCCTCGGTGACCAGCCGTGGTGGGAGAGTTTTATGATGTTGTTGTCTTGATTGTTGAATTGTTCTTGTTGTTTTTTGTGATTGCTGTTGCTGGTTTTTTTTGTTTTGTTGTGTTTTTCCGGTTCTCGGTACTTGGTTGTTAATTTCTGTATGTGTTTTTGTCAGAGAAGGAGTAAGCTCTCTCCCGCATGTATTGAAATGCATCAACTTTGTGTATCTTGGAGTTACTCGGGTTTTGCAGTTGATTCTCAGGACTTAGCGTCTCGGATCTCTTCCTTTTTTCCTTTTCTTTCAAATTATTGCTCTCCTTAAGCTTGCCTTCTTTCTTTGCCAATACTACTGCCTTTGGTAAGTCGTGTGTTATGTAAGTGTTGGGTTTCATTTTCTTTTTGTTTTTCAAGATTTGGATTTTCTTTTGAAGAGTTGTGGTAGCAAGTAAAATTGGTCTTGTCTTGATTCCCTTGTTTCGTTTTCCTAACCGCTGAAGCCTATCGATTTCACCTGGTTCAAGTTTCACTTCTATTTCATTTAATGTAGATGTCACGAGACAGGTCAGGTCCTCGTGGCTTTCTTCGCTGGGCTCTGGGAGCCCGTGGATAAGTATGTTGTTTTTCTTACTCATTGTCTCTAGACTTATAACTTTAGTATTCAGCTTTTCGACTTCTGTTCTTAAATGTATGTTCTCTTCAATTAAAGGTTTGATTCTTTCGTCCACCCTTTGCAGTACTGCTGCAGTTATATTTTCCATAATCGTTGTTGTTTGAAGATTCAGTTGTTCCGTCATTTTAGACAGGAGCAATGCCATTTCGGGTGACAGTGACAGCTCGTTCTCCATAGTGATGGGAATGTATTGAACTGAACCGTAAATTACCAAGTTTTTGAACGCACTCTGTGGTCGTAGATATCGTGAAAAGAAAACGCAATTTGTTAGTCAGATTTTTGAACGCAACTTGCAGGATTTAAGTTGGTAGCACTGTGTCCGAGCTGGGATAACCTCAAAATTGATTCTAATGAGATTTTTGTTTCACTTTTTACACTAAACTGGGTGGATTTCAACGAGAAATTTTTCACCATACAAAAAAACATTTTTTATTTTATTTCTTTCAAATGGGACAAAAACTATTCTAAATGATGTAGGAATGTTTTCTGAGTAATTTAATAGTATTTAGCCAAGCATTTAATGCGTATTTTCGAAGTTATAAGATTCGTAACATTGAACCATAAGATGGTGTTGACGAATGTGGTCCGGCGATGATTTTTTAATAGACGGTGATGATATCACCTGTATAGTAATGACTAGTTGCTGGTATAAAGGTAGGTATAAAATAAACCACAGAAAAGCAAATTAACATATTTTTTTATTTGATAAATCAATTATAAGTACTAGTGATGCGCCGAATACGTTTTTCACCGAATACGAATACACGGCCGTTCAAGGTTCAATTTTTCAGTTTTTCATAAAAATCTTGTCAAAGGTGGCCCATAGCAAAAAAGCTTTCTGAGGCATAAATGATCTACATAAAATTATCTACAAAAAAGGTTCTACACACTTTTCCGCCAGGATTAACATTTAATGAGATAATAAAGGGGGAATGTAAAATTTTATGATAATATAAGTGGCTTCTCATTCCTGTTTTTGAATATTTTTAAAAACAAAAAATACTATATTCTTGCACTCAATGAGCTCTACTCGTCGATATACCCTACTTGGTGAGGAAGGCCATTTTTCATATATTCTTGAAATTTGTAACAAATTCCACTCAAAAATATTTCTTAAATATTCGGCAATTAAACCGAATAATTCGGCTGAAGACCGAACATTCCAAAACATGCCGAATCGGTTATTATTCTTTATATGCCGAATACCGAATAACCGAATATTCAGCGTATTTCTAATAGAATATGCCAAATACCGAATAATAACCAAATATTCGGCGCATTTCTAATAGAATACGCCGAATACCGAAAAATAACCGAAAATTCGACGTATATCAAATGGAATATGCTGAAAACTGAATATTCGGTGCATCTCTTATAAGTACACCATTTCTTAATAATCTTATATTTTTGTAAAACTTGACAGCCAAAGTGTGTATGGTTTTTTATCGAGGACGTTAATATTAGTATCATATTTGATTTAATTTTCGCTCCGACGATCTGAAAAGAAGAAAATCTATATTATGAGTCCAAATCTAAAATGCGGCAAAAATATCATTTAAAACGTGAAAATCGTAAAACCAACAGGGTAATAATATATTTTTCGAACGCGCGTCACCAAACATAAGCATGGAGTTTATTAATTTGTTAAATATTTACAACTCGTAGTGCATAATACGCAAAACCAAATAAATAAATAAAGGAAATCGTCATCACCATACATATGGAATCATAACCGTCCATTGCTTGAAAACCGGTGATGACGGGTATGGTGTTGACAATTTGCAAACTTTTTGAAGATTATTCTTGAACGCTAAGTAATATTGCTAAGCCACTGTCACGTCATTAATCTTCATTTGGAGTTACGGTTTCTTAGGTAATTTGTTTTAATATCATATAAGTACTGTACTACTGTGTACTGTACTGTAGTACTGTTTGGGGCATTTATTTTGTAATAAACTGTAATTGTTTTTATTTCTGAATAAATAAATAATAATAATAATAATACTTACTTTTAACGGCTCCTGGATGGTTATGACGCGAATCATGGCTAATCATTTCTCCCAAAAACACTTTTTTGATTTTTTCTGTTCGGTGCGCCTATATGTAAACGTCCACTCATTTTCGATGTTCGAATCGAATTCCGGGAGCAGAAGGGGACACCCACGATGTGTTTCACCGCGGATATACAAAACTACCTCGACTTTGATAATACGCTGACGGTGTTGACGAATTTCGGTACTAAATTTTTAAATAATTTTATTTGTACTTATTTGATGAACGAATTATTTAATATTTTTTTATATGTAAAAAGGCAAAATAGAAAAACTGTAACTGACGAAAATTTCGGAATCGTACGTTGCGTACGCGATATTTTTCACTACAAACATAAAGACTTTGATTTTTTCACACGACGGTGATGATTTTGAACATATAAAATATTTTCCTCCAAGAAAACTGTTTAATTATTGGTGGTTTTGATTGAGGCACTATTAATATATAAGTACTAGCCAATGAATAAAAAAGTTTCTATATCTGAAACTTGTTAACTTTTTTTTATAATGACCGAAACATAACTTTTCGCCTGATTTTGAAATCCACCCAACTACACATTTTTATAGAGTTTTTATATGAATTTGTAAAGTTCACTACGCGAGGAACGTTTTGAGTGGCACTTTTGCACGGATTGTTCGTTAATTTCCACTTTTTTCACTTTATTTGTAAGAGAGCCCGTGACAACGACTTTGTTCTACGACGCCGGAACCGGAAAAGTAATCATCAAAATTAATAATACTATGATTGATTAATTTTGATGATAATACACGCAATAATTGCTGTGTCCTGTGTCATATAAGCAATTTTTTTTATACTACGACGGTGGCAAACAAGCGTCGGTTCACCTGGTGGTAAGCGGACATCGCAGCCTATAGACGGGCGCAACACCAAAAGAGTAAAGTGCGCGTTGACGACCCCTTATAAAATTTGAGGATTCACTGTGTTCACAGCAGGAGGGACAAGAGGTCCCTCGCTCTTAACACAGTGCATCCTCGGGAGCTCTGGCAACCTTGCTCACCTCCAGGAACACAACACTACATATACTTGTACAGTAAATTAGTAGTAGGTTTCGCCGGAAGATCAGCGCCGGCTCGCTGAGTCGGCATTATGCTGAGGCGAGACCTTTTTGTGACTTTTTTTGTAATGATAGTTTCTTATAACGATTTGTTTTTGTTTGTTTCGTCACAAATAAATGTTTTTCTTCTTCTAAATAATGTTATTATGACTGTAAGGCGGAGGTACTTCACCAGTTGGGCTGCTCCTAATTCGAGCAAGAGATGACATTATGCTGTGCCCTACCTCTCGTTGAAGCAATATATTCTTTATTTGAATTAAACTACTTTCAGGTGTAAAACTTGGGTCAAACAAGTTGGGAATGAGGATTTAGTGTTTGTGCCAATTGAAAAGCTTCATGGGGAACGCCATGTTTGCGGTGACCATTTTCAAAAGAAAGATTTTGGCAAGACAGGAAAAAAATTGAAGAAAAGGGCTTATCCAAAGTTGCATCTCTCAGCACCACCCTTATCAGCCGATCAAATGATAGGATTTCCACAACACGTTGCAAGCAAACAAGGCAAGTACCTAATTCAGTATGTCTATGTTAATTAAATTAATTTATCACCTGATTATGCATGGTTACTTGATATCAGATACCAGATTTGACCAGACACCAATATAAATATAATATAAATAAATATTTGTGGACAATCTTACACAAATCAACCTAGTCCCAAACTAAGCAAAGCTTGTACTATGGGATTCGAACCCGGGACCTCCAGCTTCGTAGGCCGGGTCACTACCAACTAAGCTAAAGCGGTCGTCTGTAATGTATTTTAATAAATAATAATAATAAATAAATAATATTTGTGGACAAGTTTTCACAAATCGACCTATTACACCTAACTAAGCAAAGCTTGCACTATAGACACTAGGCAACGATGTACATACTTATGTCATCATCATCATATTTAATTCACCCCGTGAACGCCCACTGCTGAGCATAGGCCTCTCTTCTACGCCACTCGTCCCACTCGTCCCAGTCCCTTGCAAGTTTCATCCAAGAGTGATCTGCGATTTTTTGATATATAGATAAATAGAAAATATCCAAGGCTCAGGAACGAATATTCATGCTCAACTACACATCAATGCCCTGACCGGGATTCGAAACCGGGACCTTCAGCTTCGTAGGCAGGGTCACTACCAACTCTGCTAAAGTGGTCGGTAATATTTGGGGACTTTCAATCAACTTGTTCGTAAATGAATTGCCTAAGATTTTAACAGTGTGTTCCTGACTATATTTGTTATATAAAATATTAAAATTGTGGGATTTTAGTAGACGGTTGTATGAATTGTGTGATAAATTCATAGGCTTTCACCCGAATTATAACCATAACTGACTAATTATCACCAAGTACTAACGCTTTAAATAAATAAGGAACAATAACTAACGTTTATTATGTAAATACAAAGCTTTATAGCACAGCTTTGATGGAAATGCACGCATATCCACTTTTGAGGATAAGGATAGCTAAACAAGCGTGAAATAGAAAATAATGTTGTTATTTTAATGTATTTCAGTTTTGCCTGCAAACCAGAATATTCCTGCAGAATCACTTCCAGTGGGGTTGGCCCCCATAGAGACCAAGGCTCCTACAAGCAGACAGCCGCTGGCAACATTAATGCCTCAAAATAAAATTGGTAATACTCATTATTAATACCCATCGATCCCCAATAGCCCGTACACCCTGGCGAGTTCTGTCGCAGTGTGCGTCCCATGACATGGACAGGGCTGTCCCTGAAAAGCAAGGGGTAAACCAAGCAGATGCTGTCATCTGCTTGTGGTTTACCCCTTGCTTTTCATTAAATTGTCAAACGGGCCTCTAAAGCGGGTATAACACTATCCTGAATCCTGAGTAGGGGAGGGGAGTTGAAGCATCTCGTTCTAACATATAGGTATGTACCGCTCTAAACGTTCTGAATTCAGGACAGTGTAATACACGCTTAAGCGTCGCACACACCTCCCAGAGGTTCGTGATACTATTGTACCATGATCGGGAACGACATACAAATATTCTTATTAATAATAAAATGTCACATCACCATCAATAGCTCCTAGTGCTGGGACCGGTTCACGAGCAGCGAACGGAAATAATTCCGTTTACTGTTCACGATCACAGTACGTGTCATCCACGGCGACGCGCCCCTCCACAGCGCGCGTTCGTGGATGAGACGCACTATATCTCCTGTTGTACGCGTGAATGGGTTTTAGCAGGTGTCTACCTCACAGTACACGTGTTGGATCTGTATCCTCACGCACCCCTCTTAAATTATGGAGCCTTAAAAACCAAGATTTAAAATAGTAGAGCTAATCTAGCAGAGGGCGAGTCACCGTCTGCTTCCAAAAGTAAAATGAGAGACAGTTTTATCGGGTAGACATCCGGTTATATTTGAGAGACATGCCACCATGGTGGCCATGGACACCATGGTGGCCATGGACATCATGGTGGTGATCACTCATGTGTATGTATAATTATATTTCAGAACCAACAACAGCAATGCGCCCTCGCCTTGAATATGAATTCTGGGGATCAACGGACGGGCCAATTGCGGAGCCCCAAAAAACAGAACATGCCTATCAAAAATCTGGTAAGTATTTAGAGTAAGCTGATTTTCTTGCGTATAAAATAGCCTTGTTACAAGTGACTTGTCTGGTCAGGTCTGCGAGTTATTAATGTGTGAATGTGTTATTCTGTTACTCCGCTGTTTCGCTTTCGATATCGTAATACGCTGGCAGCGACTCTATGCTAATGTCGCAACCGGATTGTATAATCCGCCATTTTACATTACGGCTAGCCGTTTAAAAAAATGGCCGGATTGTCATTGCTAAACAGCGCTGCGAGTGGTAAAAATGCGAACTAAAAGCTGTCAAAGAGGTGACAGCTAAAACGACGCTATTTTGTGAAAAGGATGGCCGTAATGTATTACGGCGAATTATACAATCTGACTGAACCGCTTTTTTACATTACGACTAGGCAAATTGAAGAATGTGCAAAGCGCCGAACACATTTCGGCGGATTTTCGCAGGTAGCGGGGAGGTTCTAAAAGCACAGGAATTTGCTTCAACACTTCGCATGGGCAAAGGATGCGAGTGGACGCGTTGTTCAGTAGTGGTGAAGTACCACTAGTAAAGTTCGGTGGGTAAATTATTTATCCGAGGTTTTCGGAAAAAAAATACCTAGTTAATTGCTTAATTAAAACAAAATTACGGTCTCTCGACCGCTTGTGTGGCTAAACCATACAAAATATATGAGTAATCGTTACGCAAAGGAAACAATAGATTTGTTTTATCTCGTTGGCTACCCGTGTCGCCGATGTACGATTTCATAACTAAAGATTGTTTTGTTTTTGTTTTTTTCGCCGTCAACCCAAGGGTGTAACGCCCTTAACTAAGTTTTTGAAGTGAAAACTTCTTTAGCGGCGCTGAGCACATTTGTACTGGGGAAAAATTGTGAAACTCGCGACAGATTTGATTCTAAGACCAGCTAGTTGACCCCTCCTAGTATCGTGATTGCGATGTTAGGAGGGGTCAACTCAGCTAAACTCAGCTGGTCTTTGATGCGTAAGACACAATAATACTCGGGACATATGATGTATATATGTAAATGGATTATGCGAATATGAATATGAACATGAGTATGAATATGAATACGGATACCGATACTGATATGAATATCTATGTTATTTACTTTATTGAGTTTTTTTAAAGATATTTTGACTCTGGTACACTTTTATAAATACTCATAGTTTTTTTTAATATTATATAATTTTATTTTCATTTCTGTGCATTTCTGTTTATATATCGTAACTTATACTTTTGCAACCTGAAGACACAAAAAACTTTAAAATTGATATCGTACTGGCTTTATTCAACAGAGCATAAATTTAACTAGAGGACCTAAGCACCTCAATCGGTATGAGAACCGGCCGTGTCACTTTTTTGCTGCCTATTGTGACGTCACAAGAGCAAATTAGTGATGTGAAATCTCCGTTGTCCCCGCGAAATCGATACAAATTTGGTGGTCATGTTTTTTAAATAATAATAATACGTAATAATAAATAATAAATATTTGTGGACAATCTTACACAAATCAACCTAGTCCCAAACTAAGCAAAGCTTGTACTATGGATACTAAGCGACGATATACATACTTATATAGATAAATAAATACTTAAATACATAGAAGACATCCAATACCCAAGAACAAATATTCGTGCTCATCACACAAATAAATGCCCCGGCCGGGATTCGAACCCGGGACCTCCAGCTTCGCAGCTTTTATTACGCATATTTAGGCCAAGACTCATTTTGGGTCGTCGTGCCAGCCCAGTTAGTTAGTTATATTTTAACAACTCGTTTGCCAACAAACCGCATTGTGATTTGGCAGAAGGGTGTAAAATGTAAACATTTGTATAATTTTGTGAATAAAACGATTTTTTTTTATTAACAACAAATACTAATCTACCTAATCGTAATCGGTTTTTTTAAAGTAATCTTGCGGTTGGTTCGGATCCCTAAATGTGCGAAGTTCGACACGCGCTTAGTCGGTTTTTTATTACACATACTTATCTTAATGCCTATAACACACTGCAGTGGCCAGTGGTGGCGGTGGTGGCCGGTTGTAGTTCATTACAATCCTAACATTCATTCAGACACTAGCGGACTTGATAGCCATACTATCATCTGACCGCCACCGCGGCCGCTATCACAGGCCGCTGCGGTGTGTGGTACCTACGCTTAAATTGCATCTTTGGCTTTCAGAACAAATACCAGGTGCCATTGCTTCCACCAGCGGTAGTGCACTCCCATCCAGAAATGATCACCGAAAAGATGGTAAGCATCGGATAAGGACAATAAAACTTAACAACAATTTCTTTTTTAAAAATTGGAAGCGCCTCCAAGTTGAATACCAGGACCTCCAGAATATAACAAATACTTCCTGAAATCCGTATCAAAATCGATTCAGCCAATCGCGAGATAATCGTGGAGAAACAGACATACATACAAGCATACGGGTCTAACAAAATCTTCTTTTTTTTGTAGGTTATAAAAATTAAGCTATAAATAAGTTATTATTTCTACCTGAGCTACTACCCCAAAATGTTTTAGGGTTCTTTAAACAAAATGGCGAAATCGGTATCCTTATAGTTTCGTCATGTCGGCCCGTCTGTATGTCATAGCCACCACACACACACGCACGCACGCCCAATCACGCACACACAGGTAAACGTATCGCTTAACGTGATTCGCCTTTTTCCATCGAGAAAGTAAGAATGATTAGGGATAGAAATTTAATTTAATATTAAAATAGATAAATTTGATTTACCTTATGACAACAGCATGTAATGGCGAAGAACGCTTAAGGCGACGCTGTGATAAACTATGAAACTTAAATAGTGTGCCGAACTCCCCTCACCTCATCCATCCCGGTATTTCTTACGCGGCTCGCGATCGAGTAGCGCATGACAGAGTTGACAGACAGAGCGCCGCACGGAACATAAACATCAAAGGAGAGGTATTAAAGTTTTTAAATACGACGGTGGCAAACAAGCGTATGGTCCACCTGATGGTTAGCGGATACCGCAGCCTATAGACGTCCGCAATTTCATGCGCGTTGCCGAGCCTTTATCAAATTTGAGGATTCATTTATTTATTTTCTAACTATACATTACTTTTTGGAATTTGTAATAAATATAAGGATTAGATTAGATTGTGTTCATTGTGTACCTAATTAGAGATGTATGGGTATTTATAAACAAGAATTTTATAGGGTAAAAGTTGATACAAATGTAAAACTATTCATTCCGACATTATTACCGATGTCAGATAAGGAGGTAAGAAATCAAATGTTTACAGTTAAAGCCTGACAAGATTAATTGTATTTGGCCCTGAAATAGAGTCGCTACAAACAACGTCATATATATACAGTCGGTACAGTGTGGCTACATGTTAACAATGTAGAAAGTCGAAACATTGTTTTCAGAGAAAGTGAACATGTTTAGCTATGATAATTACCTATTATAAATAAGGATTAAGGCGAGGTTCTTGTACCGCGCAATGCTAAATTTCACCCCCGCACCCCGCATCGTGTGCGACAGAGACAACACTTTGTCCGAGCGCTCCGTCCTATACAAGGACGGAGGTCACATGCCGGTGCGTCTACCACAGTGTAGTAATTACAGTAGCGCAACTAGTGCAAGTCGTCACGTCACAGAAAATAGTGCGCGAATTTAGTTAGTTACATACGTTGAATTCAAGTCCAATCAATCAAATACATACGTGTATGTTTGTAGTACATAATACATATTTATATTGTATTAACATTTGATAAAATTTAACGTAATTGCAAAAGGAGTTATTTTAATTTACATGTTTAGTTTAATTTGTTTAGGTATGTATAAGGCCCTACAAGAATGGAGTGTATATCTACATTTCTAAAGGGTCGGTAATGCGCACGTGACACCCTGGAGTTGCAAGCGTCTATAATCTGCGGTGACTACTTACTATCAGGCGGGTCGTACGCTCGGTACGCTTGTTTGCCACTAACATGGTATAAATATGTTATTTATATTTTTTTTACATGTGTACCTACTTGACATTTTGAAAGTGCTTATTTATAATATTTATATGCCTATTTGAAAGAAATAAATGACTTTGAACTTTGAACTTTTAAAAAATGCATATTTTTTATACCACGTCGGTGGCAAACAAGTTTGCGGCCCGCCTGATGGTAAGCGGTCACTGCATCCTATGGACGTTTGCAACCCCAGGGGCGTCACATGCGCGTTGCCGACCCTTTTAAATATTTATACACTCCTTTCTTGAAGACCCCCATATTGTACCTACCTAGTACCTACCTTTCTTGACAAACATAACGAAGAGAACAAATCGCCAAACGTGAACTATGCGTCTTTGAAGAGTTCAATTCTGATCATCATCAGCAGTTCCACTTCATCAAATGTCACTTATTTAAATGTAAATGCTTGATTTGTTTGAAAATACTAAAGTCACTATATGTATGCCTTTCACATTTGAGGAGTTCCCTCGATTCCTTATGGATCCCATCATCAAAACTCGAGCATGGAAAAAATTACCCGCGAAAATAGAACTTGCTGAACAAACACAGCTAGGAGGACAAATCGCACAAACGTGAACTTTTCGTCGTTGAAGAGTTCTGTTCTGATCATCATCAGCAGTTCCACTTCATCAAATGTCACATTTTTGAATGAAAATGCTTGATTTGTAGATAAAAATACAAAAATCACTATGTGTTTGCCTTTAAGATTTGAGGAGTTCCCTCGATTCCTCAGATCCATGAGAACTGCGTTTTGACAAAAACGGGACCAACTTGTATACTTACAATCTAAAAAAGAATTTTCAAAATCGGTTCAGAGATGCCCGAGTTCTGGAGTAACAAACATTTAAAAAAAACAACGGGTTGCACTCCGGGAGTGCCGACAGAAGTGAAAACTCAATGACATTTAGGTATCCCTGAATTAGTCAAAATCGAGTATGCTGATTTTTGGAAAAGAAATATTTTTTTTACTTAAAATAAAATAAATATGAAATTTTAAATCCTCGTTCGTTAGTTTGAAATTTTCGTTTTTATTCACTTAAAATTCAAAATATATATAAAATTTGAAATTCTTATCCCCGAATCAGTCGAAATCGAGTATAATGACGAATTTTCGTAAAATATATTCATACTCATATTAATATTCATACTCATATTCATATTCATATTCGAATAATCCATCTACATATATACATTTGTCCCGAGTATCATTGTGTCCACAATACATCGATTTAATATACCCTAGATACACTATCCGCCTGTCAGAAACGTCCGCGCTCAAGAGTGCTTAAATGCCTTGTAAGCACTCTTGCGCTCGGAGTTGCGCGCCAGCCACCGTCTTGTCAACATGCCGAAGTGGTCCGTAAAAAAATGCAAAAACAACACCTTAACGACTTTAAAAACGCATGAAATTTCGTATTTTCAATGAGTATTTCTTTAAAGTTTCATATTTTGATAAATATATAATTGTATTAGGCTTATAACAAATATTATTTAAAGAATTTGAAAATAACAGGCAGACATCTAGCAACGCTACTGTCTCTTTCCCCCGCGTATAAATAGCTGTATATCGAAACGAAACGGAATATTGTGGAATCGGCCTATAGTAAAATTTCGAATGAATGGAGTCGCAGACTGAGACACATTTTTAATCAAAATGGACAAGTATTAAAGTACTAAATTAAGTACTTAAATTCTATCGCGATGAACGAGTTCCACGCGGACGAAGTCTCGGGCAATAACTAGTAGCTCATAGAATTTACGCTTCTTTTTGAAGAATGTAGGTAGGAAGCTCAAACACTCCTAAGCTATACTATTTTATTGCGGATTTCCGTTGCCTACCTTCTGGCCTCAAATACCAGATCAGGTCATTGGTAATTTAGCAGTACAGCGGAACCATTTAAATCGGCCTCTTCATCGCTTCAGCCACCCATGAAACACTAGGAGTTTTGGATAACCATCCATGATCTTCGTCATCAGCTCCTGTTCACCAAATGCTAGTTCTGAATGCTCGATTTTTTACCGAAAATACTATAATCACTGTTTCCCTTGTATTTTTGAAGAGTTTCCTCAATTCCTCATGGCTCCCATCATAAGAAGGTATTATGGTACGTAAGCTTTCAATCAATCAACGAAATAATTTTCCAAATCGGTTCATTAACGCTGAGTTCTGAGGTAAAAAATAAATATAAGGTATTTAAAAAAATAAATACATATATTATAATGTCAATTTATGAGAGGAGGCCTGTGCCCCGCAGTGGGACGTATATAGGCTGATGATGATGATGATTATAATGTCAAAAAATATTATTGCTTTAAATTTATTATTGCCGACTGTACTTACTTTTTTTCACAGTCATCATATTAACTACTTATAGAGACCGTTTCATTCCAATAAGCCCAAACATGACGAGTTGTGTAGTTTAGAAGTTGCTATGGCCACCTCGTCTCTCCATCATCAGATCAGCTCGATGGTACCATAATATTACACTGTCATCCAAATTAAACGTGTATACAAAATTTCAGCTCAATCGGTTGAAGATATCTGCTTCAAAATTGAGCTGCAAGATTACACCCGAACATAGTTACATACATACATACATTAATTGGAAGTTAAATAAAAGCTTGTAAAAAGAACCTACAACCGAATGCTAGTATACGACCGGTGCAGTACCTGTTACAAAAAAAAAACATTTTCGACTCCATCCAGACTCTGTTCCAATTTCATCCCCAAGTCCAGTGTTGTCAGTCCAAAAATGAGTGGAAAATTATCGTAGACAAAATTGAACTTAACGGAATTGGATTTACGGTCTACAATCTTTTAAAATAATTCGGTGTTTTTTAGAAATTTTCCACAATTGTACCGTGCAATCTGTAATGTTATAACCGCCAAACACTCTATTTAAAATACAATCGTATGCTTGATACATAAGGCTGACTATCGAAAAAAAAGAAATTCATCCCAATTGACTCATGTTTGTGTAGTGTATCTCCGACACTCACACACTCGCAATGACGGCTGGACACTTTTTCTTCTTGAATTTGTAGGTGATAGTGTATCTAGGGTATATTAAATCGATGCCACAATACTTTACAATGACCAGCCAAGTTGACCCGTCCCAACATCGTAACCACGACACTAGGAAAAGTCCCCTCCTAACATCGCAATCATGATATTAGGAGGGGTCGACCTAGCTGGTCTGCCGATCTGTCGCGAGTTTAAACATTTTTCCCCATTACAAAAAGTGCTCAGCGCCGCTAAAGAAGTTTTCACTTCAAAAACATACAAACCTCCCCTTTTGAAATCTTGAAGTCGGTAAAATAAAAAACATATGACCGAATCCGAATTGAGTACCTCTTTTGAAATCTTGAAGTCTGTTAAAAATATGGCCTTGAATGACGTCACTGTTATATGGCATCTCTTTCATTCTAATATAAGATGGATCTAATGAAAGAGATGCAATACAACAGTGACGTCATTCAAGGCCATATTTTCTAGCTTCAAACGAATGTTCGGCACGCAATCTCCAAGATGTATCTAAACTTCTTGGTAGCCAATACCAAATATTTTTGAAGTGAAAACTTCTTTAGCAGCGCTGAGCACTTTTTGTGATGAGGATAAATTGTTAAACTCGCGACAGATCGACAGACCAGCTGAGTTGACCCCTCCTAGTGTCGTGGTTACCATGTTGGGAGGGGTCAACTTGGCTGGTCATTGTAAAGTATTGTGGCCACAATGATACTCGGGACATATATGTATGTATGTAGATGGATTATTCGATTATTGCGAATATGAATATGAATATCTTTGTTATTTACGTTTTTTATCATGTCATTAAGTTTTTACTTCTGCCGGCACTCCCGGAGTGCAACCCGTTGTTTTTTTTAAATCAGTCAAATACTGTTCTGTGATTCAAATTAAAATGAGGTCAAATTAAAATGTTTTGTAAATCATAAATATGTATACCCGCTTCACAAGTCTAAATATGATACACTTTTCGAGCATGAGAAGTGAAAAATACTATTAGTAGGTAGTGCTTGTACTGTTTTACTCGATACTGTGGAACTGTACGATGTGCCGTGTATAGGTACCTACTGTTTGTGTTTGATGTATTAAATAGAGGAATGTAGATTTTCTAGATACTAACCTTTTCTGTTTATTCAATCTCCAGACCCTCAGAGACGATATCTTCTTTTTATTTCGGTTGCAAACCATTTTTTATTCGCTCGTGGCGCTGAAAAAAAATTGCGTACGTCCGACCTCCAATGCGCTCCGCGCGGGACTGACGCGGTGGAGCAAGCGCGGAGCGGGCGTGAATGTACCATAAATTTCGTTGTTATTGGGTGAAAAAATACAAAAATAAGTATATTAAAAATTTTAGTCCCGAGTGTCCTCACACCATCAAAGACGTTTATTTTGGTGTAATTTCCAATTCATAAAGTTACGTAAGATTGAAATAAAATGAGTTTTAAGATCAAGAATAGAGGTATGTTTGGCATTTTTTTCTATCGAACAAAGTTTGTCCAATTACGTAACGGAGTCCCGACTGTACTAGTTGAAGGTCTCAAATATAACCCTATATTTTTTTTGGATTTTTAATAAGTGGTGTTTCAAAATAAAACCGTATTTAGAATCACATATTTTACAATGAGCCCGCCTTAAGAAGACTAATAATAATATTATATTGCAGGTGGGTCTATGCATAAGGTGGTTGTCAGTAGCACGAGTAACACGACACCAGAAGACAGAGAATTGGAGCCTAAATATAATAAACGAAAGCTCGACAATACAGGTGAGTACAAATTTTAATTTTGCTCTCGTCTATTACGTATACAATTGAGCCTAAAACGTGCACAATAGGTATTGTCAGGTTTTAGAAATAGGAATAGCTATGAACCCTATAAACCTACACATCCATCCATCGTAATATCAGTGTTATTATAAATGCTAAAGTAAAGTAATTCTGGCGAGGGTATCTTGATTGAATATCTGCGATACTGAAAAAAGGCCAGATCAGAAGTGCCCGCAACCAATGAACATGTATGAGGACATGTATGGATGTGATTGCAGAAAATTACTTATGTAAGGACCGTAGTATTTAACGTTCTTTGGTCTCTGTCTCCCCCAACTGTATACTTAGCTGTACCGGATTTTGGTATAGAGATCTTTGCAAGTTTGAATCCCGGGAAGGCCACAGCATAGTTTTTATCCCGGATATTATCCCCCCAAGCCACAGGAATTAATGAAAGTTAGTATGGAGGTGTAGCCTGACAAGTTGCTGTGTAACCCTGTGTTAGTGGCGCTACAAATAGCTTGCATATGGCAAATATATCAATTTCAGTACCGGTCATGTCAACTACCAATACATATAAAGTTACCATACAATAGTAAATTAAAATATACCTATTTGTGGTCATCTTACACAAATTGACCTAATCCCAAACAAAGCAATGCTTTCTTAATATGGGTACTAGATGATTTTTATTATTGGCGCTATACATACGTGTATACATAACGAAAAGTAGTAAGTCAATCAGCTGTTCTGATTGACGGCGTTATATTCGGGGGTGATTGTACTGATAGGGAGTTAGTTGTAGAGCTCAAAAAACATGCGTGCGATCAGCGTGTGGTATACAAACCATGCATTCATATAGGCCTCAATTTATTGAGTTGAAGACTTAAACCTTACCGTGTGTTTATGTAAATTGCATTGTATATAAAACATTATATGGGGCAATTTTCTAAATTTCCCCATCCATCCATCCATCATCCATTCCATCGTCAAAAACATAAAATAAACCATTTATCATGTAGAATAGTGTTACTGTCAAAAAGAATATTCCGGATGGCTTCAAAAATTTGTAATAAATTACCGATAGCTATATTGAAGTTAAATGATTTGAGACAGTTTAAAATCAAACTACACGAATTTTTAGTTGCCAAAAGCATACTACTCCTGTAAATGAATCTTTATGGCAATCAATATTTTTGATTAATATATTCATAATTTGTCGACAGTTTTGATGTTTTTTTGTATTTTAATTTGTGACTAATTATGTTTATTTTAGATTTTATTTTATTGTGAATTTTAATTGAATGTTTATATTTAAAATTTTCCTGTAATGCATGCTGCATGCTAATTTGTAGCTATTTGTGTGCCATGTGGCGAAACATAGTGACTCTATATTTAAGAATTAGACCGACACAACCTATGTTTGACAAATAAATAATTTAAGTTTGAAATAAATAGATACTTAGATACATACTAGCTTTTGCCCGCGACTTCGTCTGCGTAGAACTCCGTCATCGCGTTAGAATAATATTGCTAGTCTTTTATTTGAGTCGCTTATCTAGTTATATCTCTTCCATACAAACTTCCACCCCCTTACTGGATAAGTTCCGGGATAAAAGATATCCTATGTCCTTCCCTGGGATTCAAACAATATCCATACCGAATTTCATCTCAATTGGTTCAGCGGTTTAAGTTTAAGGGGTAACTGACAGACGGACTTACTTTCGGATTCATAGCCTGCTACGATTTCGCACGGGTAGGGCAGTTATTAATCTATTTAAACGACAACGACAACAGAACGCTATATCTGACCAGGTATTTTACTAAAACCGAAGTTTCTAGTCGCTCACTTAGCATGTATTACTCTTTTCTATACTAACATTCAACCCCCTTTTTCACACCCTTAGGGGATGGATTTACAAAAATGCCTTTTTGTTGGAAGCCACCAATCTTGCTTCATAAATGATCATTTTTCCTGTCTCATCCTTCTTTCTTTTGAGTGTCCATTTGCAGTCTACCGTTTTGGATCCTTTAGGTTGTTTCAGTGTCCATGACTGATTGTTTTCCATAACAACTATTTAACTGGCTATAAATTGTTTACAGATATGTCTCCAAGAAAGAAGAGATTGGTTGAGCAACTCAAAAGAACCAGATGTACACTAACATCTTTACGCAAGAGTGCAACCTTGGTTGAGAAACTAGAATCTCCGTTTTTAAAGGAAATATTACTTTCCGCAGGCAAAAACCAAGCTAGGAAGCCAACAGGACGAAGATGGACAGCAAAAAATAAAATATCCTGTTTGGCAATTCTCAAAAGATCGGCAAAAACATATCGATATTTAAGGCATATTATCCCGCTGCCAAGTATAAAAACGCTACAAAATGTTTTAAAAAAAATCCCAATGGAACCAGGAATCAATAAATCAGTTTTAAACCATTTATCTATGTCCGGCCAACAAAAAAATCAGAAAGAGAAAGTATGTGCGCTACTCTTTGACGAGGTAGCCTTAAAACCGCGGCTTCTCTACAATCCCGCTGCTGGCCAAGTCGATGGTTTTCAAGATTTGGGAGCTACACAAGAGGATGGAAGATCCGATGCAGTGGCTGACCATGCTCTCGTCTTCATGTTGCAAGGAATATATAAAAAGTTCAAGCAACCAATTGCCTTCTATTTTGTTAAAGGTACAATTTCATCAGAAAAATTGACGGCCTTAATAAAAGAAATAATATGCGCAGTAAATGAAACTGGCTATAGAATTTTGACGACTGTATGCGACCAGGGCCCCACAAATATGGGTGCCATAAAACTATTGAAGAAGTTTTCCTCACCTTCGAGCGGTGAAATGGACTCAAGAAATTCATTTTCTTGAATGACCAAGAGGTATTCATGTTATATGATATACCACATTTATTCAAGTCGATCAGAAATAACTTTTTAAAAAATGGCACCTTGATTTTAAATGGAAGGACAGCGAAATGGTCTCATCTCAATATGGTCGAAGAAAAAAACCGGAACTTCCTGTATTTTTCTAAAATTACGCAAACGCATGTATCGCCGAAGTATAGGTCGAAAATGAAGGTGAAATATGCCACTCACATGTTAAGTAACACTGTGGCTGCAGTACTTAAACTCATGTCCCAAGGAGAAAAAAAATGAAAGCCTGGCAGCAGAGTTAATGGAAACGGCACAAGTTGTGCAGGAATTGGACCGGTTGTTCGACTGCACCAACGGGCCCTCGTGTAAAGAGGATGTAAAAAAGGGCCTGAGACAGAATGTGTCGGATAATACAAAACATTTAGAGGAGTGGGAAAAATACGAAAAAAAACTGGAAACGATGAAGTTTATAAATAATGCTGGAACGGTCGCTGGTAACATAAAATGTGTCAATGGCTATGTAAATTCTTTAAAATCTCTAAGAGGAATCTGGTTAGAGGTTAAAAAAATCGGCTTCAAATATTTAAATTTGCGCCAAGTGAACCAAGATTCACTCGAAAACTTATTTGGCGTTATTAGACAACACTGTCCGACGAACAATAATCCCACTTGCGCGCATTTTATGTCAGCCTTAAAGACCGCAGTTGTAACTGGACTGACGGCACCTCATAGTCGTGGGTCTAACTGTCAGAAAGATAGGAATATATTGTTAACTGATTTCCATAATCTAGTATTTAATCAGTGCAATGAAGCTGATGATGTTGAAGTTGAATCAAATGAAAAACATATAATTAATGCAGATTCAGACGAAGAAGACAACATCCCAGTTTTAAGTTTGCCAGAAAGTGAATTTCAGCTTGAAGACGATTTAGCTGATATAGATAATCAGCCAATAGTATATGTTAGTGGCTATGTAGCTTCAAGAATTGCCAAAATCCACAAGTGTCAAACTTGTCAGGATTGTTTGACGGTTGTGGATCCCGAAAAAATAACTGACCCGACATATAACTACATTAGTTTAAGGGAATGGTGGGGCAACAAAAAATCACTAACATACCCCTCGAAAAATTTATGTAGTTTGGTCAAATGTGCGACAGGTACCATGGAGACGGAAATATGCCCAGTTTTACACAGGCGTAATATTTTTGATTTGACTGTGACTTTATTGTCTACTAACTGTGATACGACATGGTTTGTTTGTGTGCCACACAAGACTACTGTGTGTGAAAAAATATTTACGGCTTTAGCACATCTGTTCATACGACGGCAGTGCGATAGGCTCAACCAAAAAATTGCTGCGCGTGAAGAAGGTTTAGCCGATGCAGTAAAACGGGCTCAACAACACGGGAATCAGTAGTAGGTAGTCTATCTATGTCCATATCATAAATCCTCTTTAATGTGTACTCTGTAATGTGTGTTTAATGTGTAAGCAAATGACCACCATTATAACACTAAATACACAATTTTATCAAGCGATGTCGTTACATGCGTGTGCTTACAAAAAACATCAACGCACGACTTCTGTATTCTGTATTTAACAGGATGACTGATGATCACTGAAGCGAATGAAGAAATAAACTTCTGCGTTCTAGCGTTATCCCAGTACAGTTGCATATTAAAGGATGCCCGGGGTCTGCTACCTAAAGCAAAGGTATATTAAATAAAGAAATGAGGTGAAGACGCGAATGGAACTAAAAATAAAATATTATGTAATTAAACTATATAGTGCTCAACTAGATTGAAACCGAGGTAATGTGAGAAAAACCTGCTTGACTAAGTTGCAATTCCTGTAAAATTTAGGTGCTCGTATGAATAATTCTAATTTTATCTAATTCGTATTTCAAAAGTCACTCACCGAAAATATGTACCTACAGTCACCACACATATATCGTCCATAACAAAGGCGGCATAAAATATCTGACACGTCCTTACGGCCCTACAAATAAATTCGTGTCAGATATTTATGCCACCTTTGTTATTGGTCGATATTAATGCTACACTCGGGCACTTTAATTGATAAGCCATTTTATACTGGACATTTTATAGCGCGTATGGTCCATTATAAACTGAGCTCCAAATGGCTCAACGATTAAAGTCCTCAAGTGTACAAGTACATGTTACATGATCACCTCAGTTTCGGCTGTTGATTATTACATCAAAATGACAGAGTAAGCTCTCTATTGTGTTGTGAAATGGGTATTATATAGGGACGTATACGTACATAGTATACAGTGGGAATAAAATATATATATATAATTTATTATTTCTATATTCGAACCTGGGAAATAATATAATAAATACTTAAAATATAATTGAGGATACTGTTTCTTCTCTACTTTGTGGCGTACTTTGCATGCCTAATGTGTCTTTAAAATGTTTCATAGAAGGTAGTTTCGCAGAATTTTCGTTTCACAGATTATATTTTAGCTTAAATGCCATTTTGTAGTACCCGACTAGTCTAGCCTAGTTTTCTGGTAGCTCTAGAGCTACCAGAACAGTAGGTTAGGTTAGAACTGCGACCCTTTTGTAAAAAAATGTTTTCTATGAAATGAAACATTCGGCGAAACAAATACATCTATGAAACTTCTGTCTGCGAAACAAAGTAGAACCCTAAGTAATAGACGGAAAAAAAAACGGAGATATTTTATTCCCAACATCCCACATACGTAGGTATTCTAAGAGTTATGCCATACCTACTAGGTATGGCATAACTCTTAGAAAGTGTTTTTTGTGAATGTAGTATAAGTAAATCTGCCAATATTCTCGTTTTAAGTGTTATCTTTGTTACAAAGAGCACGGAATGTACTGTTTCTGTAAAACCGGGTTCGACCAAACAGGAATAAGGACTTGTCAAAATTTACGGGCTAAATTTGTGCTAGCTCCAAGATATAGCTTCACATTTTGTTTGCTATGTGTGTCAGGGATTTTGAATCAAAGTTTGAGAAAGCTACATCTGGCACCATCAGACTCGTAAACCAAGGCAACCAATATGTTAGTATATTCAGTTGGTTTTAAATTATACGTTAGTAAATAACTGTTTTTAAAGCACAAGGAACATATGTATAATCTGAAACAATAAATGTTATTTGCGCCTTAACTCAATTGTTTTATTTGTACGGGATAAATAAGAGGCATTACGAAATATGATCATATCGATTATTACCGGTTTTGGAAATCACTATTACCGGTTTTGCACAGCACTAAATAAATATCATATCGATTATTACCGGTTTTTCACAGCACTAAATTTGACAGATTATGAATGTATAGTATGGCAACATTTTATTTTTCTTATGTTGGTACAGCTTGTTAGACGTGGTCAAACTAAACGCGCAGAAATAATTTGTATGGAGTTCCGTCTCTTAAAACGGAGTGATTATAAAACGGAGTGATTATATTCTCTTTGCGGCCGAGCGGCCGTCGGAGGAGGATGTATATACCGTTTTTTTGTGGCTATTCACAAAGCTTACCACAACCCCCTCAAACAAACCAATACAAATAGTGACCTCCCATTATGTGTATTTATTATGAAAGTCGCAGTCAAAGTATACTAGGAACGTAATTGTGAACTAAATCGAGACAACTTATGAATCACATAGCTGATAACGCAGTTGTCAATTGATTTTAAAGTACTGTCCTTGATACTTGGTAGATTTAATTTATTTGTCTACTCGTGACTTTTTTATATTTAGAAAAATGCTTTATTTTGATGAGCATTTCATTATGATTAAAGTCAGCGATCAGCATCTAGTGGTTTAACCTGGAAGGTAATCATTTAGCAACTAGATATTTGTCAAAGTATATTTCGTAAAAAACAACAGTCAGAGCTCTAAGTCGAGTTTTGCTTGCGTTCGTTTGACAGAATTTAGCCTTAGAGTTGTGTCCGAACTATACCTAGGTAGTACTATGTAGTTCAGCGAAATATTGTCTCTCAGAATGTTACAATAAGCATCTGATAAAGTACGTAGATGCTCAAAGTGTAGTCGCACGATTCTATCCACCAAAATTCGGCCGCAGAAAAACACAAAAACTGACTCGACAAATAAATTTCTTTTTATTTTCGAACCTGTTCACCAAATTTCACGAGAATTGGGTTAAAAATGCGACCTTTAGATGCGGACAACCGGAAATCCGGACATACGAAAGCATTTATTTGGAAGCTAAAACAGAGATCTTCGTTTCACTCGGTCAAAAAAGAAATACTTCCCGGGCTAGGCCTTCAATTTTGTACGAAATTTCTTTACAGTTCTCTCGGGTTATTCCGCCTGAAACGTTATACATTGAATCCTGTTATAAAACGCACGTAATGACGACAGTTCATTGCACGTTTGAGAAATAGTACATTACTACAGAGGCCGAGAAGGAAAGGGTCGCCGGCGGAGTACATAGAGACGGATATTTACGAGGCTGGCAACCCATTTTCACACCGAGGTATGTATAGTGCTTTTCTCAAACATGCAATGAAATAAATCAAAAAGCTCCTAGAAATCAAACTTTAATTTCTATAGCAACTGAAAGTAAACTAGAAAAAAATTAAACTGACACATATATTACTATTTATTTGTCGACTTCTAAACTTTATTAAAAGTAGAAACAGGCGTATAAAAGAAACAGTGTCTACTCCGAAATCTATACTTTGCACATGCCGTCCCTTTCACTCTCGCAAGAAAGGGAAGCCACTAATACCAAGTACGGATTTCGAATTTCAGAGTACAGGCCCGGTCGTATTCAGCCATTTCAGCCAATTCAACTAGTATTTTTCTGTCGGAAACGCTACGTTTTTGTATGTCTTAAATAATTTCCGTTTTTCGGTGCAAAAATACACTAGCGATTCTGTTAAAAAAATGAAGGGCGGGAATGGGAAAGCATGAACTTTTTGACGTTTCAATACTTTTGGTTTATGTCTATCAAATCTGAATCCAAATTCCGTCTTATTATATATCCGCGTCATTTCCGTTCCGTGTTATTTTTGAGAAATTTTTTTTTTTTTAATTTATCGTAGTGGCAGAATGTCTTAACGAACTAAAAATCAATTATTGCTTATAGTTTTCTTCATAGCTGAACGCCGTGATGCCGAGTCACAAACGAATGAGGAATGAAAACTTTAAAAGGAATTTTAATGAATAACTACAGGGATTATTTTTTAAATATTTTTGTATATTCATCACAGATATAAATAAATCAAACTACTTTTTTTTTTTAATAAAACGTACAGCATATGATCGTACCATATGTATACATATTTTCGAATCAAAATGGGCATTCTATTTACCTGTACATTGTACAACAACTATTATTTCATACAAAGTAATATTCATTTTTAAGTAAACAAAACGATCAAGATTTTTACGCCAGGCAGTATAGCCTAAGAAAGATACGTTTTTTTTGGAAAAAATTCTCTAACAGGCTAATTTTTTTTATACGGTTCTTTTAAGTGATTTTAAGAATCAATATTTTTTAAATTTGCGAATCTACCACCGGAAGTTGGATAGAAAAAATGGTGCCCAAAAACTGTTGATTTTTCACAGCAAATATGGTATAAGTAGTTTTATTGAGATTGCTTCTATCTTTAGGTCTGTTTTGATGCTGACGACCCGAATCGAAACATATATGCAACGGGAAATAAGAGAAATTTAATCAAACAGGTATTTTCAGTCTTTCTCAAATTTATTAAAAAGAAAATTATATATAAGCTCTTTATAGCAACACCTGAAAAACAAGGACTGTTTCTCAGAATTATCATTGAAAATGAAACTATTTAAATATTTGGTAAATAGTTTTTTACAAATCGCCTATTTAACATTAGTAGAAAAAATATATCAGTTCCAATTTTTCCGTGGACTTTTAATTTAAGCCCTGAGAATGTCAATGGAATAGGAATGAACCCCATGTTATTTGTTTTCGTTGATTTGCTTAATTACAGCACACACGTGCAATCTGATTTGGACTTTATTGCCTTACTATCAGGGATTATTTTAGAACGCACAACGAGATGGAAGTAGGCATGTCGATACTCAAGCGCGCGGCGCGTGCGGCCCCCGCCGCCTAGCTCCGATGTCTGTTTATTATTATTACTTACTATGACTCTGATATGAATAACGAATGCATTGATGACGGTGCCCAAATACAAATACAAAGTCCGTGATTGCAATTTTCCCGTTGGCTTTAAAGCTCAGAATATCAACGAAATAGGAATAAAGCGAATTTTATTTATATTCATTAATGTACAGCAAACGTTTGCAATCGGATTTGGACTTTATTGACTTATTGTTAAGGATTATTTCAGATGAGAATGTAGGGATTGAGTAGGCAGGTTCAAACTTAAAACACGCGTGCTTGAGGCCGCCGCTCGGCCCAGCCCCTCTAGCACAACATGTATTCCGTATCTACTCGCGCGCGAGATAAGCTACCTGTCACATTTTGACAGCATTAATCAGACAGTGACAGGTAGCCTATCTCGCGCGGACGAGATGCATGTTATGCTAGCCGCACAGTGCGACATTTTATTATTATTTACCTACTCATTCATTACCTTTAAAATGATATTGAGTTTGAGTAACTATGTAAAATTTGTTTGCGGCGTAGGAAATTTTGTTTATTTGCGTAGTTTATGATGTTTACGTATAATCTTAATCTTAAATATATAAAAGAAGAAACTGACTGACTGATTGATTGACTGACTGACTGACATATCAACGCACAGCCCAAACCGCTGGTTCTAGAGATTCCAAATTTGGCACGTAGGTTCCTTATAAGCTTTAGGGGTGCACTAAGGAAGGATTTTTCAAAATTCATCCCCTAAGGGGGTGAAATGGGGCTCCGAAGTTTGTATGGAGAAACAAGATTAGTTTGATTATTTTATTCGAAACTTCACAGGAGTACTCCTAATAATAAATGAGTAAACACGGTTTCAGGTTTTCTGAAAATTCAACCCCTAAAAGGGGGAAATCGGGTGACAAAGTGTGAAAGCCGTACCGTACTCTTAAAGATATATACCACACTATCTTTTTCTCCCGGCTTCGCCCGCGTACTAAACGTAACTTTAAACAGTCTACAAGAAAAGGATGATCTCAGTTTGAATTTGACCCAACCAGAGGTATGTGTTTGTCCGCGATTATCACGCGTTTGGCTGAACCGATTTAGGTGCGGATCGGAAAACTTTTTGTTACATTCTGGAGGTTTCGGTATACGAATTTTTATGCCGCCATCGACTTACTACTACTAAGAGATTATAATTACTACTCTTGAATAAAAGTACATATCTGTCTCCCTTAAAAGAAGGAAATCTGGTCTCAAAGTCTGAAAATCGACAATGGGCATTGTTTCTGTGGTTTATCGGGTCGCTGATTACGAAAACAACACTGATTTTAAAATCCAACGTGGCGGACGTGAAATACCATCTCCCCTGTCGGGGTGAAATGGGGTTGAAATGTCTACATATCAATATGGGTATCGTTTTCATGGTTTTTTGGGACGTCAATTACGAAAATGGCATCGATTTTAAGATTTAATATTGTGGACATAAACATTTCTAAATATGTAAAAGATGAAACTGACTGACTGATTGATTGACTGGCTGACTGACTGACATATCAACGTACAACCCAAACCGCTGGTTCTAGAGATTCCAAATTTGGCACGTAGGTTCCTTATAAAGTCTAGGGGTGCACTAAGGAAGGATTTTTCAAAATTCATCCCCTAAGGGGGTGAAATGGGGCTCCGAAGTTTGTATGGAGAAACAAGATTAGTTTGATTATTTTATTCGAAACTTCACAGGAGTACTCCTAATAATAAATGAGTAAACACGGTTTCAGGTTTTTTGAAAATTCAACTCCTAAAAGGGGGAAATGGGGTGTCAAAGTCTAAAAATCGACTATGGGTATTATTTCTATGGTTTATCGGATCGCTGATTACGAAAACAACAATGATTTTAACGAAAATTGGCGGACGTGAAATACCAATTTTCCCAGTTGGGGTGAAATGGGGTTGAAATGTCTACATATCAATATGGGTGTCGTTTTCATGGTTTTTTTGGGACGTTAATTACGAAAATGGCATCGATTTTAAGATTTAATATTGTGGACATGAAAATTTTCTAAATATGTTAAAGAAGAAACTGACTGACTCACATATCAACGCACAGCCCAAACCGCTGGTTCTAGATTATATTCCAAATTTGGCAAGTAGGTTCCTTATAAGGTCTAGGGGCGCACTATGAAAATATTTTCCAAAATTCACATGCTAAGGGGTGAAACGATGCCAAAAATTTGTATGGGAAAACAAGATTAGTTAAGACTATTTTATTCGAAACTTTAAAGGAGTATTCCTAATGATAAATGAGTAAACAAGTTTTTCAGGTTTTTGAGAATTCAACCCTTAAAAGGAGGAAATGTGGTCACAAAGTCTGAAAATAATACCCATATTGATTTTCAGACTTTGAGACCAGATTTCCTTCTTTTAAGGGAGACAGATATGTACTTTTATTCAAGAGTAGTAATTATAATCTCTTAGTAGTAGTAAGTCGATGGCGGCATAAAAATTCGTATACCGAAACCTCCAGAATGTAACAAAAAGTTTTCCGATCCGCACCTAAATCGGTTCAGCCAAACGCGTGATAATCGCGGACAAACACATACCTCTGGTTGGGTCAAATTCAAACTGAGATCATCCTTTTCTTGTAGACTGTTTAAAGTTACGTTTAGTACGCGGGCGAAGCCGGGAGAAAAAGATAGTGTGGTATATATCTTTAAGAGTACGGTACGGCTTTCACACTTTGTCACCCGATTTCCTCCTTTTAGGGGTTGAATTTTCAAAAAACCGGAAACACTTGTTTTTATTTATTGTTAGGAGTACTCCTGTTAAGTTTCGAATAAAATAGTCTGACTAATCTTGTTTCCCCATACAAACTTTGGACCCCCATTTCACCCCCTTAGAAAATGAATTTTGAAAAATCCTTCCTTAGTGTGTGTGTCCCCTAGCTAGAACTTATAAGGAACCTACGTGCTAAATTTGGAATCTCTAGAACCAGCGATTTGGGCTGTGCGTTGATATGTCAGTCAGTCAGTTAGTTTATTTTTTTATATATTTAGATAAAGAATGTTCATTTTCTCAATATTAAATCTTAAAATCGATACCGTTTTCGTAATTGACGTCCGAAAAAAACAAAACTACACCCATATTGATATTTAGTTATTTAAATTTCAACCCCATTTCACCCCGACAGGGGAGATGGTATTTCATGTCCGCCACGTTGAATTTTAAAATCATAGTAGTTTTCGTAATCAGCGCCCTGATAAACCACAGAATCAATACCCATTGTCATTTTCACACTTTGTCACTCGATTTCCTCCTTTTAGGGGTTGAATTTTCAAAAAACCGGAAACACGTGTTTACTTATTTATTGTTAGGAGTACTCCTGTGAAGTTGCGAATAAAATAGTCCGACTAATCTTGTTTCCCCATACAAACTTTGGACCCCATTTCACCCCCTTAGAGGATGAATTTTGAAAAATCCTTCCTTAGTGTACCCCTAGCTAGACATTATAAGGAACCTACGTGCCAAATTTGGAATCTCTAGAACCAGCGATTTGGGCTATGCGTTGATATGTCAGTCAGTCAGTCAGTTTCTTTTTTATATATATTTAGATAAAGAATGTTCATTTCCACAATATTAAATCTTAAAATAGATACCGTTTTCGTAATTGACGTCCGAAAAAAAAACATAAATCTACACCCATATTGATATTTAGTTATTTAAATTTCAACCCCATTTCACCCCGACAAGGGAGATGGCATTTCATGTCCGCCACGTTGGATATTAAAATCATTATAGTTTTCGTAATTAGGGACCCGATAAACCACAGAAACATACCCATTGTCGATTTTCATACTTTGTCACCCCATTCCCCCCTTTTAGGGGTTGAATTTTCAAAAAACTGGAGACACGTGTTTACTTATTTAGAAGGTGAAGTTTTGAATAAAATAGTCTTACTAATCTTGTTTCCCCATACAAACTTTGGACCCCCATTTCACCCCCTTAGGGGACGAATTTTGAAAAATCCTTCCTTAGTGCACCCCTAGACCTTATAAGGAATCTACGTGCCAAATTTGGAATCTCTAGAACCAGCGGTTTGGGCTGTGCGTTGATATGTACTGACAGAAACGAACAAACCAGTTTTGTCTATTTAAAAAAAATTGATCCCCATACAATATTTAACCCCTATTTTCAACCCTTTGAGAGACGAAAATTTTTAAAACACCTAGTTAACTTTCCTTGTTATATCTGCGTTTTCAAAATTTTGGATGGCGGCCACCCGCCTGTAGCCCTTATTGTCTCTGGTTGGTGACTTTTGCCGTGATATGATCTTTATAAAACATGCGTGTTCCGCGTATCTATTCTATACTACTTATATAAAATAATTATGACGATGTAATATTTTAAAAAACGAATACATTTGTCATCCTATTTACTTGTTGGATCAAGACATACTTATTTACGCAATCTCGGTGTTGCGTCTATGTAATTCAAGGTCGCGAAGGGCTTCGACCTGCGCGGCGTGCGAAGTGACGAATACCTGCTTCTAAGCGTCCCTATAAGGCATAATTTAGCGTGGCATCATCTTTCTAAGAATTTATGCCGATACGTATACATGTTCTACTTTTTATGTATACCTAATTTATGTCTTCAACTGTACTGTTAATAAAGTGTGTGCAAAGTACAATCACGAATATATGGTCTCAATATACCTACCGTCCGGCCGACAACGTAGTTGTTCAGTACCTACCTACACCTACGAATGCACCGGATGAGAGGGCTTTTATTATAGGCGTATAGGTTAGGTACACAAAGTCCGTGATTTCTTAATCGATAAATTATATATATTTAAAAATCATTTTGGCGGTTTTGAGTCGTTTTAGATGTCAGATTATATACAAAATTTAAAGTTACTAAATGACTTAGTTTTAACTTTTAATCCATACTTCATAGCTACTATTGAACTTAATAATAAGTTGTCTAAAATACACTATTAACATATACCTAATAGAACATAAAGCTTAGGGCCGCACCGAAGCCACCGATAAAAGTAAAGTACCTACACACACACTTGTCACCCTCCCGCGCGCCTCTCGCTGTGCTGCACACCTCCGCTCACCCCGCGTATTCCCCTCTCGCGCCTACTATTAATGAAAATGCATTTGAAATCACTTAATAGGTATTTATAGGGTTCATTAGCATTACACCTTCTTCAATGTGGCCTTCATGAAAAGTCAACGTAGTGAGTTTGGCTTATATATTATTTTCACAAGACTTTTTCAAAGAAAATAAAGCTCCAGGTATTTTGGGTAGCTTCAGTATAAAAAGGGTCAATACATATAAGAAAGATATATATAAACCATAACTGTAATGTTAGCTTATATACCATAGCCGTAATTGAATTTTATATTTTTCTGTATTAAAAATTATTATATTACGATGTTGCCTTAACAAAAATCGGTTGATTTTTCATGTATCACAAAGAATATAAATATATATAGTATGTCATAAAGTAAGTAAATGCTTATACCATTTTCGCCCGATTTTTAAGGATTTTTTATAGATTATTTTTTAATATTTTCTACAGTCACGTTGGTGGACTATGTGTTTTATTAAAGAATACCTAATCTAATTGCTTTAACAAATTTTTTGGTGCAAAAAAAGTAGCTGTTATGAATTAATGTTCAAAATTCATACAGCGCAACCGTACCGCTCTTAGGCTAAGTAGGTTACTTAGGTAATTAATTAATATTCTGCAACGCTTTGACCTCACCGTAGGAGAACCAATGCGTCAGACCTCCGATTGCGTGTAGTTATTACGTGTCCTAGTGTCAAGATATACTAGGGGTATCTGGTGAGGTGATCGATGCTTGACTATTGTAAATAGCTCGCCAACGCCATCTATCGAGTAAGATTTCGTGAAAATGATGAAAGCGCAAAGCTTGACGGCCTCTTAAGTTTCTTAAAATATCACTCTGCTAGCCTGCGAATGTCAAACAAAAGTCGTTTTGTATGGAAAGCGAACCACCTTAACTTGCAATGTATGCAATTATGTTTGTTCGGGTGGTCTTGCTACTCAATTTTCAACCACTTGCCGGTATACGATTGAGCTAAAATTCAGCACACTAATGTAAGTTCGATGACAATGACAAAACAATATTATGTTATGGTACCATCAAACTGATCTGATGATGGAGACAGAAGATTGCTATAGCAACTTCTAAACTACACAACATAAACCCATCGTGTTTGGGCTCATTGGAACCGTCTCTACGCGTAGTTGATGACTGTGGAAAAAAGTACAGTCGGCAATAAAAGCTTGTATCAAAAATTAAACTTTTGACAGAAACTTATTCGATTTGTCGATGATGATGATGAAATTGATGAATCATATGCTATCACGTCCGTATTTCTTTGTAATTACTCGTTCGGATAACAGAACACGACGTCGACGGAAGCCCGCGAGCTGAGTGAGTGGAGCGCCTGGGACGCGTCCGCCTGTTCCTGCGGAGACGCCTCTTCTGCTCGCCACATGCGTCGCATCAGGTAACTGATTGTTCTACTGTCATATTACGACGGTTGTATTAAGGCGCAGGGTAGGGCAAGGCCTTCCCCATACAAACTTTGTGCACGTTTTATTTGTCGGTTTTGGCACTAACAAATATAATATATTTTTTGGTTGTAAATATTAGATATGCGAAGATCGTGATGTGAAAATTTCAAATATTTCAAAAAAATTCAAAAATTAAAAAAAAAAATTAACAAAAAAAATTTACATCACGAAATAGCTATCAGACAAATAAGCATACTGACCAAAAATCATAACTTTAATACAAACACAAACGAAGTAAATCCTGCACAAAGTTTGTATGGAGAGAGCTTGCCCTACCCCTCCTCTTAAGAGGGTGTACCTATAGGATGGCATTTCAAAAGTCCCGCTCTAACACGCGTGAGTTTTTAATAACTATCCCGCTCTCTACGGAAGCTCAGCGCGTGTTTTTCGTAAATATTTATGTTTTTTCTAAACGTGTACCTACATTTATAGGGATAATCTTTTTTATCAGGTTTGAGAACTTATCATTTTACAACTATTAAACCAAAAATGGGAGGGTTCTAAAGATCCAACCAAAAACATCGAAAAAGGGTTATGTTTGAAAAATAAAAGTATCGAGAAATTTTTTGCAAATCGTGTTTTCACTTTTAACAGACTGGAGGATAACAGTTCAAGATTGATATACTGGAAGGACAGATATTTAATCACTATAGATGTTGAGATCTAAGTCGATAAACATTGGCAAAAGTGCATATGTGGGCTCTTAAGACTGCACCGAGCAAATTTCTGAATAATTGCGATGGTTGGATCACTTGCTGTATTATTATTACTAAAGCTTGAATTCTGTAATTCTTATATATGATATTTAAGGATACACTCTACACGTCATGTGTTTCAGAAACACAATTACTTATAGTTTTCTTCATAAAAATGCAATCCAAAGTTAGCTCTACTACTCGTAAAGGAAATAAACGCAAACTATACAACGTTAATACTTTATGAAAGGTCTTCAATTTTTGAATAGTAACAAAACTACATGTTATCTAGGTCGAATGTGTTTAACATTTGCAAAATGTGTAGATTTTTTTAACAATGCAAAGGAAATTCCGAAAATTTGAGCCGCCGTAGTTTTCTTGCCGGCAGATGGCATAAATAAGAGTGTAATGACTGGAAATAGATAGCCAACTTCACGCATATTGTGATCCCGACTAAAGCGCCACCAAGAGCTAAAGTTAGTAAATATTATCTTGGATACATGTGAAAAAACATACAAAAAGTGCATCCGCCGCTGGGGATCGAACCCGGGTACATTGTCTCTAAAGACAATATACTTTACCACAGGGCCACGTGTGTGATACTGGTGCGCATCGAATTTTTGAATACCTTTTTAACAGTCTACCTACTTTTACATTTTAGCCACGGAATAATAAAAACCAGTGGAAATGGCAAGGGGGCGTGTCGCGCTGTCATAAATATGAGGAGATACGCAGCATTGCTTCAGTTCGCAGCTTTCGCTTGTGCGTGACAGTTGTGTCGCTGCCATTACAAAAAAATCTAAAAATGCCAGATTGCGCAGTTTTGGAGTACAAAAACGATAGCCGGAGCAAAAACGTTGCCAATGGTGGTGTTTCATACCATCGCTAAGTCTTATTTTACTTTATTTTCAATAATTTCTAATATTCTGTTTTAGGGCATTTTAAGCATATAGACATCAAACAAAAATAAACCTTATCATTAAGCAATAGAGTTGATTTTGCACCATACGTCAAAGTATGCAGCAATCTAGAACATTCGCTACTCAAGTAGTGCGCGGATGATGTCGATAAGTTATCGATATTTGGTGCAAGTTATCTATTATAAAGATTGAAATATAATTCAATGTTTTTTAGGGTTTAAAAGTAAAATAATGTAATTTGTAGGCGACGCGGGGCCACAGTAGTATCACTTTGATAGCTCACGCGAGCGTAGGGTTCCGCCGGCACGTCTCGTGGAACACGGTCGCGTCTCACCAAGGTTCTGCGTTCCGCCGAGGAAATTGCCAGCAACGCTCTTGTCACACCACAACACACACTAATATGAACAGGACCGAGAATCCTCTTAATTAAACCACTGAATAGAATCACTGATTTATTTACACTGATTACTTACAGACTGAACATATATACAAGGCACTATGGTTAACACTAGCTAGGCTAGGCACTGCAACTAGGCACTAACAATTAACTTACTGTACTTACAATAATATTACACTTTACACTGAGCACTATTTGCTATTTTTCTTCCCTTGTTCTTCTTTTCACTTTTACGGTACCGCTTATAATCAGAAACTGACTTCGGGGGGCACATTTGCTCGTTTTTATACCAAGAAAATCGAGATTTCTAGATAATCGAAAAATCAAGAAAAGTTAGAAAAGGACAGCATGATCTCTGTCTTAAACTTCGAGAACTTTCGAATTCCGGCGGGCTTTCTAGTACAAAGCTTATTCTACTCGCCAACAGATGGCACTACTTAGTGTCGGTTTTCATAACCAATTTTGCAGTTTAACAAATGTCCCCCTAGATGTCGTTGTTACTTCTGCAAACTGGCTAACGGCGTTTTGACCTAAATTACATAACTGCGATGAGGCTTCCTAAAAACCTTTTTGCTCGTTTCTCAATGGGTAGCATTTAACGAACCACCAAATTAGTTGCCGAATGATGCTCTAAAAAATTACATTGATTACCAAAAATACTAGATTCGCACCAAATTTTCAACTCCTTTTAAATATAAAGTGCAACTCAAAGAAGTAACATGTCGATAACCTATTAAATTAAATTGTTACCAAATAAATTAGTCACTACCCAAAAATACTTAATGATCACCTAATTTCAAACACCAAATTTCATATAATTTACATCCAAATATTACAGGGCTCGTAATCCTATTAAAATTATTTACACCCAAATAATTCATTCGATACCCAGAAATACTACATGATCACCAAATTTCACGCGGCAATTGTTTTTTAATGTCCGACGCGCAAAGCAGTTCCAATCTAGTCTAACCTCATTGCTAGCACACTGATGCGGTTTTCCATACGGTCCGTCTCGCTCGCACCTCGCACCGCGTGCGAGCAAGACAGCGCTAAATGATTTTAAGAAGTTGAAGTTTGAAATAAAAATAGCTATTTTAAATTCAAACTAGTGGAGATTGGAACAGTATTGACGGATCTCCGCTGGCGCGGAGCTCCTATTTTGAGTTGTTTTGGCCCTTCGGGCCGATGCAAAACTAACATAACCTAAACCTACCTATACCTATTTCTACCTATTAACTTCCTTTAATTTTTCCATGAAAGTCTATCTATATTAATAAAGTAAACTCATTTGAGGACCTTTATCCATTTTCATAACAAACTAACAATTTAATAAATCAACAAAACTCATTTTCAAATAAAAGGTTTCAATCAAACGCGCTCACGTCAACGCATTAAAAAATATAAAATAAAACTTCTTGCAGTTTGTAAACCATCAGTAATAGGTAGTTAGAATGAAACAGCAATAGGTACCTTTCACTCTAACGACATATCAATAGGTTTTATGCTTCAGACAATTATTTGTATTTGATTGAGTGAGATAGCAGTATACGTGTTATCATTTCACACAGCGACATTGCGCGTTGCTTTTTAAATTAATTTTAAATTTTACTTTCTAATTTATAACATTTTGGAAATAACTGAAATATTTATAGTGCTAAAAACAATTAATTTGTAACTGTTTACTAAAATGTAGCATGCGATGTATATAATATTTGGATGTAATTCTAATGAAAAAAGGTGCATGAGATTAGGTGGTAGTTTAGTGTTTTTGGTGGTACTTGACAATTTTTTTGATGCGATTATAAATTTATAGGAACGCAATAAGTAAAATAGGTGTAAGTGCTGCAAAAATAGGTAGAATTTTTTTGGTGACTCGGAATTGCTGATCGATAAATTTTTTTGAGTGTTCAACCTTATTTTAGGGTTCGAAAATTTGATGATATCAAAAGTTATTTAGGTGATCATTTTATTTGTTCCCTTTCTCAATTAAACCATATGTGCACGCCGTCTGCGTCTAGGTGGCTGTCCGTAACATTCTCCCTCCTCTGTGTATCATTGTGTCTTACGCATCCTGAGTTTAGCTGATATGACACCTCCTAACATCGCAATCACGATTACTAGGAGCGGTCAACTAGCTGGTCTTAGAATCTTAGAATCTGTCGCGAGTTCAACAAATTTTCCCCAGTACAAAAGTGCTCAGCGCCGCTAAAGAAGTTTTCACTTCAAAAATTGTAAGCAATACTACCTATTTCCCATTTTTATTTCTTTAGATTCGTTGAGTGTGCTCAGGAACTCCATGAGCTCATACCGCCTTCCCCCTTCTTCCATCAGATATCCAGACGACGTACGACTGGCTACTTTCATTACCTGGTCGAAATCATCTTTTTTTTATAATGTGTACTGGTTTGGTATTCGAATGGCGTATGTAGGTACTTCCGAGTTCAAATAACCTGGACCTTTTTAAGGTACGAGTGAATCTTCTGTGTGAGCTCGCATCACCGTCGGCCTCATTTTCAATTAAAAAAAATATATATATGACTGGTTCGAATTAGGCGTTTATTTAAGAAAATTTAATTTAGCTGTTTGCTCTAAGGAAGAACGAAGAACCCAAATTTGGTGTATTTTGAAAATTAATTTTATTTTTTAGGAAATATTATATTACTAGTTTTTGCCCGCGACTTCGTCTGCGTAGAACTCGGTGGATATCAACTTCTATACCGTATTTCGCCGTCACCAGGTACTGCGGGCCGCGCAATCTCACTAAACATTGCGCACGCCGGCTCAACGCGCCCGCATGAAACACATGACAGAGGATTTAATATATGGATGTAGATCAAGTAACGTAGATGAAAATTAATATGATGCAGGTGCGGAAAATCTTCATACGCATCAAGTATGGAAACGAAAACGCGAGTGTAGCGAGCGCGAAATGTTTCGAAAATTATGATGCAGGTGCGGAAGAGACTTCATACGCCTCAAGTGTAGGTAGATGAAAACGCGAGCGTAGCAAGCACGATATATTTCGAACATTACGATGAAGGTGTGGAAAATACTTCATAGCTTCATACGTATCAAGTAGCGTAGATGAAATAATTTCGAACGTTATGACGCAAGTGCGGAAAAGACTTCTTACGCATTAAGTAAAAGATGAAAAAAAGACGAAAACGCGAGCATAGCGAGCGTGAAATGTTTCGAATATTATGATGCAGGTGCTGAAAATTCCATCAAGTAACGTAGCACGAATGTAAATAATTTTTAATCATTTGCAAGCCTGCTTACAGGTTAGATAGACTGTAGTACCATATCTGGTATTTTTAAGTAACAACTTTGAATGCTATCTTAGCAAATAAATATTTCTAAGTGCCAAAGTATTTCAGCGCCGAGGTGGCCGCGTGGCGGTGCCGCGCTTGCCGCGAGGTGTCCACTGGTTGAGGGCTTTTTATGTTTGAAGTAGGCCGTTTCGCCTGCGCCTGTTCACCATGGCTGGTGGTCCTGTCCCGAGCAGGGGCGATGCCGTTACGTAGTGGATAATGGCTGGAGCACACCGCTGCATCCGCACTCATCTGGTTTGCCAAACCTTAACTGTGCGTTGCAGTATCAAGTTTCTAACAAAGAATTGGGGCAGCGCCGGTCTGGTGCCGAGCTTTTATGTGTGCGACAACCTTAATTATTATATTTTATTGAGCCTAAAATGTCCCACTGCTGGGCAAAGGCCTTCCCCCTCTTTTTCCATTCCTCGCGGTCTTGTTTATCTGCCCAGTCTCCTTTTTAAAGAGTCCAAATTATCACGCCACCGCCGGCGTGGTCTACCGCGTCTCCGTTTTGAGTCGTGGGGCATACTCTGTGGTCTTTTTGGCCCACAGCTCATTCGGCATCCGGTAGACGTGTCCAGCCCAGTCCCACTTTAATTGGTTTGTTTTCCGAGCTACGTCAACTATTTGAGTTTTGGAGCGCAGTGTGGTGTTCCGGATTCGATCCACCAATTTTACACCTAATATGCTGCGCTCCATGGCTCGCTGGTAAACCCCGAGTATGGACTTCTGGGCTTCTGTCAAAGACCAAGTTTGTTCACCGTAGGTGAGAACTGGAAGCATGCACATATCCATGAGCCTACGTTTAAGTGAAAGAGGTAGGTCGCCTTTCATTGGGTGATTCATAGACCAATAGCTCTTCCAGGCGTTTACTATCCTCCTATCGACCTCTTTTTCTTGTCTTTGTCGACAATCTTAATAGCTCATCATAATCAAGTGGTGGCGAAATTACTCAGTTTATAACTACGGTGGAAAGAATAAATAAATCATATCTAAATCATGCAAATACCTACTTTATCTTGCCACTTTAAGACTCAAATTAGTAAATTGTGCAAGTGTAGTTCTACATTCGCTTCCTTCAACTTTAACGAATGACACTGTATACTGACCAAGGGGCTGACACGCTTTGCTAGAGAAAGAGAGTCTTATTTCGATTCCTATAAGAGAAAATAGAAAAGAGTGGCATGTTTTGTCCCTATCACCGACCGAACATTTTTTCATGGTCGGGTTATAGGCAAAATGCAAACTTCCATAAGCAATACATTGGACATGCAAACCGGCCAAATTGCGTAGTACAAATTATGTATGAAAATTAGCAAGTATGAGAAAGACATAGCACCGGTCGCTCGTTGGCGCATCTATAACTAAATATCTATGATCAATTCAATTCAATTCATTTATTGCTCGAAATAATTGGTCATACAGATCTTGAAAATAAATTACAGTACATTATTTCACCTTACAGGCATGCAATACACATAATTTAAAAAGTAACCGTAATAGGCAATAATAATTTATAACTAGTTACATATATACAAAGATGAGGTCAAAATCCTACCTAATACTGATTCTGAATCTTCCAATTTGAACATTATGTCATCTTTGACAAATTTATAATAATAATAATCTTACATAAAAAATAATATGTCACTTTCTTAGTCTAATTGCTTACATTTTGAATAAAACTCGTCTAATGAATAAAAAGATTCCTCGAGTAGCAATAGTACATTACTTAACAAGGGCGGTAAAACAAAGAATGTCTCAGATCGCAGGTATTTGACGCCCGAGCCGAAGGCAAGGGCGATAAATATGCGATCTGAGGCTTTCTTTATTACCGCACGTGTTAAGTACAAAATTTTATGTAACCCCCTGGCCAGGAAGTGGGATTTCCCGCGGGCGGGGCGTGCGGTAATTGCCGCTTTATGGCCAGGTGTGACATAAATTATATAACATTGAATTAAATTTATTATTAGGTAAATATGTCCATGAGATAGGTAATGAATTATATATAGTAATAGCCATATGGTAACAGTTTTTACGGCTAAGTTTTAACCTGCACTTTGAAGGTACTAGTGCTTTATGGGTGACAGTTCGTTTATTAGTATTACATTGCAGACTAAAATTGTTTATATTATTTCTCACGAACTTACACATTTCAAATACGTAAAGACTGGGAAGTGTCAAAAGTTTATACTTCGGATCTGTATATTAACACTTGACTAGAGCATACAATACCGGACCATACTCAATACCGGGATTGAGTTTCGGTATTCAAATCTCAATCCCGGGATTTCGGTATTAATACCGATGTTTCGGTATTTTGGAGTTTTTCATTAAAAATCTTTGTTTTTTTGATAATTCGTTTAATAACCAACAATAATACTTCCAATTAAATTAAAATAGTTATTTGGCTGCATTGCTCACATAATAGAATTAATCACAGCAAAAATAAACCTAAAATATTTTAAGTAGCTACTAATTAAAGCAAAATAAAGTAGGGAATCGCTTAATTTACACTCACACATCACCATAACTTCAAAAACATCCGCCGAACCATTGTACGACGTGCTTTAGTCTAACCTTTTTATATTATTTAAACTTTTCTACAGTCAAGATTTGAATAGCTATTGTCAAACGAAATAGAACAGAAAATTGTAATGACGGATGTCACTGGAAAAAATATGTCTTGATTAATACACTCGATTTGCAAGGAAAAATGTGATTTCATTCATTATAACGGAAACTCAATACTTAAAGGCCTAAGGAGAGTCAACAGAGGCCGAACATGGTCCTTCGAACGGGATTCCAGCAAAAGAAACTATTAAGAAACTGGCAGAAATTCACCTGAAATCAAACTTATGGTCTCGCTGCTCGGGACAATTATCATCTTGCCAGACCAGCTAACGGAGCTGGTCTGCAAACGGATCCGCGAGCGGTTCCGTAGGGGCGCCCGGTAGCAGCAGCCATATCTTCTGTTTTGAACGGAAGAAGGGCAGGTGAACTGATGAAAACAGCGGACGCTATCAAGTGAAAATGTAGAAACAAAAGTGGACCTGTAAACATCGACAGTTTCGGAGCTCAGGGCAAATCAAGCAGCAGGTTCGACGAGCGAGTCGTAACTGCAGCGGGTCACGGGTAGACCCACAGGGTGCTCTGCGGCACGAGCTTTCATCAACTTCGAAAAGAAGGAAGGGCAGGTCCACGGGAGGTATTTGGTACGTACGGGTGGATAGCCCGACGCACTGCAGCCGCCTGATGCGAACAAGCACTACAAATAGCCTTAAAATGGCGAAATACAATATTAAACAAGTCATTTCACTCGATATTAACTGCGATTGTTCATTTTATCGAAAATAAACTACGTGTTTCAATTTTATGAATTTTAAAAGAACAAAAATTACTGAATTCCGGTATTTCGGTATTAGTCCTTGGAATACCGGTATTGAAATACCGAGAAAATCATGTCGGTATTACCGGGATTTCGGGATCCCGGGATCCCGGTTGCATGCCCTACACTTGACACACGTCTTTGACATGTCAAACGTCAAGTAATATCGTAACATTTACAAATGTCTATTAGACTCACCTCACCATACGTCCCAATCCCAATTGTATCTTGAACCTGAGATTCGTGAATACTGTGAGCATGTTCGGAGGTCAGGCTTTCACTGGTTCTGCAGAGACGAATTTTCGTGGGCATTGTAAATACCTAACATGGATCCGGTTCATAGATTCAACTTCCAACCCCAAATTTATCAGTTTGAGGGATTATTTCCAGGATAAAAAGTATCCTATGTCCTTCCCCGGGTCTCATACTATCTCCATACCAAATTTCATCTAAATCTATTCAGCGGTTTAAGCGTGAAGAGGTAACAGACAGACAGACAGACAGACACACTTTCGCTTTTATAATATAAGTCGTTGTTGAAATAAAAGGATAAACTTTAAATTAGAACAAGTAATTTACTTAATATATTTATAACTTTATTTACAATAAATAAACAAATACCTACTTATAGATATTTTTTTCCCAATTCTCTTTTCCTGTTCCCTCAGTCCTCAAATCCTTTTTTTTTCGGAATTCATCCTCTATTGAAAAACTGAAAAAATCAAATTACTTGAATTGAATTTCCCGAAACGTGGGGTAAATGGGGTAATCTTCAGGGGATTTTTTATTATTTGTTGGTATCCCGAAATCGAATTATAAACCGACTGAATGATGGGACATCAATTCTAAGCTGGCTTCTATGGTAGATTTATACTACGCGATTTGACCGGTTTGTATGTGAAATGTTTGGAGGTTATTTTTGAATTAATTTACATATTTTTCCTATTTCATCAAGTGTCTCATGATATAACTAATGATTTAGCTCAGTAACTTGGTTCCGGTGAGATTTTAGAAATAAACACGGGTCCAAAATGCAAAGAAAATGTACTTACGCATAGAAGGAATGTAACATCCGCCTTTTTTCGGTCGAGTTTGCTTTTACAGCCCAACACTGAACACCCCACCATGTTTGCACTGAACACCCAAACACTACGGATCTGATTATTGGTAAATTATTATTAATTTAAACCATGCTTTTAATTCCATAAACAGAGATACCTTGCTGGCAGAGATAAAATCAAACATTCCAGAAATTTATAATTATCTTCTTCACTGTTACGCGGACCCAACGAAGTTGATGTACCGGTCAAATGAGTTGTCATCTGAAGTTGGCTGCCAGCAAGGCGATCCCCTGGGGCCAGCAATTTTCAGTTTGGCAATAAATCCAATCATAAAAAATTTGGCATCAAAATTTAATGTGTGGTACCTTGATGATGGGACTTTAGGAGGCGATGCTGACACCGTACTATCTGACCTTTCACTAATTATAAATAAATTTAATTCTATTGGCCTTGAATTAAATTTTAACAAGTGTGAACTTTATATTCCATCTAACTGTAACAACGTTATCAACAAATTTAATCTACTTGCACCAAACATAAAAATTCTGGACAAGAGTTCGCTTTGCCTCCTAGGGTCTCCTATTTTTGAAGAATCATATCCTGGACATATTCAAAATTGTATCTCTAAATTCCAAAATCATTCTCATCGACTGCTCGAAATAAGTCCTCATTATGCACTTTCTATTATTACATTTTGCCTTTTTGTGCCAAAATTTACCTATTTGCTTCGCAGCTGCCCTCTTTGGAATCATCAAAATCTTTTGTCACAAATAGACATTTTGATAAAAAGTAGTTTAGAATCAATCCTGAATATTCAACTCAGTGAACAATCTTGGACCCAAGGATCCCTTCCCATCCGGTACGGTGGATTAGGGATCCGCAAAATTTCTAGTGTCGCGTTGCCAGCTTTTTTGTCGTCCGTCCATAGCTCGTCTAGTCTCGTAGGTAAAATCCTTCCCACACACTATGAGACTTCGGGCTTGGAGGACGGGAAAAATGCTTGGTTAATTGCTTGCCCTGGTCAAAATTCTCCAGAACATCCAAAATCTCAGAGATGCTGGGACGACATATCTTGTAAATTGACCGTCAATTCTTTACTCGGCCAGTCTAGTACCGTGGAAAGAGCCAGACTGCTAGCAGCTGGTACAAGGGAAGCTGGTTACTGGCTCCATGCTCACCCATCGTCTAGTACTGGAACATTTTTAGATCCCAACACACTCCGCTTTGCAGTTTGCCTTCGCCTCGGGGTCCCGGTCTGCGCCCCACACCGATGCCCCTGCGGAAGCGACGTGGACCAGCTAGGACATCACGGACTTTCCTGCCAGAGAAGCGCCGGCCGCTTCTCCAGACATGCTGCCCTCAATGATATCATCCGCCGGTCTCTTGCATCGGCGAACGTGCCTGCCATTTTAGAACCTGCGGGCATGTCGAGAAACGATGGCAAGAGACCGGACGGGATGTCCTTGATTCCGTGGAGTATGGGACGGGTGCTGGTGTGGGATGCTACATGTGTAGATACACTAGCCCCGTCGCATCTCCACCGAACTTCCACGAGGGCGGCGGCCGCAGCAGAGGCGGCCGAACAAGCTAAAATCGGCAAGTACAGCGGTCTCGGCGCCGAATACTTGTTCACCCCTTTCGGCGTCGAGACACTCGGTCCGTGGGGTCCTGGCGCTTTAAGCCTCTTCAAGGGCCTATCGAAGAGGCTTATCGATGCCACAGGTGACCGAAGAGCTGGCAGCTACCTCGGCCAACGAATAAGTTTGGCCATTCAAAGAGGTAATGCTGCCAGTATCTTCGGCACAATGCCGCGGGGGCCTTTTTTAGATTTAATTTAGATTTATATTTAGATTTTAATTTAGCTGTATTTAGTTTTATTTTTGTTAGGTAATATGTTTTTCTTTGTTTTAATAAATTTTAACCAAACTTATCATTAATTCTCCATTTATAAAATGCACTACCAAATATTGCCAATTTGTTTTGCAATCTTCTTGACACTTCATGAAAGATCTGACACCCCGTGAAAACAATTTCGGTCGGTGATAAGGACAAAACATCGCACTATTTTCTACTTCCTCTCATAGGAATCGCAATAAGGCTATCTTTCTCTTACAAAGCGTGTCAGGCCCTTGGTATTTTATCCATCACTCCATTTTGAAGTGAACTGTCACCGTATTTAGGGACAATAAGAACTACTTTCCATGAGAATTTATTTGAAATATGATCTTTACGGAAATCGGTCAGTCTGGCTATCCGATATTGGACTTTGGAAACGCTTTTTTAGGGACAATAAGAGCTACTTTCCATGAGAATTTATTTGAAATATGATCTTTATGGAAAATCTTAGGATTGTCTTAGAACAGTTAGAACCTTGGCTTTCTAAGAAGACCAGCTGGGAACCCCTCGTAACATAGCAATCACGATACTAGGAGGGGTCAACTAACCTGGTCATAGAATTTATCGCGAGTTTATACATTTTTCCCCAGTACAAAAGTGCTCAGCGCCGCTAAAGAAGTTTTCACTTCAAAAATGCATGAATTGTAAGGTGTTTATTAATTTATAATTTACTTGATGATAATAAATTCTATCAACTTTTCTTTAAACAAATCTGAGGCTGGTTTTCCACTGGAGGTATGCTATGCTATGTTTTCATACATTTGACACGTAGCTCGAGCTGGAGCTCTAGTGGAAAACCAGCCTTACAATACTAGTTTAAATTTCATTGATCTTGACACTCAATACGAAAATCAATAAGTTCGAATTTCCTCGAAAAAGGATTTCGTTCTTTATCAAATTACAAAAAAAAGTTACTCAAAAGAATAAATAATTACATACATAAGTACCTACAATATCCCTTTTCGGAAAAACGCACCTTTGTATTAGAACGACGTCATTTACCTACTATGGCTCTCGAGGTGCGTGACGTCACGGATCTGAAGCGATTTCTCTCTCTCTCTTTCTCTCTCTCTCTCTCTCTCTAACTAGCAACATCAAAACGTTATTGTTTGAGATATCTGAATAGGATTCATTTGTAGTAATACCTAATACATTTTTTAGTCAATGACAACATTATTACAATGATATGACCTGCATAGTAACAATCAAGCAACAGACAAATACCCGAGCACATATTTGCTAAAGTTATAGTATAATACAGAGATGTTAAGTGTCTATATGGTCAAATTTATTTGGAGCTATATCTACTTTACATATTAGACAGCACATAAAAATACAATTGAAATTAAAAATAATTACAATTATGTCATACCTAGTTATAACCCGCCCCTCATCGTCTCCGGTGCAAAAGTACCCATAACGCTAGCAGCATTTCCACGCTGGATAGCGATGGAGAGCTTTTGCACCGAAAACGACTCGGAGCGGGAGTCCTCCCCTCTCTGCCTAAGTCGACGGCCTATTTCGCGCTCAAACTCCTTAGCGTCCTTCCCCCAACAGCCCGCCGTTTCAACCCCCAAGGGGACGAAAATGTAGGCCGGTCCCAGAGGGGCATATTTTCGCCTCTTCATATCCGCCTGAGATTCGGCCGCCGCTCCGGCCGCGCGTGTAGTGCGGTTAACATGGGTGGCAGCGAAGGTGCTGACACACGTCGCGTCCTACACCAAACACCGCCCCCTCTCCCATGGCACCAACGTCAGGCCATCAGGTCGTTTGCCATCCGAGCGGCTAAGGCCCGGCGGTTCCAGAACAGATGGAACGCCAGCCGACCTGAGAGCCCTCTGGACAATATCATTCAGAGCATGATGACGTGGGTGCCTGCCGGCGCATCGGCGGCAACTCAAGGAGTGATGCCCCCACCATGGTACCGCAGATGCATACATGTGGTTCACATACATCGCAGCCCAGGCGGAGAGCAACGGACACACGCAATGAATCACCGTCGAGTAAAGTGCCCAACTGAGGCGAAGGCAACGCGTGCAGCCACGCCCCCGATTCCGACCGTGATACAGCCAAGAGCCTAGCACGGTCTACATCCGCGGCACCTACAATAAGCCGATCGAGGGTGGCTTTACAACTAATATCGTCCCACGGACGCTGAACGTTGGGGTTCTCGGGTAAGGTCGCCCCCGGGTTGAGAGCAGCCCAAGCAGCCAACGCGTCGGCCACATAAGGTATGCTTGCCCTGTCGCCATTCGCAGATAGAATACTAGCAATCAGAGTAGCTAACCCATGTGCCGACGCTAAGAAGGCCGGTATGCTCCCATCCCGCACCCGCCGCACCCCAATGCCCCCATGCCGGATTGGCAGAGACGCTTGTGCCCATTGATCCTCGCTCAAGGAGACGTTTACTATGGTCTCCACCATGGATTTGATGGCGGCGTCGAATGAATCTATGGCGTTAGGGAACAACCAAACTGGAGCCGTACGCAGAAGATAAGTCACCTTTGGGACAGCGAAACACTTCTGCAGGAGCACCATGTAATAAAACCCGCGCGACGATAATTTATTTAAAGGAATAAAGCTTATTTAAAAGAATAAAAGACTAAACGTTGTGAATTTATTTTGGCCAATGTGAATCGTCTATGGTTTTAGGACCCCGTAACGTTGTAGCCGAAGGAACCCAGTTTCTTTAATGTGAATGCTTGTCAGATCCATGGACTCTCAGCCTACACCAAGACGTAAATGGATTCCCTAATGTTCCTACTGGTACTTATTCCTAGCCAGGTTTTCCTATGTATTATACCTACTCATTATTAATTTTGTATTATTATTATTTGTTTTTTCAATACTATCTGCTACCAGCTATTCCTACGTCGGTCCGTTAAATAATAGTAGCGGGGTTTATAAAGAAGGGCAAATTTTCTTTATAAGCCATTTCTCTAGATCAAAATTACCCATTGTATACTTTCTACGCATAAAACCCAATCATTAAGCTAGCTAAGGATAATTTTGATAAATATAGTATGGTATGTTGTTGTATTTTATCCATACAGGCTACTATTATCGCAGGATGCAGAATGACCTCTACAGAGAATTCTAGCTCGATCTACTGATGAAGCGAGTTCATTAGTAGTCGTGTAGATGATTGAAGATCATCTCTAGCTAATAAGCCCCGACTAGCCCTAAGCTCACCATTGTTTACTTGACCTAATGGTATATAGCTTGTGAGGCAGTTAGACTAAACAAATTGTTCCACTTATGATGAAAAGACGTGTGATCTACTCCGTATCGTCACTAGAAACAACCCAATTCTTGCTGAGATGATTCTATTGTCTTAATCATAACTGGAACCTGAATTAGACTGATTCATGGAAACTAGCATTGCCTCCTACACAATTTATGGCTCTATTCGGTTGTAAATTGTATACATAACACAAGTAACGTTATTAGTTATTGCATAATTTGTTAAAACACTCAACCTTTCGCTATAGTCAGTACTACAATCATATAGTCAAGAATCATATATTTTACAACAAAAAGTAATGATATGTAATCTTAAACCAAGTCTGTTATATTTTAGTCAATAGTACCGAGGGGTGCTCACAGAACTAAATTTCCACCGACTTGCATCAGCATTAGGTACTTTATGTTTTTGATCATGTCATTATATATATTAAAAAAATAAAGTTATGCAGATGCAAGTCGGTGGAAATTTTGTTCTGTGAGCACCCCTCCGGTACTATTGACTAAAATATAACAGACTTGGTTTAAGATTACATATCATTACTTTTTGTTGTAAAAGAACTGTGTTGTGAGACTTGCATCTTTTTACATGTAATGTTTTTGATGGGATCTCATCCCTTTTTTTTTCTTGTCAGGTATGACTTCTAGTAACGAACATGTAAACTGTAAAAGTAACTTTGTAATCGCATGTATTTTGTATAGGATTACAAACTTACTTATGCAGTTTGTATATCGCAGATACGTGACTGATATTGCAATATTTTTTAATTTTCTAGCAATTAATAGACTAAAAACTAATTATGTTTAAAATTTGGAGCTTGTGGGTCTGCTAGAAGTACCTTAAACGATTGATGATCTGTCAGTCAGTCAGTGAGTCAGTGACAAAACTAAGGAATTTTGAGGGGCAATATAGTTCTTAAAATAAAAGTTCAAATTGAATGTTATTGAGAATATATCTAACCCATATTATGCCCAACATGTTACTGAAAATTCAGGGTTCTAGCTTTAACTGGGACAAAATTACAGGATGTTGAAAATGGCCTAAATGGCTTCGAGAAAAGGATAGTACGGCCGTGCACCTGTTTGCTCGACTTGCGGGGGCACTGCCGTGCCCCCAGATCTGAAAATCAGCCCCTACTGTTTGCTAGTCTGGGCAGGACAGCGTTTCAAAGTCTCCAAATTTCTCAGTGTAGCGCCTTAACCAGCCAGATTTTGTTAGGTACTTATCATTCATTAGATTATAATAGTTCAAATTATCACTTTCACTATTAGAAAAATGATCAATAAACACTTTTTTTTTGCATTATTAGTCGTAAAATCTTAATGATACGCACGTGATGACCAGTCATCGGAATTTTCGTAGCATTTTTGAGCTGTCATAGGGATCTCGTTTAACGACTTTCGATTATACATATGTATATCGATAAATACAGAATACAACATGTAAAACAATTATGATCACGAGTAGAAGTAAACAACATGCAGTCTTATCGCGAATGAGCGATCTTTTCGAGATAACCTTTGGATACCAACTTTTAGGAAATTTTAGAAATTAAAATAATAATATTTTATTTATTTCAGTTTTCTATCTTGTGCCATTGAAAGTCTTCGTAGAACTCGCCTTCAGCATTCTATAACATAACATTCATATATGTTGGTGATACTGGGCATAGATTATGCCTCATCTATTAAGGTTTTTATAATGTATTTTTTAATTATAGGTACCTACATACACACTCACAAATGTATAACTATTACCCCCTTTACAACGGTGTATTAATAAATTAGGACGAGCTTCAGCTAAACATACTCACAGTCGTCCAATTTTAAAGTCAAAGGGGAAGAATAAAAATAAATTCAAATTCAAATAATAAAATTTTTTTTTTATATAATAGCGTGCAATATAGGTACAACACAAATTTGAACTCCTTTCTGCATCAGCTGTATGTGGACATGTGCAGCTTCTTAACATTTTTACCTATTGCCAGGCCAAAATCCAAGACTAGTACAGTAAAGTACTCCCCTCGGGAGTCGTCCGGCACGTGATCAAAATTGGTCGATTTTATACTTTATCGTCAACTATGGTTAATTTAAAGTAGGTAGGTACGGTAAAGTATAAAATCTACCACTGGGAACTCCCTAGGGGAGTACTTGGCAAAATGTGAAGGTTTATATATTAATAAGCAACGGCTCACCATGAGGTCTTGGTTGCTGCAGGAGCCGGCCCTGGCCACATTGCTCCCGAACGAAGCAGAATCTTTAAACATACAACACCCCGTTACTTACACGACTATTGTACTATACACACTCGGTTTTAATTTGCGAGTGTGATCAACAACTATTGTACAGTACTATTATCTCAAAGTAATACTAATTAGGGAATGCAAAAACCGGTGAAAATCAAAAACCGGTTATTAACCGTTTTGACTGGACAAAAACCGGTTAACCGGTTTTTGAACGGTTTTTTACAAACTACCTGAAATCGAAGTATTGGACTATAAATTTATTATTTCTGGGTTCTATTGGTAATCCGGGCATGTTTCTAGTGATGTGAATTTGGTTTTTATCATCATCTTTATAAACTACACAACAAATCGACAAGTGACAAATAAAATTATGCAACATTCTAATATATACTCACCGGCAGAAAATTTGGCCCAAAATAGAAAAATGTTTTTTTTATATATTAACTATACATTATTTAATTTATTCGATTTATAGTTTGAAATCACGAATAGTTTCTGGGCCAATTTTTCTGCCGGTGAGTGTAATATACGATGCGATACGATAAGTGGCGATGAAAAGTAATATTACCATTTACCAGTATAGCACCAGCAAAGTTAAGGTGGTACCTAGTGTCCCTACCTACTATTTACAATGACACATTATAACAAACCAGTGGCGGAGCGTCCATACAACTCGATTCCCACCGGCTTGCCTAATTTTCAGCCAGTTCACTTCTTTTACTACGACTCATGATGATTAAAAAAGGCTAATTATTTCCGGCTTCCCTAAGAATATTTTTGACGCGCCGCCACTGTAACAAACATTAAGTATATACATTGAAATGAATGGAAAAAAAAATAAAAAAATAGTGCATAATAACATTAATTACATGGGCTATTAACGAATATAACTTATTAACTATCAAGAATAACATGAAAAATAGCACTATGTATTATTAAAGAAATGCTTATTTGAGATGTGGACTTCCAGACATCAGCTGGTATTTTTAATATTCATAATTTCACACAACAAACAACGCAATAAGTACACAAACACCACACTTGCTTTCACCCTCTCTGAGCACTGACTGATTAGATACGTTACTACAGGGTAGTAGCAGGAAGCAAAACCATCCAAGTAAAACAATAGGGCTTACCCGGCCATAAACCCTTTCTGCGCTTTTGACGCGGCAGACTCGAATGAAGTGGGGATATGGGAAACTAACAACATTTTAACATTATGATATTCATGTGCTCTATCCACAGTCGTAAGAAAAAGAAACTAACTTCTTTAAACGTACATCCTACCATCCTTAAATAACGTGATTTGAAGGTGAAAGAACGCTCTAATCTCACCATGAAGTTGTTTTTTATACTAAATACAATTTCGGTTAAAAACCGGTTAGTGGTGTAAAAAACCGGTTTTTTACCGAGCTCAAAAAGTTCCGGTTAACCGGTTTTTCGGTTAACCGGTTTGCATTCCCTAATACTAATACTGTATATCAAAAAGTTTACCATCCTCAATGTCCAACTCCATGTGAGCGTCCAAGTCGTCCTGTTCTGACTCGATTTGTGACTGACACTCTTCACACACTTGTAAGTCTTCCGGCCACACATTTAGCTCCATTTCCGTTTCCGTGTCTTCCGAAACCTCATTGTCATGCAGTTTATGGAGTTTCAACATAAACGCTTTAAGAGGGTACGAACATTTCGCTCCAACTCATCCTAGCCGCGATCTCCCTGCGAGCGGCCATGTTTAGCTACACACTAAAACGATTACTGTGTGCGTGCGGTTCGAGTGCTGCCGGTTGAACTGTCAAGTCTTGATCATTGTTATAGAGTTAGAGTGAGGTAGGAAAAAAATGTGGTGAGTTTTAAATGTTTTTATTTTATTAACATTACGTACCTACGCACTTATTAAGGTGGTTCGATTTTCATACAAAAAACGATCGACATTTATTATCTCATTACACATTATTAATACTTAAATATGTGTTAATCTATTTACTTCTGACTATTCATTTTAGCGAAATTAATAAAAAACCCGTGTTTCATACAGAAATTACGCATAAAACAACGTTATTTTTTTATAAATTTTACGTTTGGGAGCGTGATAACTGTCATGTACATTGTGACGTTCGGCCTGGTACTTTAAATTACTTTCCACAGAAACTACTTGGCCTAAAAATCTGAAATTGCACATACATATAATTCGGTAACTAGTCCAAACAACGCAGTCATAAATTATCGGGCGCTCGTTAACCCTTTGCGGCCGGGAAAGTGATTTTGCAAAAACTCATGAAAAATGCATTTGGATCGTTCTAATTTGTTGTAAAATACATTTTAAAAATAATAAAAAAAATCTTTTTGTCCTTTATCATTAAAAAAATCGCATGCACAAAAGTGACGTTCAGGAACTACTCGTAAATGCACGAACGTGCAAATTCGTTTAGAATAGACGAAGAATATGAATAAAACGCAAAATTTGACATAATTAAACTATCTATAATAATTAGTCTTCAATTTTACATATTTATCATAATTTTCATGCTTGAAAATTATCATAGCTATCAGATATAATGAACACAGGGGGCTTCCGAACGCTTTGGTACTTTCTTGGCCTCACAGGTGTTTCATCGTTTGAAACGTCACTCAGGAATGCTTTACTACGCCGTTTTCTTGGTGCTTTAATCAGCGTTTCAAAGATTACCAAGCGAAAATCGAGTAAATCCCTCCATACGTTCATCATCATCATCATAATCAGCCGAAAGACGTCCACTGCTGGACATAGGCCTCCCCTGTGGCCTCCCCCAAAGAGTGCCACAGCGATCGGTCATGGGCTGCCCGCATCCAGCGGACCCCCGCGATCTTAACCAGGTCATCAGCTCACCTCGTTTCCAACGTGGGCTTTCTGACGCTGCGTCGTCCGGTACATGGTGGTCGGCACTCGAGAACTCACTAGCCCCACCGGCCATAGGTTCTCCAGACAATGTGGCCTGCCTGTGCCTACATCACTTAGTTTGGTAATTCTTCGGGCTATGTCGGTTACTTTGGTTCTTCTGCGGATTATTTCATCATTTCTGATTCGATCTCGCAGAGTAACTCCAAGCTTAGCCCCCTCCATTGCTCTTTGAGTGACTTTGAGCCTCCTTATGACATCCATAGTGAGCGACCACGTTTCAAAGCCGTAGGCAACACACGCTGCGGGACATTGGATAAGATGATGTTGCGTAATCTCCCAAAACCTCGCCCAGCCAAGACAGATTCGACAATGGATCTTCTCGATGTTGGAACTGCGGAATTAAACCGTTTGTCCCAGCTAAACATATTCGTCGACAACATCGAGCATAGTGCCTCTGATCTTAACTGGAATTACTACGTTCAACGTGATTTTTGTTTTGTCCATGTCATCTTATAAGACCAACTTATTCAAAGGCTACTCAGATCATCAAGCATAGTACTTAGGTTCTCCATCGTCTCAGCCATAACCACTATATCGTCGGCAAACCGAAGGGTGAATGGTATACTCGCCATTTATGTTGATGCCTCCTGCCTGCCTGTTCGAAAAACAGCTAACCCACCTCCAACTGCTCTGAAATATTATCTGATTCTGGGCTGTCGTTATCAAGCCATTCAAAAAGCGAATAAGGGGATTCCTCGAGTTTATCATCAAATTATTCAATATCTGATATATCACCATTGCTCAAAATTGAAAAGAATTGGCGCATCTTTTAATGGACGCACTAAAAAATATAAACCCAGCATTACTACATGAAATGTGTTATAAAATCGCCAAAATATATGACTATCTCTTTTGATTTCATTTTTCGCGCAAAGGCCGAATAAGCATTAACTTGCAAAATCGATTTACGGGCTACGGCCGAACCCCCAAATTTGTGCACTTCGTTATTACGGGCATGTAATTAGCACTAAATTACTTGGTTTTAGTGTAATTAGTGACAAATAAACACATTTAACTCTTTTACTGTAATAATCAAGCGTAAAATTACAACTTATATACCAAAAATGTACGAAATTATGATCTTACGTGTGCCACTACTCCCATCAAAATAAGTCGCCATCTTCAACGCTGCCTCGCGACCGACTGATTCGACCGGCCGCCGGTATTTTACTACTCAAACGTAGCGCTAGTGTATGCAGATACGATTGGTATAGGTTTGAGCCCGAAAAGACAACTTACTTGCGGACAGGATTTTTTCAAAGTAATTTGCAGGATTATATCGAACCGGTCGTAAAGGGTTAAGAATAAAAAAATATAAATGAATATGAATATGAGAGTAAATTTACACAAAAGATAATAAACATATGTTGGGAGACTATACAAACGATTTTTAGAGACGCATGAACACGAATTAATCAACAAAATTGGAATAAGTTTGTCAGGAAAAAAGTCAAATTTGGAATGATAATTACGTGGAGTCCACGTGTTTCGGGGACTAGTTTTACTTTAAATTACTTTCCACAGAAACTACTTGGCCTAAAAATTTGAAATTGCACATACATATAGTTCGATAACTAGTTCAAACAACGCAATCATAAATTATCGCGCGCTCGTTAAGAATAAAAAAATATAAATGCATATGAATATGAATATGAGAGAACATTTACACAAAAGATAACCAGTAAACATATGTTGGGAGACTATACAAACTATTTTTAGAGGTGCATGAACATGAAATAATCAATAAAATTGGAATAAGTTTGTCAGGAAAAAAGTCAAATTTAGAATGATAATTACGTGGAGTCCACGTGTTTCGGGGACTAGTTTTACTTTAAATTACTTTCCACAGAAACTACTTGGCCTAAAAATCTGAAATTGCACATACATATAATTCGGTAACTAGTCCAAACAACGCAGTCATAAATTATCGGGCGCTCGTTAAGAATAAAAAAATATAAATGAATATGAATATGAGAGTAAATTTACACAAAAGATAATAAACATATGTTGGGAGACTATACAAACGATTTTTAGAGGTGCATGAACACGAATTAATCAACAAAATTGGAATAAGTTTGTCAGGAAAAAAGTCAAATTTGGAATGATAATTACGTGGAGTCCACGTGTTTCGGGGACTAGTTTTACTTTAAATTACTTTCCACAGAAACTACTTGGCCTAAAAATTTGAAATTGCACATACATATAATTCGATAACTAGTTCAAACAACGCAATCATAAATTATCGGGCGCTCGTTAAGAATAAAAAAATATAAATGCATATGAATATGAATATGAGAGAAAATTTACACAAAAGATAACCAGTAAACATATGTTGGGAGACTATACAAACTATTTTTAGAGGTGCATGAACACGAATTAATCAACAAAATTGGAATAAGTTTGTCAGGAAAAAAGTCAAATTTGGAATGATAATTACGTGGAGTCCACGTGTTTCGGGGACTAGTTTTACTTTAAATTACTTTCCACAGAAACTACTTGGCTTAAAAATTTGAAATTGCACATACATATAATTCGATAACTAGTTCAAACAACGCAATCATAAATTATCGGGCGCTCGTTAAGAATAAAAAAATATTAGAGTTTGAATTTTACAATTAAAGGAAAGATCCGAAATGTTCACAGAACGTCAAGAACATAGAAGCACATATCCAGACATAGAAATATCACTAGCAGCAATAGGTAATAGGTAACATGGTGCCTTAAGGTATGATTCCGCTGCCGACTGCATACAACAACTGCACCTTCCGCCGCACTCCAAATTGAACTGTAATCATAAGACCAAAAGTCCCAATTTAGAGTGAGCGGCGTGTGCTGTTCCGACACTTCTCCGCTCATTTCAAATTGAGCTTTTTACGCATACCATTACGGGTCAATTTGGAGTGCGGCGGAACGTGCAGTTGCTGTATGCAGTCGGCAGCGGAATCATACCTTTACCTTTTAACTTGTGTGGCCGTAGTACTGTTGGATTTTTTCGTCCCAAACAATTTACGTTTATTGCCCATTTCTGTAAAAAATCATATCACTTTAGTGCTTTGAGAAGAAATAAAATAAATAAATTTAGCATGTTAACTTACTTACCAAGTATCAAATTATTAATCTGTAGCGGACGCGCTACATCTACAGAATAGCAGTGTCGGTGTGAGCTTGGTCACCGACCTTAACGCACCGAGGAGAGCGACACGTGCGTTCCTTGGGAAGGCCCGGCGCGTAATGAATCGAACAACGTTGTCGCGCGCTGTTATATTGTGAATTATAGTGGTTTTTAAAAATTCGTCTAAATTAAGTGGGTTATCCATAAGCGTTAAAAAAAATAAGAAATATCAAGCAAAACCTGTAGTTTTATAATAATAAGTTTTTCTTCCAAAATATTATAAAACATGTGAGGAAAAAAATGTTTAAACAAACCGATTTAGACATTTTGTAGTATTTTTTTTAGATAGTAAAAACCAATATTTCAGAACTAGTGCGATCGCTATGTACTAAAAGACTATACATCCTATTGTAAAAGATAAACATCCAATCGTTTTTGACAATTTAAAATGGAAATATTGTACCTGAAAGGTAGCTCTGACGCGTATTTTTGCAAAACACTCCGACGAAAACCTGACTGTTTTAAATAATCGTACATAGAAATAAAAGTTTAGCAACGCTATGGTCTAGAATAAGAGTTTATCTATACAAAACAGAAGTTTACTTTAACAATGTAGTCACTTGAACAAAGATATGACGTTAGAAAAAACCGTATATTTTCTAAAATACCAACTTTTTGTTCGTACAGTCTTAATTTCTTCTTTGTACGCCTTCGCAATTCTCTTATTTTTAAATCGTGCTGTCACCAAGGGTGTAGATTTTTCTTCAATTGCTTGCAATTCTTCAATTGCCTCACAATCGAGAATAACCATCACATCGGTTCCCAACCTTTTCGACATGGCAAGTCTTTAATTACAGCCTCGATACAGAACAAAATTAAAGAAATCAAATAAGAAATTAATTTGTACATTAAATATTTTATGTCACACCTGGCCATAAAGTGGCCATTATCGCACGCTCCGCGCGCGAAAAAACCCACTTCCTGGCCAGGGGGTGACATAAAATTTTGTACTTACCACGGGCGATAATAAAGAAAGCCTCAGATCGCATATTTATCGCCCTTGCCTTCGGCTCGGGCGTAAAATACCTGCGATCTGAGACATTCTTTGTTTTATCGCCCTTGGTGAGTAATGTACTAAAGCGCCAGTATTTTTTTTTTATTATAGCTGTTGGGTGACTTAAACCCCTGCCAGATGGTCGTAAACAAGCCCAAAGACAGCTGTTTCCAGCCAGACTTCCTTTGATTAGCGGTCTTTGCAGACCAAGGTCGCCCGGTCTCTGGGCTTGTCTTCGACCGTCTAGGGCTTTATATCGTAAGGTGTAATATAAAGGCTGCATTAACCCTTTACCGCGTGGAATTTTTAAAGACTGAAAAAAATATATGTAATTTGAAATGGGTAATATAAATCATGAAAAATAATAAAATAGTACATTACTTACCAAGGGCGATAAAACAAAGAATGTCTCAGATCGCAGGTATTTTACGCCCGAGCCGAAGGCAAGGGCGATAAATATGCGATCTGAGGCTTTCTTTATTATCGCCCGTGGTAAGTACAAAATTTTATGTCACCCCCTGGCCAGGAAGTGGGTTTTTTCGCGCGCGGAGCGTGCGATAATGGCCACTTTATGGCCAGGTGTGACATAAAAATATTTTTAGGTTTTTAAATAATATATTTTAGAAAAACAATAACAGACAAATCTGGAACAACATGCACTGCGGGCTAAAATGTGCATGCACTGCGTCGTATGAAGTACAGTTATTACGTACCTAACTAACATTTTTGGCTAAGCAAAATGACAGTAATTAAAATTAACTTTGCTCTTTTATATTTAATTACTTTGGTCGAAGATCAATACTCATGAACTATAAGTATAGCTGTGACGATCGAATATGGTGCGCTCCGCACCGCGACCTTGGTCCGCTCCGAACCATATTCAGAATCAGAATCAGAATCAGATATTCGATGGTGTGTACAGCGGTCCGCCAGACATTATTATTATTATTGACGGTGCGGTCGGTGCGATGATTCTCCCACTGGATTTGGTGCGGTCCGCACCAAGTTCGAACGTGTGGACGGATCTGCCATACAAATATCGTCGGAGCACACCAAGGAAGGTGCGAGCGTATAGTTGACGAAATATAAGCTGCACCGATTCCTCAAACAACTTGTATAGCGAATCGGTGCAGCTTATATTTCGTCAACCATACCATATTCGAACGTCTGTTCATGTGTCACATGACACGGTGCGGTGGTGTGGCGTGTCGAGCGCACCGCACAGTCCGTCGGTGCGGAGCGCACCATATTCGATCGTCTGTTACAGCATAAAACTGACGCCCCGCTCTCTCCACCCCGCACCCCACCGCACACATCCCCCTTCACGACAACTTTGCACGTATTTTGAATAATGAATTGGATTTTCAATTTTTTAAGCGTGACAAGTACTTGTTTAAGTTTGATAAAAACATGATTATAGCAAAGAAAAAAGCTATCCTTAAACAATAAAATCACAGTTATGGTTTTTAATGAATGAGAAATAGATTATTATTAAAACGTTAACAAGTAATGATTAAGTTTGGTCCTAAGTGTCTAAGAAGACACAATATAGCTTAAACAGATAAACACATCATAGTTACCATTTTGGCTTGTCTAGATATTGAGATCAGATGAAAACTGTGAAAAAAAACGTACATGCAAATTTGGTTTCCGTTTAAGTTTGCTATTAAGAGATCGCATTGGAATGCACCTCAAAATTATACTAACATGGTATTTAGTTATCGTTTTTGGTTGTAGCAAAAAGTTAGGTAGTGTACAATGTCTCAAGATTTTTATCAAATACGGGTAAGACCCCGGATTTTTTTATTAATATATCGAATTAATATTTGATACTCAATATCAATAAACGATTACATAACAAAAATCACGAGTTTATGAATTATGTCCAGGTTAAGCTAATTTGACTGGTCTAGCTTTAAAAAGAAGAAGGAAGAAGCCAAGAATGGAGGGGAACACACAATGTATGCATCAGCATTCTCCGCATCACATTCAAGAGAATTTATTATCGATTCGGGTGCTTCTACTTCCATGACTTGTGACAAGTCTCTGCTGCAGGATGCCAAACATAGGAACTGTGTAATATCTATAGCAAACGGTCAGAATTTACATAGTGAATTAAGTGGTAAGATTGTAATTTCTTCTGAACTTTCTCTTGATAATGCGCTGTATGTGCCTAATTTATTAAAAAATTTGTTGTCTGTAAGTGAGCTTACAAAGAAAGGTTATGTTGTGATCTTTTCCAATGATAAATGTAATATTTACAGTTCTTGTCAAATCACAGGCAAACAGGTTTTAACTATTAACAAACATAATGGTCTTTATAAAGTCAAAGTAAATGAGCAAAATCGACCTAACCCCCGATTAGGCGACTCTATGTCCCTGCAATGTAGGCAAGGATCCATGAGTGCCAATGCTGCTGCTGCTGTGCCTTTTTCTATATGGCACAAGCGCTTAGGTCATCTGAACAAACGAGGTATGTCTATACTAGTTGGAGGGAATTAGTGTGGTGTCGTTTTTCAGCCTGAAGACGGCGTGCCCACTCGTTGTATCGCCTGCCTTACTGGGAAGATGTGTGAAACATCATTTCCTCGGTCAAGTGCGGGGCGTGCAGCTCAAACCTTGGACCTGGTACACAGCGACATCGCCGGACCAGTTCATGTACCCAGCTGGGGCGGACACCGCTATTTGCTGATGTTTACTGATGACAGAACACGGAAGACTTTTGGATATCTTCCCAAGAACAAATCAGAAGTAAGTTCCAAATTTGTTGATTTTAAAAATTTAGTTGAAAGACAAACTGGTTTGCATATTAAAGTTTTAAGAACTGATCAAGGAACTGAATATTGCAATCATCAATTGTCTAATTATCTTAAAAAGGAAGGCATTATTCACCAAACCACTTGTCCTTATAGCCCTTCACAGAACGGTGTTAGCGAAAGAGCGAACCGTACTATCTTTGAGAAAGCTAGAGCCATGTTACAGGAGTCACAGTTACCTGATCGCTATTGGGGCGAGGCTGTGATGACGGCTATTTTTATTAAAAATCGCGTACCAAGTACTGCTTTATCAGATAAGATTGTTGAGTGTGAATGGACCGGATCTAATATAGATCTTCGTCATCTGCGCGTTTTTGGCTGTGTAGCATACTCACATGTACCTAATCAGAAGAGGCGAAAACTGGATGCTAAAGCAAAACAGTATATATTTGTAGGATATGGTGAAACATGCAAAGGTTATCGCTTGATAGATCCCGCTAATCCTAAAAGGGTTATTTATTCTAGAAGCGTTGCTTTTCTTGAGGACAAATTTATAGGAAAGGATTTATTATACCCTGGGACTGATGGTCAAAGGGCACATTTTATTATTTTTGATAATTTAATTAATATTGACAATGATTCTAAAAATAATAATGATAAGGATTCTAGCTGCAATAATAAATCTAATAACTGTGATATTAGTAGTATTAATGACTGTGATAATAATCTCAATATTAATGATAGCCATGATGACAATGTTAATCATTTAAATTCTAATCAGAACTCTTCGACGGTTTCAGAGGAGGCGACTAGTTCACCGGTGCTGTCACCTCTGTCTGACCTGTACCGCACTACTGAGGATGACATCGAGGTTGGTGATGAGGATGTGGTGCTGTCCAGCCCTAACACCTCTCTGCCGCCTAGTACATCTGCAGGACACGAGCCGATGATGACGGAGGAACCTACCGTCTCGTCTATCTCTCGGCCTGTGCGGAATACAAGAGGCATTTTTCCTGAAAGGTATAATGATTATCATTTAACGTCTCTGGTGGCTGCAGCGAGTCCATCACATGAACCACTTACGTTCCGCGACGCCATGAATTCTCCTGAAAAGGATGAATGGTACGGTGCCATGGAAAGTGAGTCATCATCGACTTTATGATTAAAAACAATGTTTGGGAGTTAGTTGATCGCCCACAAAATGTTAATGTTGTCAAAAACAAATGGGTTTTTAAGAAGAAATATGATGCAACTGGTAACTTCACAAGGTTTAAAGCTAGACTTGTCGCTTGTGGTTACAGTCAAAAAGAAGGAATCGATTATTCGGATACCTATTCGCCTGTGGTTAGGCATTCCACTTTACGCATTTTGTTTGCTATTGCAAATCAGTTGGATCTCTCCATGGACCATATTGACGTCACTACAGCATTTTTAAATGGTGAGTTAGACGAAAAGATCTACATGGAGCAGCCAACCGGTTTTCAATCTAATGATAATAAAATCTGTTTATTGAGAAAAAGTACATACGGCTTAAAGCAAGCTAGCCGTATGTGGAACAATAAAATCCATACATTGCTCTCTCAAAATGGATATAACCAAAGTAAATGTGAGCCATGTGTGTATATAAGAAAAATGAATCTGAATATGTAATTATTGCCTTATTTGTTGACGACTTTTGTGTTTCATAGTAATTGTATAGAAACAGTTACAACATTGCTAAAACAGCACTTTGATATACGTCATCTTGGTACATTAAAGAATTGCCTTGGGATAAACGTTACCAAGTACAATGATGTAACTGTTCTAGACCAGCATGATTATATTAAGCGGTTATTGGCTAAATACAACATGACAGAATGTAAGCCTGTTTCAACCCCGTTACCTCTAAATTGTAAACTTGAAAAGTCTGGCAAGCCTTTAGATGACAATACTTGTCAATATAGGCAGCTTCTGGGTTCATTATCATTTCTTAGTGTATGTAGCCGCCCAGATATTGCCTATGCCTGTAGTCAATTAAGTCAGTACAGTACATGTTTTGATGAAAGTCATTGGCGCACTGCGAAAAGAGTATTAAGGTATCTAGCCGGTACAATCAATTATGGCCTTTATTTCGAGAAGGATAAGAACTTCGAAATAAACGCTTTCTCAGATACAGACTGGGCTAATGACGTAACTGACCGCAAGTCATATACTGGCTTTGTAGTTAAACTCGGTAATAATGTCATCAACTGGGAAGCAAGAAAGCAACGCTGTGTCGCACTTTCTTCGACGGAAAGTGAATTTCTTTGTATTAGTGATGTATGCAAGGACATTTGCTTTATCAGGAATTTCTTATCAGAAATTATTGATAAACAATTTAATGTCACTGTATTTAACGATAATCAGAGCGCACAGAAATTGTTATTAGTCAAAGAATATTCCCATAGAAAAACTAAACATATAGACTTGCGGTACCACTTTGTAAAAGACTTGATACATGAAGGGAAAATAAATGTAAAATATCTATGTACTGATGAAATGATTGCTGATGTTCTCACAAAACCATTATGTGCACAGAAGCATTCTAAGTTTGTAAAAAGTCTCAATATGAAATGTATTGTAACTGTAGACTCCAAATAGCTAATGAATGTTATTATGTGAACAACCATATAGGTAGTCTCTTACATATTATAACTTTTTTGTTTTCATTCAGTGCTTATGTAATTCTGTATAATTTAAGATTCCATCATAGTGTCATGTTATAAATTTATCTAATGTACAGCATAAGGCGGGGTGTTAGAATTATATTATTTGTCTATGCCGTACATTGATGTTAATCTGTGGCATGCTGTCTACATTCTCTTTGATCTCCTGTCGTCCTAGGTATAAGTTGTGAGTGTCCCATTTATTTTATATTTTATACAATTTTATCTTTACAACTATCATATACATAATAAGAAATTAATGCAATAATCCCTGTATTATCTGAACATAATATAAGTGATTATACAGAAAGTTGTTGGCGTTTACTTTAGTAGTGCTACTCATGTCACGCGATCCCTCTGTGCCCAGACGGCTTTGCTAACAGAGACCGTCCTAAATTTGGTAGGGTTCATTTTTACAAATACAGCGGCTTCGTAAATGTATAGACATGGCATTGTCAAAATTCTTAGTTTTTGGAAGTGTGGCACGCAACTATCCCTCTGCTTGAGGCCGCAGATTGCCCTTATGCACCTCTTTTGGGCCTTAAAGACAGCCTCTCTGTTCGTCGAATTTGCCCAGTACATGATGCCATAGCGTAGAGTCGAGGCCACAAAACCATGGTAAGCTGTCATGACAGTCTCAATATTTGCTTGTTTGGCGAGTTTGTAAAGCGCGTAAGCAAACTGGTTGAGCTTTTTACAAACTGCCTCAGTGTGAGTCTTCCATGACATCCTATCCTACCATAGTTAATGTATGGGAAAAGTTTTCTTTAATTTTTGGCTTTTTAGTACATTACCGGAAGTTGACCCCTTGGAAACTATTGATACTGGATAGCAATGGAATCGATTGGCATAAAAAATAGCATGTGATAAATAAAAGTTTTCATTTTCAGACAAATTGTATGGGAAAAGTTTTCCTTGATTTGTGGCTTTTCTAGTCAGAAATTTTTTTTGGTCCCATACAAGCTTTTGATCCTGAATATGAATGGGATCGATAGGCATCAAAAAAAAAAAGTTTGTCAAAAATGACCTTTTTCTCGCAACCTGTATGTTTTTTCAAAATCTGAAAACGCCATTTTTCATTATTTCAAAATCAAAGGAAGGTCTGCCAGAGCACTTCCGTCAAAAAGCACGGTCGGGTGTCCAAAAAAGCACGTTTTTGGAATAAAAAGCACGTTTTTAGGGTTCCGTACCCAAAGGGTCGAAAATGACTCCTATTGCTGTCACTCACGCGTCCGTCTGTCAGTCGTCTGTCACAAAATTTTGTTCATAAGATTATTTTTTCTTCCCATTGACCCATAAACTTGAAATTTGGTGATACTGCTCATTATTACGGATATTTTACCAAAAATACTTATATTTTGATAAAACAGGTTTTTTTGATTGGAAATTTCCTTAAAACCAACATACTTTTGCGGTTGTTTCGGAAACCTAAATGTGCGAAGTCCGATACGCACTTGGCCGGTTTTCGTCACATACAGAGTATTGAGCTACATCGTGTACACATTGCACGACACGAACTATAGAGCTTGCAGTTGCAGGACAAGTTCTTTCCTGCAACCACAGGTAAAACATAACTTTTAACTTTAGGATATCAAAGCGTACGGTAGGAGAGAAAGATTGTTTAACACAACGATTGTTAGAAAAAAAATTACAGTTTTAGAGAGTACCAAACCAACATTACCTCCCCATTTTTAGTAGTAAAATCATAAAGCACCATAGCACTTAAAAAGCACGGTTTTAGCACGTTTTTGAGGAGCGCACGTAAAAAGCACGTTCGTATCCAAAAAAGCACGTAAAACCGTGCTAAAAAGCACGTTCTGGCAACACTGTCCTGTATAGTACTTTACCACAGGGCCACGTGTGTGATGCTAGGAGGCATCGAATTTTTGAATACTTTTTTAACAGGCTACTTTTTTTTTTTTCTAAGCCTATAGGTTGTCCCACTGCTGTGCAAAGGCCTCCCCCCTTGACTTCCACTCGTCCCGGCTTAACAACAACAGGCTACTTACTTTTATAGACCGCGGGCCACAATATTAAAATCGTCAGTCATTTCCTCTCGCACGAAAACTTGTACAGTGATTAAGAAAGATGAATAAAAAATTACTGTGGAAGTCTGCCACCATTCCGTTGGTGGGTTGAGGAGCAGCAGCCTCCCAAAGACGTAAAAATAATAATTAAATTCAGTAATTTCCTCTCGACTGAAACTAGGTTTAAATGATAGTTAAGAAAATACCTTAACGAAAAAAAATCGTCTGCCACTTGTATCGCGGTGGAATACCCGTCTGCCAAGCACGTGAACATGTAAAAAAAATAAAAAAAATCAGTCATTTCCTCTCGCATGAAATTTTGTGAGATGATAGTTTATGGACTATTATGAAGAAATAAATTCGTCTGCCACTTGTATCGCAGTGGAAAACCCGTCTGCCAAGGGCCTAAACATTGTATGGGATGAAAAGAAAAAAACAATGCACATCAGCGTGTGAAGTATCTATGGATAGGTCTTTGAAAATGATATAGGGGTTTCTCAAAAACTTTTCCATTTAAGTCTACCGTTGGTGAGATATTCGCTGTGAAAGTCGTAAAAACTTCATCCCCCCTCTTTAATTTCCAAACCGTGGGGTCAAAAATTCTGAAAAAAATTGGGAGGTTTATTTTGTATGTTGATTATGATAATTAATTTTTATTTTAAGACTTGAAATTAGATAGAGGGTGTAAATAAATAACTACTTTCAAAAATATTTGGTTTGAATAAATTACGTCAAACGGTTTTTGAATAAACGCTGAAAAACTGTCTTGTTCAAACAAAACGACTTAAATGACGTGAGTTTCTCATAAAGTTACGACCTTTTTTGCTACGATGTATTAAATAGTGGTTTAAAATGTGAACTAGTAGGTGTCGGTATGGAACCCTTCATTGTGTGTGATCCCAGACGTACTCTAGGATGGTTTGAAAGCTATTCGATATGCCTCAGGTCACAAAATAAAAAATATACAGAAGGTCCGTTCCCGCCGTTCTTGAAAATACATACCTAAACTTGCCCGACTCACAGGGTTGCTTCTGTATTGATTCTGAATTTTAAAAAGGAGTAGGTATATTAAAAATTCTTCAACACGACATTTAAATATGAACCAGCGTATCTTGGTAAAAAACCGGCCAAGTGCGAGTCGGACTTCGCACATTTAGGGTTCCGAATCAACCTCAAAAATATGATTTATCAATATATTAGTATTTGTTGTTAAAATATACGTAATATTGAACATTGTCACCAAATTTCAAGTTCATAGGTCAATGAGAAGTCTAAAAATTCTTCGGAACAAATTTTGTGACAGACGACGGACGGACGTCTGGGCGACACCAATAGGGTTCCGTTTTGACCCTTTGGGTACGGAACCCAAATAAATTGATGCGTGACCCGCTGCGAGTTGTGACTTGTGACCGGCCGCGGTCGAGAGCGCCAACAAAGAATATACCTAATTAATTATAATTAGGTACCTACTTAATTAAACCATAGTACTAAAATACTGGCGTTTTACCAGCGAACGATAAGATGAATGTGGAATGGTTGATCGTCGTTATCAAAGCGGCTAGTTTCAAAAAATTACCTACCTACCTAGGTATTGTAACTACCAAAATGAGAAAACCGTTTTATTTACCTTTCAATATCGTTTGAAAATTTGAAAAAAGTGTAGGCACAGTTTTTTGTTTTATTTAAACAATAAAATACATTCCAACTGTAATAATATCGGTTATTCATTTTGACGTACGTGACACAAAGTACCTACGTAGCGGCGGGGACGTCAAGTGATCAACGCGCGCACAACTAGCACTCGCGACAGTCGCGACTAAGCATTGCCGAGATCAACCGAGAATGCCTGTAAATGTTACGTCTGTGTGCGTGCGGCGAAAATGGCACTTTGTACTGAGCGGACTCTCTGCTCCGGCGCGCCGCCGCTATTTACTTTGTGCTCAGGTCGTGTTTTCATAGGAAACTTACGTCACTTAAGTCGTTTTGTTTGGGCAAGACAGTGTTTCCTATGAAGATACGACCTGAGGCTTATCGAATAACTTTCAAACCATCCTAGAGTACGTCTGGGATCACACACAATGAAGGGTTCCATACCGACACCTACTAGTTCACATTTTAAACCACTATTTAATAAATCGTAGCAAAAAAGGTCGTAACTTTATGAGAAACTCACGTCACTTAAGTCGTTTTGTTTGAACAAGACAGTTTTTCAGCGTTTATTCAAAAACCGTATGACGTAATTTATTCAAACCAAATATTTTTGAAAGTATTTATTTATTTACACCCTCCCAATTTTTTTCAGAATTTTTGACTTCACAGTTTGGAAATTAAAGAGGGGGGATGAAGTTTTTACGACTTTCACAGCGAATATCTCACCAACGGTTGACTTAAATGGAAAAGTTTTTTAGAAACCCCTATATCATTTTTAAAGACCTATCTATAGATACTTCACACGCTGATGTGCATTGTTTTTTTCTTTTCATCCCATACAATGTTTAGGCCCTTGGCAGACGGGTTTTCCACCGCGATACAAGTGGCAGACGAATTTATTTCTTCATAATAGTCCATAAACTATCATCTGACAAAATTTCATGCGAGAGTAAATGACTGATTTTTTTTATTTTTTTTACATGTTCACGTGCTTGGCAGACGGGTATTCCACCGCGACACAAGTGGCAGACGATTTTTTTCGTTAAAGTATTTTCTTAACTATCATTTAAACCTAGTTTCAGTCGAGAGGAAATGACTGAATTTAATTTTTTTTTTTTACGTTTTTAGGAGGCATCTGCTCCTCAACCCACCAACGGAATCGTGGCAGATGTCCACAGTAATTTTTTATTCATCTTTCTTAACCATTCTACAAGTTTTCATTCAAGAGGAGATTGGTAATCGTGACCTGTCGTTGGCCCGCGGTCTATTACTTTTTAGCTGACTATTCGGGCAAGTTTAATAACCTTAAGACTAGGTGGCGCTATTATTAATTCCGTCAGTTTTCATCTAAGATGAACAACCATGCCACAAACGTTCAAACAACGTTCAAACCCAACTGAGACGCAAAAAGACGTTTACGAAAGTTTAGTTAGTGTTAAATTTATATTTGACTTTGCAACCATGGATTGCAAGGCGAATTCCACGTCTAAATCGATAATAAACCAACCAATGCCTATGGCGGAATTGGTTGCGAACCTCAAGCAGTTTCGCACAACTTTGAATAGACAGGATTCCAGTGACTCACCAGACAAACTGGATTCTAGTGACTCTTCATATCATAGCAGCAATTCGTTTGATGAGTATTCAAAGAAGACCCAATCCCAGACTATTCCCTCAAACACTGAAAGTACTGTTAAAGTTCCTTTGCCAGAGAATCGTAACGCGGTGAAGCCCGTCACACCCAGAGTCATCGGACAGAGGCACCTCTATTCTCCTAATTGGTCTGGCGTGAATGTCCTGCCCACGGTAATGGAGGAAAGTCATCAGAATGCTCAGAAACAGGCTCCAGTTGTTGTTGAGAAGACAGGGAGTGCTCGGTGTAAGTATTATCTTTGTATTATGTTTGAACAGTGCAGTTGTGTACTTGATTCGTTTTTTTATATTTACAAATAAACTAACTTATGACCGTGACTTGTCTGTGAAGAACTTGTTCATCACTTTAAAATTTAATTTTAATTCTTTTATTTCAGTCACATAACCAGTTATTGCTCTTCTATATAAACTTCCACCCCCTTAAGGGATGATACAATTTGAATTTCAGGATTAAAAGTATCCTGTGTCCTTCCTTGGGACTCAAAAATTCAAAATTCAAACATTTATTGTGCAAATAGGCCACAAGGGCACTTTTACATTGTCATAATGTCTAACAATATAAGCATATGATACATTTTTCATGAGAAATATGACAATAAGATTTTTCATGTCAATATATTAATTATCTTTTACAATATCATAGTGTAAGCCGTACAATTAAGAGGAATGCCTAGCTGCGATTTTCCCATACAAACACTCTCGACTGTTTTCTCCCGGGTTTTTGAACCAAGAGCAATGATTTATTCAAATAAGATCAATATCATCAATATCTATGCCGCTACGTTTTGTTTTTTTGGATCTTTTTATTTTAAAGAAACTTACAGCGCCTCAAAAATCGCAAAAACGGCTTAATTGAATTGGCTGCTAAAACAGGCTCAGTATACAAATATGACAACAAATATCCAAAAAATCAAATCATAGCGGCATAGATTATTTCTTGCTCTTGCAGTTTCCAAAACTTTAAAATGATTAGTTGCGTTTTGGAGGAGGAAACAGTCGAGAACGAAACCTCGATTTTTGAGTTTTTTGCAAGGGAATTTTAGTCCGAGCTGCAGTTGTCCTTATCGCACGAATTCTTGGCGGAGTCAGTTTCTAAATATACGTACACAGATGGAATAGGGATGGGCAACAGTCGTTGACATATATTGTTGATACGCTAGTGGTGGAAAATTATCGATAATAGTACATTACTTAACAAGGGCGGTAAAACAAAGAATGTCTCAGATCGCAGGTATTAATATGCGATCTGAGGCTTTCTTTATTACCGCCCAAACTTACCCGCACAAACTTTCACGTTTACTATATTATATTAGGATTGGGATTATTATTGCAAATAATAGGAACATTAACAAGAAATAAAATTACAAAATATAAAGTACAAAGGCGAACTTATCCCTCTGAGGGATCTCTTCCTGCTAACCTTCGAGAAAATGAGAAAAATGAATATAACGCACTATAGCCTCAGTCAAATTAAATGTGCACAAACATGGACACTTAGTAGCTACGGTAGCCTATGGGGTTCAAGCGTGCGGCTGTCAAGCGGCGGTCGTGGGTTCGAATCCCGGCTTGTACCAATGAGTCTTTCGGAACTTATGTACGGAATATCATTTGATATTTACCGTTGGCTTTTCGGCGAAGCATCTGCATACATCCACGAAGAAATTCAAAGTTGAAGTTGGTGAAAGTTGAGTTGAGTTGTATGTGAAGTCCCCAACCCGCTCTGAGCCAGCGTGGGGACTACTGCCCAAGCCCCCTCATCTATGAGAGGAGGCCTATGCCAGTGAATAAAGCTTTCCGGCTTCCTATCACTAAATCACTATCCAGCCTCCCTACGGTCGGCCGTCTATACCTACTCACCCGGCGAGCCCTTCTTTCTCGGCGTCTGCAGTAATGTACTAGGTATTATTTTTAACCAGCTTCAACATTTCAAAAGAGGAGGTTCTCAATTCGGTTGTATGTTTTTTTTGTTTTTATGTTTGTTACTCCATAACTCCGTCATGTCTGAACCGATTTTGAAAATTCTTCTTTTAGTTGTAGGTATATTGTATATCCAAGTTGGTCCCATTTTTATCAAATCGCAGTTCTGATGATGGGATCCATGAGGAATCGAGGGAACTCCTCAGATCTTAAAGGCAAACATATAGTGATTTTTGTGTTTTTATCAACATATCAAGCATTTTCATACAAAAATGTGACATTTGATGAAGTAGAACAGCTGATGATGATCAGAATGAAGTCGAATGAACGTAAACTATGCGTCGTTGAAAATGATAAAATGAACTTTATTCTGTAAGTAGGCCGCAATGGCACTTTTACAAGTCAAACCCTACTAGCTAAACGTAAACTATGCGTCGTTGAAGAAACTCTTCAACGACGCATAGTTTACGTTTAGCGATTTGTTCTCTTTGTTATGTTTGTCAAGCAAACTAGGTTTTCAAGACACATTTTTGTCAAGCTTGAGTTCTGATGGTGGATTCCATGAGGAATTGAGGGTACTTACTCTTCTACCATTATAAGCATACTTATAGGTAGCCATTTTTATTTCATTGTATTGAATCTAATCGCGCCGTCACGGCGGGCGAGGGCTGCTCCCCCTCCGCGCTTCCGGGTTTTTATATACACTCTAGGGGTAGGGCAGACAAGACCACGTGGATAGTGGGGTGCTCCGATTCGGATTTGGTACCAATATTATGGATTGAAAAATTGTCTTTTGTAGCTCAAAGTAGGTTAATCCAGAGGCGTATTTACCCTAGGGCCAAGGGGGCCATGGCCCAGGGCGGCAGGCCGAGAGGGGCGGCGAAGCCGCCCTTCGCAGCACCTTCACAGCATTTTTTGGGCGCCTTTTCTTGACTTCTGGGGCGGCGAAACTTATTGGCACGGGGCGCCAAATTTCGAAATACGCCCCTGGGTTAATCGATATTATGGTAAATAATTTTAGCACTCTTAATCATTATGGCATAAATGCTTAGGACTAATATGCTTTAGGATAAATAATACGTTATGGAACATGAATGTTAGGACAAATAAACGTTATGACAAAGTCCAATAGGGCAAAACTGTTGACTTTAGGACAATCGTTAGTAGGAATTCAGACGGTCCCCCACACTTTACCATCCAATACAAGCGAGTAATGTTCATTTTGCGGGCCATTTATTAGTAAAGTCTTATTCCCGTGTACAACGCCGGCCAAAAAACGTACCTACAGCCCCTTATACTAATTAATCGTATGCTGGGTCAGTAAGTAAATTCGCGGGCTCGCGTCTCGCGCCTGTGTGCGTGCGCTCACACATAGACAGCGCCCGCTCCCGCTCCCAGCAGCGCGACAGAAACATTATGTCAAAAATTCAAGATTTGAAAAGTTGTTCAGCTAGGCATTCCTCTTAAAAAAACCGCAAATCGATGTACAGTTTAGCCGTTTGGCACACGCATACTAGAGGTCAAAACAAATTTTTTTACCCGCAGTTCCTAAAAAAAATTCCCTTAGGGGGGGAGAGCCGAGACATTCTGTTTTTTGTATGAAAAATAGTAGATTGTTAACCGAGGGTTGAAAGTGACCCATTTCACCCGAGATATTTTCAATTCGCCAATAGTTCAAGGGTGAAATGGGTGCTTTCACCCGAGTTAAACACTACTTTTCATTTCGACTATGAGGAAAATATTTGAGAAATAAAATTAATAGTAAATGATATTCTAAGGATTCAGTAATAAAAACACGCGCTGCAGCCGCCAGCAGCTGGCGCCGCCGCGCCCCGTCCCCCGGCCCCCGCCCCCGCCCGGGCCTCGCGCCCGCGGCTGGCTGCCCGCACAGGGCCCAAGCGCGGCGGGCGCGCAGCCCCGGCGTATGGGAATTAAAAAAAAAATACTTTCCACCCTAGGGTTGGAATTTGGAATAGTGCATTACTTACTAAGGGCGATAAAACAAAGAATGTCTCAGATCGCAGGTATTTTATATGCGATTATAAATATGCGATCTGAGGCTTTCTTTTTTACCGCCCGTGGTAAGTACAAAATTTTATGTCAAGGAAGTGGTTTTTTTGTACAATATACCACAAATGATACTTAATATCCTCATATCTAACCTCAAAAAAGCAATTTCTAAATGATTTTCGTTAAGTTTTTTTTTTAATTTTTCAATATTACTAAGTGACACGGTTCTACTGCATTACCTTTTTTACGTGATTTATGGAACTTTAGTGCAGATACGGTACATATTAATCATAAAATGATACGTAGCAAACCTCGAGCACAGAATAAGTAATAGTACAAGTACAGAAGTTTCTCTGCTAACAAATTACCCGTTTAGGTATGCCAAACGTGCCTAAACGTGGCCATCTCTTTCAATCGCACGCAACGCGCTCTTTCGAGGCCCCGCCCTCAGCGCTAGGGTTACCACCAGTGAGAACCTATTTTAATATATGTACTTTATTATTAGTAGTGTTGTTTACAATACAATTACGAATAGTACTTTTCACATCACCTATTCGGATAAGGGCTTTTTCTTCCCTGCTAGGAGGGATCAAAATGGCACTTTTCTTCCCTGCTACGAGGGATCAAAGTGGCACTTTTCTGTAACGAGTAATTGTATTGTATCGCTTTTGATAGTTAAGTATTGTATCGATTTTGATAAAATAAATGCACAACCATTGTTATTTCAGATCTTTTATTATCCTCAATAGGTGATGTGAAAAGCAGTATGTGTCACGTGGAAGCAAAATTATTTCCACCTTGGGCGTTAATTCTTGAATCCCTCACTACGCTCAGGATTCTATTTTAGAATCCCTCGCTACGCTCGGGATTCTATTATATAATCCTTCGCTACGTTCAGGATTCAATTTACGCCCACGCCGTAAATATGTCATTTTGCTCCCTTGTGACACAATCTACTATTTAAGGTTCCGTAGCCAAAATGGTGAAAACGGAACCCGTCCGTCTGTCTTTTCGTCTGTATGTGACAGCCGATGTACTCGGAGACTATAAGCACTACAAATACAATTAAAACATTTAGCAGGAAGGTGTATTTTCTACTCGTATGAACCGCTACGTAAAAGTGATGTGAAATGACGAAAAAATATTAAAGTAGGGGGAGGGGGCACTCCATACATTGTAACCAGGGGATACAAAGTTTTATCATCATCATTGGCTTGCCCTTATCCCATTTAGTTGGGGTCGGCGCAGCATGTTTTTTTCTTCCATACCTCTCTATCGCTCGTCATCTCGGCACTCACATCCTTCCTCTCCATATCATCTTTCACGCAGTCCATCCACCTTTTCCTTGGCCTACCCCTTCTCTTGCATCCCTCCACATTCATAACTAATACCCTTCTTGTTAAATGACTCTCTTCCCTCCGCATAACATGACCATACCAACGTAGACGATGAGCTTTCAACTTATCGACTATGGGTGCTACTTTCAGGCTTCCTCTTATATACTCATTTCTAATACGATCCATTCTGGTAACTCCGCTCATCCATCTCAACATTCTCATCTCTGTAACATGTAATCTCTTTTCATCCGTCACCTTTGCGGCCCAACATTCCGATCCATACATGACGACAGGTCTCACAATGGTCTTGTAGATTTTTCCCTTCAGTCGAAGGGGCATTCGGGCGTCGCATATTGTTCCCGAGACCTGTCGCCATTTCATCCATCCTGCGCTTATTCGGTTTTTAATGTCACGGTCAATATCGCCATTACACTGTATGAGTGACCCGAGGTATCTGAAATCGGAGCAGACCGGCAGCGTTACGCCATCGAGCTCTATGGGCGTAAAATTGGAGAGACCGCCGAAATCGCAAAACAGGTGCTCAGTTTTAGACCGACTGATCCTCAAGCCAACATTCTCCAATTTTTGCCGCCACTGCTCTAGTCTGCTCTGAACCTCGAGCCCATCTTCACCGACAAGAACAATATCGTCAGCAAAGAGCATACACCATGGTGCCTCCTCCTGAATGTCCGAAGTCAGAGCATCCATGACAAGCAGGAAGAGGTAGGGGCTTAAAGCCGAACCCTGGTGTAAGCCCACCGCGACACTGAACTGGTCGGTGGTGCCAGCAGCCGACCGGACACGTGTACAACATTTGTCATACATAGACCGAATCAGCCCTACATACTTCCCAGGCATACCTTTCTCTTTCAAGGCCCACCACAAAACTTCGCGTGGGACTCGATCATAAGCCTTCTCGAGGTCAACAAACACCATATGCAGGTTTTTTTGCGCATGTCTGTATTTTTCACTCAGCTGGCGAAGTGCGAATATGGCGTCTGTTGTACCTCGGCCCGGCATAAAACCGAATTGGTTTTGTGTTATATCACTCTCGTCTCTCATTCTTCTCTCTATTACTTTCTCCCACACTTTCATACTATGTGACATGAGCTATACAAAGGGGATACAAAGTTTTATATAATTTTTAAAGGCATCACTTTAAAAAATAAAAGAGGTTTCTTAGAACCAACGTTTTCATTTTCGTTTTCTTTTATGTCAACCGTTGGTGAATACCAAACTCAATGACCGTTCTTATTATTATTGGTGCAACCTGCTGCAATACAATAATGCTGTGGTTTTGCCATTATTATTTAACACGAAACTACACGAAAAGAATTATTTTTTATGATCGTACAAGCGCGTGCGCGTGCGATCCGTAACGCTGCTCCGCAGCCATTGAATAGTCACACAATGTGTGAGCCGGCGGCCGCATGTACTTTGCGCGGCGCGATGACGTCACGGTAGTAAGCCCCTCCTGGCAGGACTCAGACGCGGTCGCTGGCGCGCAACATGTGTTGATGACCGTCGGCAGGAGGGGCTTACTACCGTGACGTCATCGCGCCGCGCAAAGTAAGTACATGCGGCCGCCGGCTCACACATTGTGTGACTATTCAATGGCTGCGGAGCAGCGTTACGGATCGCACGCGCACGCGCTTGTACGATCATAAAAAATAATTCTTTTCGTGTAGTTTCGTGTTAAATAATAATGGCAAAACCACAGCATTATTGTATTGCAGCAGGTTGCACCAATAATAATAAGAACGGTCATTGAGTTTGGTATTCACCAACGGTTGACATAAAAGAAAACGAAAATGAAAACGTTGGTTCTAAGAAACCTCTTTTATTTTTTAAAGTGATGCCTTTAAAAATTATATAAAACTTTGTATCCCCTGGTTACATGTATGGAGTGCCCCCTCCCCCTACTTTAATATTTTTTCGTCATTTCACATCACTTTTACGTAGCGGTTCATACGAGTAGAATACACCTTCCTGCTAAATGTTTTAATTGTATTTGTAGTGCTTATAGTCTCCGAGTACATCGGCTGTCACATACAGACGAAAAGACGGACGGACGGGTTCCGTTTTCACCATTTTGGCTACGGAACCTTAAAAGTACTATTCGTAATTGTATTGTAAACAACACTACTAATAATAAAGTACATATATTAAAATAGGTTCTCACTGGTGGTAACCCTAGCGCTGAGGGCGGGGCCTCGAAAGAGCGCGTTGCGTGCGATTGAAAGAGATGGCCACGTTTAGGCACGTTTGGCATACCTAAACGGGTAATTTGTTAGCAGAGAAACTTCTGTACTTGTACTATTACTTATTCTGTGGTCCTGCTAAGACAGCGCCCACGTATCCGCGATTTGTTTATTTGCCTAATTTCGTTGAAAGTGCCGACTCGTGTTAATTTGCAGTGCGTCCAATTAAGTTACGTCTCATAGTGAGTGTAATCGAAGTCCGTGTGATACCTACGAGTCGGAGTAAACTCCTTCATCGCAGGCCTCTGCTTACGAGCATCGAGCGTGTGGCCACGCAGAGCAAAACTCCAGTACTACAAACCCGGGTGAGAGAATTCCATTGCTGCCATTTACTGACGTCTGTATTATATAATATCTGAGCTACGTCAGACCTGATCGGGCACTATTTACGCCTAAGTCATCGCACCTGGAGATTCCCAGATACGGTCCGTACCATATCAAATCTAGGTACCTACCGCGAACTGACTAACAAGGCAATCCTACCCCGGAACATATAGCAGTAAGTCTCATAAGCTAATTGGACGCACCACAAACGCCTGTACGCGGTTTGTCATCTCAGTATTAAGACACTCAAATCTTCAGATCATAAACTATAAATAACGACCGTCGATCATCTCAATTTGTTTTGTGCGGCTATCAGATTTCAGCTTATCATTAAGAATTACGCATCACCCACTTAAGTAGCCTGAGCTAGATAAGTAACTACAATAAGCGGGTGGCGAGTGTCCCCTTCTATTAATTTTGGTCTTAACCCATTTTAGAACCGATCCAAGTAGGTATTTAATAAAGTCCGCCTAGCATCTAACAAAGTATAATAGGTACAAACAAACATAAACATACTCTTGCCGGTATTGAGCATAGGTATAAAATTATAGAAATATGTATAGAAATTGACCAATCTATAGTTTTCACAAAACTCAACACAATAAGTAAGTAGGGTATGTTAACATTCGCACGTATCTGTTTACTAACGCTACCTGCGGTAGGTATGTCTGAGTAGATATTTAATTACTTAAATAGGTATACCAGGGACCTATTTCTCGAACGATACAGGCCTTGTATTGCAGGTGTGTATCTGTGGTAACGATTGTATTTTATATGGATATACAAACGTTACTATGGATGCACACTTGTAGTGCGGGGCTTGTGACGTTCGAGAAATAGGGTCCAGGTCTAAGTCTACACACTCTTTCCTCCAGCACGAGGACGGGTCAGCATATATTTAAATAAACACCTAACTAATAGAAGGTTTTATTCAACAATCTTGTGGTACTCCACCACGTTAGCATTTTAGTAAACCCCGCGATCAGGTAACGCGAAACGTAGTCGAATCAATTGCATCAGGCACCACTATTCTTAGTCAGGACAGTTACCTACTTAAATAACACTTATCCTCAGACGTTTCATATATATAGAGTAGCTAATTTTATGCACCTGGGTTTTAAATAAACTAAGTAAATTGAATCAAAAACATAAGTAATACTAAATCTACATTCACACATACTATAATTTAGGTTTCACTAAAGTCTTTCCACCTTTATTCCATTCTTTTTTGCATGGTGACTTAAGGACCATGTTTGATTTACCGTATCTCTATTTCCCCAAGCATCCTCTCAAACTACGCGCAACTAAGACACGAATAGGTACTAGCGTGTATAAAATTACTACAGGTTATCTAGAAAGTTCCAGCGAAGTACTTAGATACATCAATAAGCCCGACAATATTTCATATTCGACGACTCCCGATTTGGGCCCGACTTAAAACATTTAACAAAGCAACAATCCCAAAGCACAATCTATATAGCGGCCCAACATCTGGTAGGTATTCAAAAGAACCGCCCGGGTATTCTCTGTACAAACAATATAAAACGTTGTACTTTCCTTAAAAAAGCAATTACTCGGCACAAAAGTCACAAAACACTACAAAATTAATAAAACAAAAATATTTCTTAACACCCGAAGAGAGGAGAACTCTATTGATGCACACATCTGCCACGTAAATAGCGTCATTTACAAATCCCAAGAAATTACCCAATTGCCCAAGTAAGTATGAACAATAGCCCCATATCGACAGTTGCCGCAACTAGTTGTACCGAACCGACTTTGTCATTGTTAGAATAGAAGACAAAGCCCAAGGCTATTTTATCGAATATGCCTGCTATGGTAATCTGCCAAATACCTAAAGATGGAAACTGCCTCTTCCGAGCCATTGCGAATCAACTCAAAATTGCGGTAACTAGCAACTCGTAGTAACCAATTCAAAGACGGCTTCTGGGGCGGAGAAGAAACCATCCTTACTGCCACGAGCTGTTATAATGGTAAACATATATGTACATACTGACCAGAAGCCACCACGCCTTGCCTTCTGCAAGGGATGCGATAGCTTGTTCACAGGCGGTCTTTCGATTTGTTATATTATAATCCGGTCAAAAAGTGTAAATAAGTGCCAGTTTGTGTATTTCTACCGTGCACCTAATTGATATAGGTCTTATAAAGCGAGTGCAACCTTAGTGAGTCCATCTCCCGACCCCTGGTTTACGAAAGAGCCCGGCCTGAATCTGCAGTACGAGTAACACGGCCACCGCAGGCTCCTACTTACAAGCATCGTGCGCGCTTACCCGGGCCAAGAAAGGTTCAACTACACCATGAAACCGGTGAGATCCTCCCATTGCTGTTAACACAAGGCTTCCTGGATGCCGATATGACGTAGGTTATTGGAGGTGTCACATATTGCTATTTAATTGACATCTGACTTTAGTGCAGCAGTGAAGTGCGGTTATCCTGTTAAAATATTAGTAATCATTTAATCACTATACGTGGCTACAGTAAAATAAAAGTGCAGTGTTGTGTTATGTGAGCAATTGTTGAGTGACTAACTAATAAACGTGTAACCTGTGCCGTATCATGTTCCATTTTGCGAGGGGCTCATCCCAGTGTCATTTCTCATGGTAAAAATGACCCTAACACGTCGGACACGTTGCGTTACCTTATCACTCTACGAAGTGAGTGATCATAATAAGCAACGAGCGTTACACCAGAGTGTATCTTGTCAACGGTGAAGCCGATTCACGAATCTTGTATAGAATAAAATTTAAGCTTAAATTATGAGGGAAGACTCATTCAACCACGATATCTGACATTACGAAAACAGTCACGGACGGACAGAAGTCGAAGGGTGAAAAGAGGCGAGAAAATATACAAATATTCAGAAACGGACACAGAATCGGAGACCGATGGAAATGAAGAGACAGCGAACACACCATTTGTACGACCTCGACTAACATCTGCGATAAGCATGAAAACTTGAAGAGGTTCATTTCCAGAACCGGGGGGTTTAAAATAAAGGGAGGGCCCAATGCAGTCACAAATCAAAAATATATATTACACACCAAGTATAGTATCTATCTACCCCATGCTGACTTCACGATGCTGGTATTCGGGTCGGCTACACCTCCCGTCTCTCCAAACTTCCTGACTGCAAACCTACAGTCCTATCCCTATGTACATGGCTTACCGGTTTCTCGGGCAGGAGGCCGCTGTCTGCGGTGGGCGGCGGAAGTTGGTGCAAATGGTCTAGCAAGCTCGCTTACTCTAAACATTGTAGCGTTTGCGGCTAAGTCGGTGCGCGGTTAAGGTTCACGTACCCCACCAACTTTATGCCTCATATGCTACACTAGGAGGGGCAGGCGAGCCTCCCCTGTCACTTTGCTCTAACACTTCCTCTTTACCGTATTCAGCACCTCCGAGTCCTTGCAGCAGAACTGCTGGCTGGATAAGTCACCTGAACTGAACTGAACTGAACTGAATAAGCAACACCCTAATGTAAATGGATTATGCGAATATGAATATGAACATTAGTATGAATATGAATATGGATACGGATACCGATATCGATACCGATACGATATGAATATCTTTGTTATTTACTTTCTTTATTGAATTTTCACTTCTGACGGCGCTCCCGGAGTGCAACCCGTTTTTTTTTTTCAAAAGGACGCTTTCATGACTTGTACACTGCTAATGTTGCTCACGCATTGAAACAGCAATTTACAGGTTAAATAAATAAAATCTAATTTATTAATATCAAATCCCTTGAATGTGCATATTATCAGATTATCACACTCACAGTGAGTGGAGCATTTTCTTTATAATATGTTCACATTGAATAAGAAATCAATCTGTCATTGCAAATATATTCACATCGCTTCTTCAACCAGCAGTAGGACATTTATGTATCGAGACTGATGTTATTTGGTTTTGCTCACAGGTCTGTTCCGAGAACCCGCTAAAGATCCACCACCACCTAAAGATCCACCCACGCCAAGAGAGACCCCGCCGTTCCGCCCGATATTTTGTCCGCCCAAAGAGCCCACTAACCCCAACCACTCACACTCACACTCGCAGTCAACACAACAGGCGCAACAGACAGTACAAGTGCAACAGACGCCGATTGTCCCCGCGACGCAGTCAGTCGCCGCTACGACGTCAGTCGCCGGTACGACGTCAGTCGCCGCTACGACGTCAGTCGCCGCTACGACGTCAGTCGCCGCTACGACGTCATTCGCCGCTACGACGTCAGTCGCCGCTACGACGTCAGTCGCCGCTACGACGTCAGTCGCCGCTACGACGTCATTCGCCGCTACGACGTCAGTCGCCGCTACGACGTCAGTCGCCGGTACGACGTCAGTCGCCGGTACGACGTCAGTCGCCGGTACGACGTCAGTCGCCGGTACGACGTCAGTCGCCGGTACGACGTCAGTCGCCGCTACGACGTCAGTTGCCGCTACGACGTCAGTCGCCGCTACGACGTCAGTCGCCGGTACGACGTCAGTCGCCGGTACGACGTCAGTCGCCGGTACGACGTCAGTCGCCGGTACGACGTCAGTCGCCGCTACGACGTCAGTCGCCGCTACGACGTCAGTCGCCGCTACGACGTCAGTCGCCGCTACGACGTCAGTCGCCGCTACGACGTCAGTCGCCGCTACGACGTCAGTCGCCGCTACGACGTCAGTCGCCGCTACGACGTCAGTCGCCGGTACGACATCGCAGCCGGCCGGACCGACATCGCAGCCGGCCGGACCAAAGCACGTAGTCAAGATACGCATGAAAACGATAAACATAAACGGGAACAAGTACATGGTACTAAAGGATCTTGGGACAGGGGCCTCCAGCGAAGTGTATAAGGTGTGTGTAATATGCATTATATAAAACTAAATGGAAATTGATAATGGCTGTGATTGAATTGCAACATTTTCACCACCTATTTTTTGTATTTATATAGGGCAAACCTTGGCTATTCGGTGATAGTTTTTTATCGTCTGATATCAAAGCAACATTAAACAATATAGCAAACAATGACCTTACGCTATCATAATGTATGTAACATGAAAAACAAAACAAGCTGCCAAAATATCCGGTAACACCGTTATAAGACTATCACAAACTATCACCGAAAAAATGCATATCACCGAATAGCCAAGGTTTGCCCTACTAAGGCGGCCGCTTTCGGGCGGCTTGAGAACTTCTAACAGTCAAGTTGCCCACTCGCTTGACAAGCCTAATCCCAATAAGGTCTAATTTCCCCGTTGGGTTGGCAGGTCAGATGGCAATCGTTTCCGTAGAACCTTACGCCAAATCGTGGGATTAGACAGTGGATCCCAGGCATACTTAAGGATGCACCTGTACCAGTACTCGCAGTGACTAAGTGCCAGTTGCACCAACGTACGAACACAGACCGGTCATCGTCAAATATGGCGCCGGCAGCTGTCATCCCATAGAAACTCGTCAAATCTGATTGTATGGAAAGTTTGACAAGTTTCTATGGGATGCAGTGGCGGCGCGTCAAAAATATTCTTAGCGAAGCCGGAAATAGTTTGCCTTTCTTATTCTTCATGAGCCGTACTAAAAGAACTGGTGTGGCTGAAAATTAGGCAAGCCGGTGGGAATCGAGTTGTATGGACGCTCCGCCACTGATGGATGACAGCTGCCGGCGCCATATTTGACGATGACCGCTCTGTGTTCGTAACGTTGGTGCATCTGGCACTGAATATCAAATGTTCATAATGACACGTTAAACACAAATTTTTGGTCGCGACTCCGTCCGCCCTTCACTAATATTCAGTGTCTGATCAGGTACTGGAGGTCAGCACTTGGACCGAGTACGCGTTGAAGTGCGTGACCCTGACCAACGACCACGAGATGGCACGAGGCTACTTGAACGAGGTGACACTGTTGCGGGAGCTACAGTACAGCGACCGCGTCATCAAGCTGCACGAATAGTGAGTATTATCACAGAATAGTATAATAGTAGGTATTACATACAGAACGGACACGAACCCCCCCGCACCGAGGTCAGTTACCTCGTCCCTGAGAGACCCGCCCGGTGTCGATCGGGTGCCGGCGAGCCTCGCGATTCGTCCGCGCCACGTGATTCAGCGATTCCTGTCTTCTGCGTGCAGCAAGCGTTATTCAAAGTTAAGCAACATGGGCCGCGGTCAGTACATGGATGGGTGACCGCTTTGAGTGGTTACTAACTGAGCGCTCCCGTGCTTTGGAAGGCACGTTAAGCCGTTGATCCCGGCTGCTGTCTATGGCAGCAGTCGTTAAGCCAAGTTGGAGTAGGGTTGCCATACGTCAGGATTTGTCCTGACATGTCCGGATTTTTGACCCTTTGACCGGATTGCGGCCGGACTTGGTAAGTGTCAGGATTTTTTGACCCTATTAAAAAAAATGTTTCTATGATACATTTATTTTAACGTTTACACAGTTTTAATAAATGAACAGTTTTAATCAACAAAAATAGTAATACTTCTTCGAAAACAATATAAAATAGGATAATTTACAGCCAAAGTGAATCAATTCGCGAGTCCCCGCAAGTCAAATTTATCTAAGCGCACTCAGAACATTGTGAATTTTTTTTAAAGTAAAAAAAAAATTCATTTCTAAAACGGCAAAAAAAGTATAAATAGGTTTGTGAACTATGATATTGAATAGGGATGTTGACTCAAAATGTATTATTACTCCATACGAAAGAATACATAAAACTATGCCAAAAAGTATAAAATCCTATTCAAATATCTCAAAAAATAACGAAACTACAACCGTTAGAATGTTTTTAGTTAGAGAGAGAAAACGCTACAGGTCAGTGACGTCACTGACCTGAAGCGTCATAGTAAATGACGATCGTTCAATACAACGGGGCATTTTGCGGAAAAGGGACAGAAAATGGCCCCTCCTCAAACTTTGAAGTCTTATAATTATGTAATTATTTATTCTTTTGGATTACTTTTTTCACTATTTGATTGAGAATTTGATCCTTTTTCGAGAAAATTCGGATTCATTGGTTTTTTTATTTGGTGTCAACATTTGTGGAGGTCACTCATAGTCATATGGGTTATGAAAAAAATCCCGCACTTTTTGATGAAAGGAAGCCACTTTGCACAGTGATAGTAGCAACCAAATTAAGTTATTTTTTTCGAGGCAACCGAAGTTTCGCACCTTGTTAGAAGAAATGTCAGGACTTTTAGGGGGATGTCTGGATTTTTATCAGGACATTTCAATTTTCCATATGGCAACCCTAAGTTGGAGGCTTTCGGCACAAAGTAAATAGCGGCGGCGCGCGCCGGAGCAGAGAGTCCGCTCAGTACAAAGTGCCATTTTCGCCGCACGCACAATGACGTAACATTTACAGGCATTCTCGGTTGATTTCGGACTAGCTTAGTCGCGACTGTCACTGTCGCGTCGCGAGTGCTAGTTGTGCGCGCGTTGATCACTTGACGTCCTTGCCGCTACGTAGATAGTTTATGTCACGTACGTCAAAATGAATAACCGATATTATTACAGTTGGAATGTATTTTATTGTTTAAATACACTTAAATACAACAAAAAACGGTGCCTACACTTTCTTCAAATTTTCAAACGATATTGAAAGGTAAATAAAACGGTTTTCTCATTTTGGTAGTTACAATACCTAGGTAGGTAGGTAATTTTTTGAAACTTGCCGCTTTGATAACGACGATCAACCATTACACATTCATCTTATCGTTCGCTGGTAAAACGCCAGTATTTAAGTAGTACTATGGTTTAGTTAAGTAGGTACCTAATTAATTAGGTATATTTTTGTTGGCGCTCTCGACCGCCGCCGGTCACAAGTCACAACTCGCAGCGGGTCACGCATCAATTTATTAGGGTTCCGTACCCGAAGGGTCAAAACGGAACCCTATTGGTGTCGCCCAGACGTCCGTCCGTCCGTCCGTCGTATGTCACAAAATTTGTTCCGAAGAATTTTTAGACTTCTCATTGACCTATGAACTTGAAATTTGGTGACAATGTTCAATATTACGTATATTTTAACAACAAATACTAATATATGAATAAATCATATTTTTGAGGTTGATTCGGAACCCTAAATGTGCGAAGTCCGACTCGCACTTGGCCGGTTTTTTACCAAGATACGCTGGTTCATATTTAAATGTCATGTTGAAGAATTTTTAATTTATCTGCTCCTTTTTAAAATTCAGAATCAATACAGAAGCAACCCTGTAGTTTAGGTATGTATTTTCAAGAACGGCGGGAACGGACCTTCTGTATATTCTTTATTTTGTGCTTTCGGGCGGCTTGAGAACTTCTAATAGTCAAGTTGCCCACTCACTTGACTAAGGGGGGTCGAAGTTGCACCACGTCCGTAGGGAAAGTACCCACCGCTACCCTACACGTGACCCCTGGGTGGTTCTAAAAGTGCAACAAAAACTGGCAACCGTACTGTCTTCTCGAAGATCTCACGGTTCGAAATAAATGCCATAAGATAAATAAATAAAATATGTCAAGCTACTTTTGAACCTGCAATGACTGTATGACCATATCTTAGACGGCGATGGCGGTTATTGCGACTGCAAAAATATTGCAAGCGGAATACTAATTCTTTTTTGGCTTGAGTATCTGTAGCAGTGGCGGCGCTTCAAAAATGTTCAAATTCAAAATTAATTTATTTTCAAGTAGGCCATTATACAGCACTTTTGAAAAGTCATACAATAACAACATAAAAAATATATCAATAATTGTACAAACGAACAATGTTAAAAATTTATATGAAATAAAATAAAAGGTTCTTAGGGAAGCCGGAAATAATTGGCCTTTCCTATTTTTCACCATAGTAAAAGAACAGGACTGGCTGAAAATTAGCCGGTTGGAATCGTATGGACGCTCCGCCACTGATCTGTAGTATTGTGTTCTAATTGTAGTTGGCCATCTCTGAAAAAAAAACTGGTTTGAATAGCACCATAAACAAAATTAGTCGAATAGCCTATTGTGTTACCTTGTTCCAGCGAGTGCGACAGGCAGAAGAACCTTCTCTGGCTAGTGATGGAGGCGGGCGAGACGGACCTGGCGTGCTTCATGCGCGCGTACCGCGACGGCGCGCCGCCCGCCCTCGTGCTGCACTACTGGGAGGAGATGCTGAGAGCGGTGCAGCAGATACACGACCACGGTTAGTTAGTTACCTTGTTCCAGCGAGTGTGACAGAAGGCATGTTCCGAATCACGCTTACAGCGCTCAAAGCGCGCTTACGATCTCCGTCACTGTTGTACATTACGCTATATGTAATAATATGTATGGATCAACATTTGGTCTGAAATAAACGATTTTTATTTATTTATATACAGCGCATGTACATGAATCAAAATAAAATTGTTTCTAATCTCAATTGGATACAATATTAAAGGTTGTAAACATGCCTAGAAGACATTATAGTCAATTCAATAGATAATGTATACACGCCATGTAATAGTACATTACTGCAGAGACCAGTAAGTAAGCCATCCTGGACGAGTATGAGTTAGCCGGTCGAGCCGAAGGCGAGGTCCGGCTATAATACGAGGCCAGGATGGCACTTATGGTCGAGGCATGTATAGTGCTTTTCTCAAAAATAAAACAAATTGTATAAATAGCAGTAAAAATCATATTTTTCGTCAATAGGGTATTAAACTAAGGTAAATAGTATATTACTTACCAAGGGCGATAAAACAAAGAATGTCTCAGATCGCAGGTATTTTACGCCCGAGCCGAAGGCAAGGGCGATAAATATGCGATCTGAAGCTTTCTTTATTATCGCCCGTGGTAAGTACAAAATTTTATGTCATCCCCTGGCCAGGAAGTGGGTTTTTTCGCGCGCGGAGCGTGCGATAATGGCCACTTTATGACCAGGTGTGATATAAAATAAATTCTTTTTTACTTGACTAATAAAAGATCTAACGAAAATACTCGAAAAACATCAATTATTAATTTATTTTAGCTAATGGAAAGATTTTATAAGCATAAAGATTTAAAAAGGACGCTGATTTGAACAAACCTACTCTCACTGTCTTAGTGACGTCACCAAAACAGTATTTCCCTACAAACTTCAATTAACAAATCGGTTTTGACATTTAATAAAAAGTTGCTGATTTGACTAGGGGTTTAATACTGTATTCCACCTCGTTTGTTCTAAAACCGTGGGGTCGGACTAGCGTTTGTTTATGCGGGCGCGGGCGCTCCCCAAAATTCAATGCGAAGTATATCTCTCATTCGTTATTTATTTATAACGTGTATAAATAACGTAATAATAGTGTAAAAGTAGCACTCCAAACTTGAATTAGTCACTAGGCAAAAGATATTTGCTGATTACGCGTCTCACTTTTGAGGGTGAATTCCAGCCCTTCCAAAAGGTGACAAGTTGTGATGTGTGTATGGCCCTTTCTTAGGCCGTCCAATGCCACCGCAAAACTTGATTCGAAAATAATAGTAAATAAACTATACTTAATACCAATTACTACCCAGGGATAAATATAAACATAAAATAATTACAAACAACTAAATTATTTGGATATAATGGCAGTTGCCGAGTAAACTTGCTAATTATTTTGCAACGAAGTAATTTTTGCTTACAACTTTATTACGCGTGGCAGCGTCCGGCCGTGAGCGCTTGTGGCAACCAACTGACTGAGCATTACACGCGCGGATGGCGAGGAGTAGGCATACTTCTCGGTTCCCACGGCGCAGATACATACCACTGCCACTAGGTCGAACGCCTTCGACAAATCCAAAAAACACGCATATACTGGCGTTTTTCTCTCTGTGTAATACTGAACAGTTTGCTTCAAACACAGGATCGCACTCTCCGTCGATAACCCAGGTTTTAAACCAAATTGCGCATCATGTTAAGGTACGAAATCTGACAACACCCGGTCGAGCAAACTGTCCAGCATTTTGGCCACAATGGTGGCCAGCGAAATGGGTCTGTAATTGGATTTGTCGGAGGCATCGCCTGTTTTGTTTTTAATAACCGGTACGACCACTGTCCTCATGAGGTCCTCAGGCAGGAAACCGTGACTCAGGCAAAGATTGAAGAGCATCTTCAGAACACGAGGCAGGTGAGGCCCGGCATGCTGAAGGTGCTCAATACTGAGTCCATCGTGTCCTGGTGACTTGCCTCGCTTCATTGACGTGATCACGTCCGTGACCTGTTTAAGCGTAAACTGTACTTGCAAGTCTACACCGTCCTCCTCAGTATTGAGCACCTGCTGCGCCACTCCCAGCGGGCTATGTACTCTAAAGCTCTCCCTAAAAAGTTAATGTTTAAAAAGGGATTTAACACAAAGGATTACAAAATAGTCTTCAGGTCAGGAGGCCAATTCTCGGGCCGCTCGAGATGATGTCTATTAGACATATCTCGAAAAAAAATGGCGGATGTCGATCGAAAACCAATTTTGCGTATTCTCGAAATCTCACACTCGAGATATGTCTACTCCCAGCGTTCGAGATACATCGAGTGGTCAGTAGCGATCGAGATGGTTTCATCACTATTTTTTTGACATTTGATCGGTCAATGGCGGGAAATATTGTTAGCGTCACGTTAAATAGGGCTAGTTAGAATTCTAGGTATACCCAATATACGAACAAATTGAGGGACTCAACCCTATGGTTGAGTCCCTCAATTTGTCAATTGCAATATCTATATATTGCAATTTGATATGTTACTAGATGAGTCATGTCGCGTGTGAATTCCGAAACATGTCGCGTGTGAATTCCAAAACATGTCACGTGTGAATCCGAAACTGTTACTTGATGAGTCCGAAACATGTCACGTGTGTGTCCGAAACATGTCGCTGGATGAGTCCGAAACAAGTCGGGTGTGAATCCGAAACATGTCGCGTGTCAGTCCGAAACATGTCGCGTGTGGGTCCGAAACATGTCACTGGATGAGTCCGAAACATGTCGGGTGTGAATACGACACATGTCGCGTGTCAGTCCGAAACATGTCGCGTGTCAGTCCGAAACATGTCGCGTGTGGGTCCGAAACATGTCGCTGGATGAGTCCGAAACATGTCGCGTGTCAGTCCGAAACATGTCGCGTGTGTGTCCGAAACATGTCGCGTGTGAATCTGAAACTGTTACTCGATGAGTCCAAAACATGTCGCGTGTCAGACCGAAACATGTTGCTCGATGAGTCCGAAGCATGACGCTTGCGCTCCGTACCGTGTGTGTAACCGGCATTACCTCGCACAGCTACGTAGCATAGCACATCTTCATAGCGCATCTTCCTCGCACAGCTACATAGCGTAGCTTTAGTGGAAACGGTCGCATAGCTCGTAGCGCATCCTCGCAGCATAGCTGCTTAGCATAGCTCTAGTGGAAACCAGCCTTAATCATTTATAATTGTGGCGATGGCGATACCGATGACGTAGACAGTGGCGCCGCGGTGGTGGCCGATATGGGTAACTAATCTATTACCGCGGCCTCCTATCTGACGGGAAAATTAAAAAGTTAAGGAAGCAGTTGGCATAATTATCGATCGGTAAAAAATGGTTGTTGTAATGAATTTGATTTACTAAACTACAATACTTTAAGTGCGTTTAAAGCAGCAAAAATTAACGAAAAATATGTCAATCTATTTAAATAATTTAATCGCCAACGCTGTGGACGTCGCAGAAGTTTTAGCGGCCGAAGATGCAGCGCGGGGTGCAAGGCGAGGGATACAGTGGTGCGAAACTGCGTTTGAAACGCGGGACACCGCGCTTGTAAAAAATTTCAGGCTTTCGAAGAGCCTTGCTCTAATAGTACATTACTTAACAAGGGCGGTAAAACAAAGAATGTCTCAGATCGCAGGTATTTGACGCCCGAGCCGAAGGCAAGGGCGATAAATATGCGATCTGAGGCTTTCTTTATTACCGCCCGTGTTAAGTACAAAATTTTATGTCACCCCCTGGCCAGGAAGTGGGTTTTTTCGCGCGCGGAGCGTGCGATAATGGCAGCTTTATGGCCAGGTGTGACATAAATTAAATTACCGAATTAAGTTGGCGGAAAATATTGTATTGAATTGACAGCTTACAAATATACCTATTGAAAGAAAGTACTCAAAGTTATTATGCGTTCAATTTCATGTAAGTATATAAAAGAGCAAATATACTTAAACATATTTGATGTGTTAAATCACCATATTTATTAATTAGATTATTGTAAATGTATAATGCTTTTGTTTTTGATATAAGAGATATTTAATTAAGTGGAAAACCTTATAAAATGATTTATTGATTTACACTCGATTGTAAACTAACACAATCGAAAAAAACGGAACGCGTATTGCAATAGACATTGAGATTATCGTTCGACATAATCTCGATCGTTCCCCAGAATAAGAAATGTAGCTGTGTTCGACATTTTGGTGAGATTTTTCGATAGATATTGCGTCAATCGAGATCATCTCGAATAGACATCATCTCGAGCGGCCCGAGAATTGGCCTCCAGGTCCCTTGCTCACATACCTTAACTGCGAAGTCCAGGATTCATGTCGCCGGCACACAGACACTTATTCACACGCGTGCTAGTATTTAGGTGAGGTCACAGCCAGGAGCGACATACATCCGACTAGAATTCGAGCAATAAGTCAACTGTCGGTCATATGTCATTAAGAAAGCGGGATGCTCCCGAGGATGCGAGGGGTGGGGCATTAAAATTGTTTATTGAACAGTGAGTGTTGCAAATTAGTTTGTAACATAACCGATATTAATGTCAATCAGTAGATAGTTTTCCATGCCTAACAATTAATTATGCTTACCTAATGCTGTAATATTGTTTATGCCACACCTGGCCATAAAGTGGTAATTACCGCACGCTCCGCGCGCGGGAAATCTCACTTCCTGGCCAGGGGGTGACATAAAATTTTGTACTTAACACGGGCGGTAAAAAAGAAAGCCTCAGATCGCATATTTATCGCCCTTGCCTTCGGCTCGGGCGTCAAATACCTGCGATCTGAGACATTCTTTGTCTTACCGCCCTTGTTAAGTAATGTACTATTATGCCACACCTGGCCATAAAGTGGTAATTACCGCACGCTCCGCGCGCGGGAAATCTCACTTCCTGGCCAGGGTGTGACATAAAATTTTGTACTTAACACGGGCGGTAAAAAAGAAAGCCTCAGATCGCATATTTATCGCCCTTGCCTTCGGCTCGGGCGTCAAATACCTGCGATCTGAGACATTCTTTGTTTTACCGCCCTTGTTAAGTAATGTACTATTAATCCATTACCGTAGCTGTGTACTGCAACATACGAATTCCCTTGTCCTTTGTAGCGTAATGGAAATTTACCCACTTGTCTGTAAAAGTGAAATCATGATTTGCAATTTCGAAGTAATAAGTTAAACATAAATTAGTAACGTTTATCTGTTTTGAAATGCTTTGCTACATATTTTGTAATAATTTCCGATAAGCGGAAAATGAATAATTTCACATGTTTAATTGCCGCTGTATTTACCGACTATAGTGTGCTGATTTTGTATGCCGCCTAGTTAATGCTTTTGCATAGCCCTTCCTGCTATTAGCGCTTAAAATTTTCACTTTCTCTTCACGACGCCCGATGTTGCAGGCAGTAATAGTGGCAGCCGTACGTACAAGCCCAATTTCAAAGAAAAACCGCAAATCGATGTACAGTTTAGCCATTTGGCACATGCATACTAGAGGTCAAAACAAAATTTTTGACCCGCAGTTCCTATAAAAATTTCCCTTAGGAGGGGAGTGCGGGGACTTTTCTTTTTTTGTATGGAAAAAAAAAAAATTTTTTTCAGAAACCTATTGTGTGTGGTATCATATGAAAGGGCATTTTGAGACGATTCTAAAAATATACCACATCATTACATTTCAGGCATTCTTTTTTAATTATCACAGAAATAATTTTCGAAACATGCCAAGTTTGGGCTCCTCCAGACACGATATGGCTGATTTTTTTTTTGTACAATATACCACAAATGATACTTGATATCCTCATATCTAACCTTAAGAAAGCAATTTGGAAAATAATTTCAGTAAGTATTTTTTATTTCTTTTTCAAGATTACTAAGTGACACAGTTCTACTTCAATACCTATTTTACGAGACTTATGGAACTGTACTGAAGATACAGTACATATTAATCATAAAATGATACGTAGTATCCATATATCCAACGGGAAATACCTCTTTAACCCTTTAACTGCGTCTTTTCATTAGTTGGTATAGTTGTTGTGGTAGATACTGACTTATAAAGTGGCTGAAAGTTGAATGAAAAATGTTCATTCCTGTTGTTTTTATTTACATTGCACTAGCCACTCACTTGCTTTTGACATTTAGAAAACATGCCCATAGAGAAACAGATAAAAAACAAAAATATTCTACCCAACTGATTGAATAGTTTTGATACCGTTGTCATCTGTGTTTCTGAATCAATTAATATTAGGTATTAATGTATGCTGTTAGAGTCTTCCACAGATTAAAAAAAATGTTTTGTTTTTTATTTTACTTTATTATTAGGCTTGCGGCCAGTGCTTGTTTATTACTTAGAAAGAGGTTCATACATTTTAAACATGCCACGGGCTGAGGACTGTTGCGTCACTTTGTAATATTGAAAAATAAAAAATAAATACTTAATGAAATTATTTTCAAAATTGCTTTTTTGAGGGTAGATATGAGGATATTACGTATCATTTGTGGTATATTGTATAAAAAAAAATCAGCCATATCGTGTCTGGAGGACCTCAAACTTGGTATGTTTCGAAAATTATTTTTGTTTAAGATAAAGATGCAGTTAAAGGGTTAAAGAGGTATTTCCCGTTGGATATATGGATACTACGTATCATTTTATGATTAATATGTACTGTATCTTCAGTACAGTTCCATAAGTCTCGTAAAATAGGTATTGAAGTAGAACTGTGTCACTTAGTAATCTTGAAAAATAAAAATAA